>JAGEMR010000042.1:0-218244 GCA_021030915.1 Astrothelium macrocarpum | reverse complement strand
TCTCTATCAAAATGGGATCAATTGAGGCAGCAATTGCTGCGGCGGATGCGGAAGAGCATCCTAATTACACCCAGATAGCCAGAATTCATAAAGTCAGCCGTTCGACGTTGTCGCGCCGCCATAGAGGCCGCACCCAGGGAATTCAGGAGGTACATCTAAATCACCTAGGACTCCTCACCAAATCTCAAGAAACAGCTTTAATTTTATATATAAATAAGTTGTATCTTCGTGGAATCCCTCCTACGAACCGAATGGTCAAAAATTTTGCTTTCAATATAGCCAAAAAAGAGTCAGGAAAGGATTGAATGACGCGTTTTGTAAAGCGTAATAAATCTACCTTGAATTCAGCCTTCTTAATAACGTTTGATTTCGCTCGAAAGCGAGCAGATAATTATGTACAATTTCAACTTTATTTTCAGCTGATTTGTGGTCTTGATTTATTTCATTTATCTACTAATTTTATGATAGATTGTTTCCAAAATTGAATAATATAATGTGTTGCCCAAAAATACCTATAATATGAACGAGAAAGGTTTTGTTATGGGCCAATTAACGAAATTACGTCGTGTCTTCATTAAGGATATTTATGAGCGCGGTATTTTGAAAGGAGCTGGCACAGAAGGCTCCCGAACGTGGATTACAATTTTGGCCTCAATTTCTATGGAGGGCGAATTATTACCGCCGTCAATTATCTTTGATGCTGAATCTGGCGCTATTCAAGAGGCCTGGTTTCGAGATTTTGATCCAGCTGTTCATAATGTCAATTTTGCAGCCTCGCCTAGTGGTTGGACGAACAACGAACTCGGACTCGCATAGATTCGAGACGTTTTTGAGAAAAATATCAAAGAAAAAACACATCACGGACGCGATTATAGACTTCTCATTATTGACGGCCACGGCAGTCATATAACCACGGAATTTCTGGATTTCTGCGACCTTCACCGAATCCTCGTAACTGTATTTCCTTCTCATTCAATTCATAGACTTCAGCCGCTAGATATGAGCTTATTTAATCCTTTGGCGATTTATTACTCACAAGAATTGGATCAATGGCTCAATAAAACAGAAGGCTTTCTCAATCTCACGAAAAGCGACTTTTTTAGCCTATTTTGGACTGTTTATTAACAGGCTTTTACTGCCAAAAACATTGCTAGCGGTTGGCGCAAAACAGGTCTCTATCCATTTGACCCGTCAATAGTGTTCGAAATGGTCTCGATTCAATCAAATGAGAATTCTAACCGACCCTCTAATTCAGATTCTATGATCTGTATGTCAAATGCAATATGGCGTCAGTTTCGGAGACAATATGTTATCAAAATTGATGGTTATTATCAACGTCAGTTAGATAAATTTGAAGTTAAATTTGCGAAGTTTGAGACGAGAATTGCAATTCTTGAGCGAGAGAACCAAGACCTCAAAGAGACAGTCAAAATTGAGCAGAAAAGAACTAAACGACGCAAGCCTTTGTTGAAGCCATCTGAGTATGGTGGTGCTGTCTTTTATAGCCCTGGGAAGGTGCAAGCAGCTCGTGAGAAAAAAGAACGAAAAGAACAGGAAGCGAGTCAAAAAAGACAACAGAAAGAAGAACAAAAGGCTCAAAAAGCAGCTGATAAGCAGTTGAAGTTTGAGCTCAAAGTTCAACAGCAGCGAGAACGTGAGAAAGCCCAGAAAACTAGACAAATTCAGAAAGAGACGGAAGCTCAGCAGAAAGAGAAGGCTCAGCAATAGCGAGCTATCAAAAAGCAGCTCCGAAATGAGATCCAACACCAAAAAAAAAGCAGACAAAAACAGCCTATACAACAAAAACGGCCTCAAATTGATGAGATAGAGATACAGCACAAAAATAGTGAGGCCGAAGCTAGTTCTAGCTCAGGTCGACCTCAACGCCAAAAACGACCCCCCAAATGGCTTTTAGAATAATTTAAATTAGTCAAAAGTTTCGAATTGTTATCGCGAAGCACTCATATTAATTTTATCTATTTATCTATTTACGTTGTTAAGATAATTGGGTTCGAAGCCAAATAAGGGACAACCAAATTGGGTGTGCATCTCGTGCGACCGTGCACCTCGTGCGGAGGACTCCTAGAGTCTATAATATCAGTTCGTGCTCTAACTTCCTCCAACCCAAGTAATCTTCCCCAACTTCTCTTTAAGATACAGTCTGGCAATCATAGGCCTGCGAAACCGTCATCGAGAGAATGTCAAAACGATTCCCGGCATCGCCTTCGATTTCGTCCTCTGCTCTGATTGATCTGGACACCCAAGTCAAGAGACACCATGGTCCCAATCCCAATTTCGCTTACAAGGACTCGAATGGGGATCCCATTGGACCATTCTCTATCCTTACGTACTCTACTTTCCATTTCTTTTCAGACGTTCACAACACCTTCCAGATGTTCTAACTTATTAGCCACTAGGTACACTCCCGACCTCTTTGGCCCCTTCATGGCACTTGGAGAAGTGCTGCTACACCAGCCCGGCCTTACATCACGGATGCGGGAGCTAGCTATCCTTGCAGTAGCAGCTGTCTATTCGACACCGTTCGTTACCTATGCTCACGTTCGTATTGCGGAGAAGCTTGAACAGCCTCTTACTCCAGAGCAGATAGATGCTGCATGTAAAGGTATAACGCCATCGGAACTGCTACGAAAGGAAGCTATGGCTTACGAAATCTCATTGATAATGGCAAGAGGGTTGGGGACAGTGCCAGAGAAGGAATGGAAGGATGCAGAAGGTGTTCTAGGAAAGGAGGGTATGGCGAGGCTTGCGCAGGTCGTGGGGTTTTATCTATATGTCTGTTCGCTTATGCGGATGGGCGAAGTAGGATTGCCGAGCAATAAGTGAACGTTACTTGGGCATAATCCTAGGCTTATTCAGGAATTTTTTGCAGAAAGTATATTGGGTGCGACCAATTGTAGGGTTGGATGAGTGCCAAGGAAAAGGGTGAAAGTTTGAACAGGTCCGCTTGTTTATGGTCTACTGCGGATGTCATCCATAAGACCTCGAAGACTGTCTGAAAAGAACACATCGAATCCACTGCGTGGCCGTTGTATTGGCCCCACACCCAATGGCAGAGACTTATCGATGTCCTTGGCTGATTAATAGAATATGAGACAGAACATTCAATGTAAGTACTAGTTTGGAAGCGTAGAGACTATGGACTATTAGTCTCTAAGACCTTCAAAATATCTCATTCAATTTTGTGCTGGAAGAATTCTACATCAGAGCTCACACACTGTGAGCAATTGCACTCTATCCTTCCTTTCCACTTTGAACTCACTACGAACTAAGACGCCTGAAGTCTTATTGGTTCCAGTCATATCCGTTTCAAAAGAAGCTCTCGTAACTACTGCGTTCGATCGAGCCTCTGGGCCTGTGTATGAGCTGATATTGTTGGCATTCGTCAGACCTTGTGTCTCGAGCTTGAAGGAAGTCTTGCTGGAATGGATACGGTGGCGACTGATCGCTGGCCGATGCGTCATCGGAAAGGAGCAGTCGCTGCTTTGCACACGAGTACTCCGCGTGAGATTCAATTTTTCTAAGAAAAATAAAAATTACGAGTTCATTTTTACACTTTGTACAATAAAACACTAATAAACTCGTGAAAAGCATGTACGATACCTAGTCTACCAGATTCTACACTGGTTTACAAACCTATGCAGTGTAGATGACAAGGCTAGTAGATAGAAAAGAGCGCCTATTGTTGAACCAGAAAGGCGACACTCTCTAAGACGCAATAGACGTCTCATTATTTGGCATCTAAATCCTCTTCGCTCCAGCCTGCCTTTCTCAAAATTTTCCGTAGAACTTTTGACTTCTCACGTGCGTATGCACCAATATTGTCAAACTCCCTGCGAGCAAGCGCGGACTTTAGCGTCCCGTACTCTTCCTTTAATTCAGCATCTTCCAATAGCACTCTTTTTATATCCAAGTGGTTTCTTAGCGCAGCGCACCCTTCGATCATCACGTATGTGTTACGTCTCAAGCTCCCGTCCGCGGCACGCTCCCCATGCGCAGCAGAGTGCTTTCCGAAGCCTGGTTGACGGTATGCGTGCCGACCCGGGACATCCATCTCGCCGCAATCGGTATATCCTGCACCTACCAGGGCAGTCCGAGCCGCGACGAGAAAGGATAAGTTGATTATGATATCAATATCTATGACTGGCTTTGCTAGCATGCCTGGAATCGATGTACTTCCTACATGCTCGATCGAGGTATACTGGACGTCTTTCAGGATGACTTCCAGCGAGGCTTTGGCTTTTTGGAATTCTTTTGCCCAAGCTGGATCATAAGGCTCGATTATGACTTTCATAGTTGAGGCTATGTAGCGTAGGGAAGTTTCGGAGACACCCTGGATTACAGTGTATTGCAGCGCGATAGTAGCTGAAAGAGACAAATGCTTGCCAAGATTATCGGGCATGGTTGTGCGGGGAAGTATACATTTTCACAATTCAGAATCGAAATGCATTGCGTACATAAATTTCTATTGCACTTGAATTGTGTTCTGAGAGTATTAGAAAAAACGTCAGGTTTATTAAGTAAAGGTAGACAGATAGTGAGATAATGTAAATAAACACGTAGAAGATACAACAACTTGAGCTGACTAAATAGGTATCAGGCTGATACTGAGCTAAATCTAACCCGGGTGAAAACGCGTTAGCTTGTAGAAAAAAAGGCTAGTCAAATTAATAGAAAAGCAAAAGCGAGTCCGGCGACAAATTACCAAAGGCCTCTAATGTCAAAGCATAAGCAAAGATGTATTGCTTGCAATTTTCCGGATACTATTAGATTGATGATTAAACGTGAATTACGAACCAAGATAAGTAAAACGCTAAGCGTACACCCGTACAAATGGTCTAAAAAAGCCAACCTCACAATGTTTAACAAATGCAGAAATGCTATTCTACCCAAAAAACCGTTCATCAGATTTTACGCCTCGATTTGAATGCTCCTACGGCGGGAGCTTGCATCTCCATCTACTGGAAATGCGCATTTGCAGTTCTGCCCGGCTTGTAGCCCGCCAAAACCCTTGCACCCACAGTGGTTTTTATCGATCGCGTACGTATCGGCGCCATATGTGAATTTAAAGTATCCGCTTCCAACTCCGGTATTGATCTGTTTGACATCGAGAGTGTCTTGTAGAAAGCTCTCCTGGATCGTGAAGGGTGCGCCGCAACTGGGCACGTTATATCCACCACGAATGTTGCAGCTCTGGTCAAAGATGTAAAAGCTGGCATTGCTCGCACATCCTGCATCGCCACCACTAAGGGCGGGAACACAGGCCATAGAGATGGACATGCCAAAGGTCCATTGGCCTACGCCTTGGACATCGCAAAGGCTCTGGTCGCCTTCGTTGCCTCCGGGATTTGTATTGGACGCTTGACAGTCGGCGCTGGCGAGCGCGCAGAGCGAAGCAGCTGCGAGTAAAGGGATAGTGAGTTTGAAAAACATGCTGTTGGATATTTGTCTTGGGATAGTAGCGGGATATCAGTGCGGAATGTTGAGGGGACTGGTTGTATTTGGAAAGATGAAACAGGAGTTGTAATCTTGATCAAAGGCTAGAATCTTGGTTTTGGACTTTTAGAAAGACCTTTACGCGAAATATATACTTCTCTGTCTCTCCTCTGGCTACTTGAACTGCTGCTCCATGTGTACAGCTGTTCCCAAGATCGGGTTTCCCCTCAAAACAATGAGACATGCATCCCTTTCTGACCCTTTTTTGATAAGGCGAGCATTCGACTTTGTTTGAACGCATGAGTATATTTTTTCGATCCATTGTCGATCCATTATGCTATATTCCTGTTTCCCTAGTAGGGTATTTGGATCGACTCAGGCAAACGGCTGAGCTACAATCAATGACGAGGAAGCTTCTTCAATTCAGGTACTAATCAGCGGATAGCTCTGGTATACATCTGGATAACAGGCTCATTTTGCACAATCAATCCATAAAGCACACTGGACCCCCGTAATGTGTAAAACCACTCTTAGCCGATAAAAGAAGCTTCGTATGCATTGTGAGGTTGGAATCAGGAACATACAACATTTCGCCTGACGACATGAACGACGTCACGGTGATCTTGGTTCGTAACTGCATCTTTATGTCACAAGTTTTGCTCAATGACGGCATGACGTAGTGTGATATCAGCCTTGCTGTATATGTGAAATTATTGCTTTTTAAGCCCTCTCATAATTCCTGAAAAAGAAAAGATGCACTGACGAGTACGTGTAAACACCAACGGTCATGTTGCATGCAAGGAATTCCGAGGGCTGTTATGCGAATGAGAAGCCACTGAAAATCGTCGCTTCAACGTCTTGCACAAATGAGCAAAGGGCGAGATATAGAAGGAGAGCTCTGCTCAGTCCTCGTTGGCTTGTACGTGTTGCTATTTTACAATAGGCAGCACTGACAAGGCTGGAGGTCCGTACCACCTCCTGCACGGTCCCGCCTCCTACAGAATCGTAAGGTGAGGCCTATTTTTATTGGGAGGTGATGATTTATCTTGCAACCCTTGGTGAAAATTCGAGCCTGCTGAGACAATGGTATCACTATGAAGTTATCAGTCAAGTTTTACGAGGGTCAATATTTCCATAGAATCTTTACCTCGCAGCTCACTCAAACCGACTCTATTCTTGAGAGGCGGATGAGCCGAAATTTTAAGAATGAATTGAGCTAGAATATTATAAGCTCGAGTTTAAAATGTACGGTTGTTTGAGAGACGCTAAGCCTGCTAACGAGTGCAAGCTGGCAAAAATCCCCCGGCTGTCTCATGAGCTTCCGTGCGCCAGTCAGAGCAGAAATTTCTGAGCAACGAGGTTCAAAAGTTTTATGTCTCTTTGCTTACCTGTCTCCTCACACATTGACGCTTGTTTTGAAGAAAATGGACCTCTATCGCCGAAAATGCGGATACATGGAGTCAGTCAGTCAGCTAGGAGCGAACCATCTTGTGATTTGGTGACGGCCAGCCACCTCCTGGACCTGATGGAACTCTATCGTATTAGGAATAGCGCCGGCGCGCATCTTATTTAGTTCCGGAGCTCTTTGCCCAGCTTCACGTACAACTCCATCTACAAAGCTGTATCCTTCTTCGATATGATCGAGTCTCACACCTCGGTGTGCTAGCCAAGCGTTTCGTTGGTAATCGGATTGTGCAACTTGACATTGAATACTACCTATCACTGGTGTGCGGATGAAAGCGAACCCTTGCGTCGAACGATGTTGACACGCCACCCCTTCCTCAATCTGGCTCTGTTCAAATTTTCATGGCAACGGTTGACTTTCCTCTGGCCCGAAACGGAGACGTAGAAGCAGTGGGAGCAGATGGGAAATCTTGACAAAGTTTGTATATTATCTCTCGTCTCCCTTTTCCCTTCAAGATCAGCTTGATTTAGAACTTTTAACCTATTGTTTTACTATAGCTAGAACGGTCATGTTAACATTCTCTTCTCTTAATCATTATATGCTTATTCTACCAAGCGTCATCATCGGTTTTCATGCCTTTTTGTCTAATTCTACGTCTGCAAACGATTCTATTGTACCATGTGGTCTAAACACCTGCGGCGATTCATGCGCTATTGGCTACGCTGATATGCCTCTGCCAGCTCAAGCTGGGAACTCAACCACACCAGAGAGTACCTCCGTTAACAACACTCGTCTTGATAAGAGAATGCCTTGGATTTATCGGCAGGGCAGGCTTCCGCGAATGTCCCCTTCTAAGTATGAGCAGCACCTCCGTGAATTACGCTTGGGAACCACCTGGACCTGGCGTCCTTTTGAAGGTAGATCTGTGACTGCGGCATTCTTCCGTCTTCCTAGAGACGGTGATACAGCCTATGGCATCAAAGGATTACATGGGTGCACATCTATTTTTATTGTATCTTCACTGGGGGTTTACATTGCTCACATTTCTGAAGCTAACGTTTTTATGTTGCCGACTGCTAACAATGAATGGGTGTACTCTGATGTACCGTCTTTCCTTGAAAAAACGTTCAATGTTCTTCGTAATGGCACCGAAACAGTCCCAAGCCTTCAAAAACTTGTTGGAACGAATCAACTTCCGGGACCCTTGAATATGATTCACGATCCACAGATCATTTTTGTCACCCCAATCACTAAGAGCGGAGGGGATCCAGGTCCAGGAGTCTCTAAACGGTTGAATTATCGTAACCTTCTGCGATCGCTTGCAAGAGAGCTTCAGGATCTTTTCTCTGGTCCTGATGATCAAAGACCCAAGGTTTATCGTGATTATCAACGCCTCAACGAGTCATCCAGTAAGCCCGACCTAATTCTCGAGATTGCAATCACTTCCTCAGATGCCGCCTGGCATCCTGAACCCCCTTTGCAAACCCAGGTATTCGGTGAGTGGCGATTATGGTTAGGCCCCAAGCTTCTTCACACGCACAGGTTCGACACAAGGCCAGGAGGCGTTCTTTCAGCTTTATCCAACTTGCCTCCTCCATCCAGCACACGGACAAGTTCTCCAAGCCCAAGCAGGACGCCAGCACCGGGATGTGTTTGTTGTCCGTGGAGGTGTTGGAAGGGTAGTTCGGGTACAATATAGCTCAGTAATGAGGTATACATTCTGTGTAAGGTTTCTACATCTCTGACAGAATGCGGAGTAGTGTATGCTATAGACTCGTTAGGCAATCAAGTAAAAGTCATCCAGTCTGTATTGCTACCATATCGTGATGTGCTGCTGTGTTGAATTTGCAGTCTCCACTGCCATGTGCCACTGCGTTTATTCGAGACTAGGACGGAGCGCCATAGCCTATTAAAAATGTGATACCACATTCATCTCAGAGTTATAGTGGATTATATTCCAACACTGAGTGCTTGCACTTCCACTACGACAACATGCTCTCACAGCTCGACCTCCTTCTGCATCTGTCCGTATGCTTCGTACACCATTGCGAGCGCGTGCTGCGACGCCAGTCAAGAAGGTTGATTTCCCGCCTGCATCTCCGTCTCTATCGCTTCTACACCTGCCCAACTACTTGGTACACTCTTTGGCTATTTATCCACCTTCTAGCCAGTCCAATAGCCTCCATCAACAATACTTTCGCCGAAAAAAGCATCTTGTTATAGAATGGAGCTATGCTGTTAAGTCTTTTTTGCCATTTTTGTTTCTATCCACAGTCTATGTGCAAATTGCCCCTGTACTTGACTGAACGTAAGCGCACAGCCCAAGTCGGATTGGACTACTCCAGGACTAAACCTTTCGAAGATAAGGAAAACCTTGGGAATACTAGTACGACGGCTGCTCTTATCATTTGCTTCCGTGCAGTCCAGCTTCATACACTTGGTAACCTATGCCTCCACTCATGTATCAGAATAGCGATGTAGTGGACAAGGTGCAGGTCTCAATGCCTTGTCCACCGCGAATGTCAATTTCCCCCGAGAACATCATCCTCGGTCGGCCATAACGCAGAGTGGCTCAAAACGGCTCATAATTTCGCCGAAGATGTTACGCACACACAAATCCCCACCAAATTGACATGGTGGTGAGAAATCAATAAAGTAAATTCGTGTTTCTAGCTTTTATTGTCTAATTCGGAAAAAATGAAGCTGAAGTTGTTCAAATTTGGCTTTCAACGAGGTGTTTGACCATCTCGTTTATCCAAATCAGGCTATTTCGAGAGCCGGCCACTTCGTGTTATCCTTACTGAACCTCCTGAACCTCCTGAGCCTTTTACTGAATCTCCTGAGGCTGCTGAACGACCTTCTAAGGCTTTTGAACGACCTCCTTTTGAACCTGCTGTTATTGAGCCTCCTTCTGAACCTCCTCCTGAATCTGTTATTGAACCTCCTCCTGAGCCTGTTACATCCAAACCTCCTTCTGAATCTATTATAATTTCTTCTTCTGAAATTATTTTCTGTTATTTATTGATGAAACGGTTCATAATTTCATTAAAGGACGGTAAATTTAATAAAATTGATTCAGATAAATCATAATTAATTCAATTTTTAATTGTTTGATTTTTAATTATTTGATTTTCAGTTATTTTATGAAATTATTATTTTGATCATTTTCATTAAAAATCAGAAAATGAATCTGATAATAATAATGATCGTTTGAAATTTTAAAATTAATTTAATTAAAATAGAATTCAATTAATTAAATTATATTTATATCATTTTGACTGAAATCAGATGATATTCAGAATTTCTTATTTTTTATTTTATATGACTGAATGAATAAATTATTTTTTATTATATTTTGAATTTTTTATTTGACCTTTTTTAAAAATTCATTTTTCTGATGAATTTCGAATTTCTTCTATTTATTATTATCAAAAAACGTATATAAATATATAATATATATATCCAAATTTTTATTTTGAAAATATATTTCAAATAATTCACGAATATTATAATATTAAAATTCATTTATACTGAATTTTATAAAATTAATAACAGAAATTTTGATTATTTATTTAATAATTAATTGATAAATAATAATTAATTATTAAAAGATTCATGAATAATTATTTTTATTATTTTTTTATTATTAATTTTTCGAAAATAATTTAATAAAATATTAATAAACGAATTGTAATTATTAAAAGAATTAATATTAGAAAAATTCATTCAATTTTTTATTTAAAATAATTTGATTAATTTATATTTCAATTCTAATTTAATCATTTCATAATTTAAAATATTAATATTCGTTTGATCAAAAATAAAAATGGAAATAATATAAATATCAATAATTAATAAAAAAATTAATTCAGATTATGATATTTAAAAATCTGAATCTATTTATATCAGATCTAGATTGATACCGATATATGATTGATTTGAATTCCTTTTTAATATGGAAATAATGGATTATTGATATTGAAATTCAGTCTCTTTCGTTCGCTGATATCGCTATAGGCCATAAATATTGGCAATATTATTGATAGTAACGATTTCAGAAATAATAATAAAATTTCTAAAAATACGTCCGAATTGGCTATTCACCGGAATAGACTGTAAAGAAGATTGAATTGATAGAAGAGGTTGATTTGATAATGGAAGAATAATTTCAGGATTTTCAATTTTATAATAACGATACCAAATCCAGCCTTTAAAAGCCGGATCTTCAATATATATAAGAATTCCTGATCATTTAGAATAAAAACCGTCTCATAATATTGAAAAATTTAAATATAAATTTATTTTAAAATTTTCCGCAAAATTTCTTTGGATTTTTATAAATAATTGATTTTTTTATAAAAATTAAAATCTATTATTATTAATAAATTATATAAAATAAAGAATTGAAAATATCAAAATTTTTTAAATTTAATCGAAAATTTGAAAAATATGATAAATGAAGATATATATGATTGTATATAAATATATATATCAATATAAAATAAATTAATTTTGATAAAAAATGTATCTATTTTATATAAATGATATATCAATTTATATAAAAAAATTAATATATTTCAAAAAATGTCATTTTTATTCTAATTTTTTGATTTAAAAATATTATTTTTTTTTTTTTCATATAAATTATATAAAAAAAAAAAATTTTCAGTATTTTTTAAAATGAAATTTATTTGATATTAAAATTAATCTGATATGATTTGATATTTTATATTATTTTATTTGAATTTTCAAAATCAATTTTTTTTAAATTTTTTGAATCAATTTCAGTATTAAAAATTTCATTTTTTTCGTTTATTTTATTCATAAATAATTTATTATTATTATTCCGAAATTATTTAATGATATATTCTAATAGAATATAATTCATTATTTTATATAAAGGAATTAATTCTCATAATTCAGAATTCTGATTATCAATAATTATATGATTTAAAAATATTTCTCATAATAGAAGATAAATATATATATAAGGCCGCAATTATTAATTAATATCAAATTATTTAAATTTGAATTATATGATAATTATAATATCATTAGATCAATTTTGATTCTAAAATTATTGATAATATCATTTATATATAATTAAAAAAAGATACGTATTAAAATTTATTCAGAATTAATTTCGTTCATTATTATTTATTTATCAATAATAATAAATTCATTATATTCATTTATAATTTTTCATCATAAATTAATTATATCAGATTTAATATCAATTCGATAATTTTTTATATCATTCATAATTAAATAGATTCATAAAAAAAATGATTTATTAAAAATAATATGATTCTATCATTATTTTCGTATTATATGATTATTCCAAATTCTCATAAAATTATAAATAATCTGACGAATAATAGAAAAATAAATAATTCATAATATAATTTATTTAATAGAATTATTATAATATAAATTATTTTTTTTAAATCATTTAAAATATATTCTTCATTTATTTATAAAAATTTTAATAAATTGATTTTATTAAATTTTAATTCATTGATTTATTTTGTTAAGAATATGCAGGCTGAGAGGACAATATCCGCTTATTGTTCCTGATGAGGACTAGCGTCAGGAGAAGGATATTTCATCCCCTTCTCTTGTCTCTTCTTATCTGTAACTATCAACATACTAGCTAGCGCACCAGCAAGCAACACAGTTAGCAGTTCCTTCTACAGTAGCTCTGTGAGCGTTATCCTGAGTGTCCTTACTTCCACTGCACCATCGAATGACCTGTACTCAACATATTTTATTAATACCGTATTAAATAATATCAATAAAAAAAAGATTATATTTATTAAATAAAATTCGTTAGATTTGATAATAAATATCAATTATTATTATTATTTCCGTATTTTAATCATATTAAATAATTTTAGATTGAAATTTATATTCATTTATTATATCAAAATATTATTTATAGATATTAATTTGAATAAAAATATTTATATTAACGTATATTTAAATAATAAATTTTAAATACGAATTAATAATAATACATATTTTTATTTTATATTATTTTAATTTATAATAAATATTAATCAATCAAATATGATTCGGATTATTAAAAATATAAAAAATTCGGTTCATATTATATTTCTAATTATGATATTAAAATCTGTATAAATAAATTTAATGAAAAATATTTCAAAAATGATTTTATAAAATGGATATTTATAATAAAAAACGAATATATATATATAATAATTTATAATCATAATTTTTGATATAATTCTATTATATTTTATATCTGATAATTTATTTAATTTATCAATTCTTCTATTTAATATTTTTATTAATAATTTTTTGATGAATATTTTAAAAATATTTTAATTATTAAAAATAACGTAATTTTAAATAGAAATCATGTTATTAAAAAATAAAAAATATCTTTTTATCAGATCAATTGAAATCGAAATATATCAAAATCACGAATATATGAATAACTGATTTTTCCTTTGAATCTATTTTTGATTATTTTAATATATTCTATTATTAAAATCATTTTTTTAATATATTAATTGATAATGAATTTAATCCTTTTTATTATTATAATCATTTCAATATTTTTTTATTCATTGATCCAATTTCATAATAATTGATTATTTCATAATGAAAATATTTGAGAAATAATAAAAGATGAGATATAAAATATTATAAACACGCTGAATAGAACAGTTAATAAAATACCAAATTTCCACGCGCAACAATTTCATATTTTCCGAATTAGATAATAATAATTGAAATGACGGATTTATTTTGATAAATTCTCATCACCATGTCAATTTGGTGGGGATTTGTGTGTGCGGAACATTTTCGGCGAAATTATGAGCCGTTTTGAGCCACTATGCGCTATGGCGCTCCGTCATCATCGCACCCCGCGAAAACCATGTCAAAATTTCACCATCCCCCGAGAACATTGTTTTCCTGAAAAAACCAATCCTTACGCCAATGACTCCGTGTGAAATAGCCTCGCTGAGCGTCTGCCACCGAGGACATCATCCTCCGCGAATATCGTCTGATGTGGAGTGAGCCCTCCAGGAAAATCATGGACAGTATTTCGTCAGCTCTGCAATGCGAATATATGCCCTCGTATACTCGCGCTCCATAAGATTCATCTCATCTCACCAGATCCATCTCAATCTCGTGTGCGTTTTGACTGCAATTCGCTGAAGTCATTAATTTCTTGATTACAACGCGTCTCAAAGGGGAGGAACGATGGGAGACTCGATGTTACAGAGCCGCGGTGAGTTGCACACTCCAATCTCGCAATCGTTCCAGCAAGCAGTGATCCTCTGCTATTTGATGTGAGCTAATAATTGCCAGCAGAGGATGTTGAGGCCCAGAGACCACAAGATGCCTATGACCCTGCTGACGACGAGGCCCAAAGCAAGTTCACCACTGGCACATGCGTTGCGAGTTCCTGACCAGTATTGCAGCTCTCAACGTTACAGACGCAGTATCGCCGAAAGTCTTCGGGCTCACCACCGCACCCTGCGACATCCTCGTCTATGTCTTGTTCGCCATCTGCCTCGCCTATCACATCATCATTACACAGGTTTGGAATACAGCATCTGGACCGTGGATGGACAGCAGGATTGCGCAAGCCTATTTCAACAATGTGACTGGCCAGAACATCAATGGAGCCTTGATCACCTTCTGGTTCGCGGCGATCTTCAACTCGATATTTCGCCGGTTTCGGCTGAGCTGGTGCGGAAAGAGGATCCTCGAGCTGCTAGCGTTTCTCTTGTTCTTCCATCTAAGTAATGCGTACAATGCCTCATATGTTCAGAGGTATGCTAGACAGAGCGGTACCTCTACATCCAGCACAATGTGGTATTTCTAATACGCTTAGATGGAAGCAGACGTCTTAAGAATCGCTTTCTTATAAAAGAAATATATCGATACCGATATATATATTCATAAGTTGTCGGAAGATTTCAATTGGAGTGGGGTGGATAGATTGAATTTGTACTATGTCTCTGAAATTAGAGTCAGCATCAAAGTTATTCATTTCAAGTTTTAAAATCGCGTCTAAACCAGCGCCTCATCATTCCAAATCATTCTACAGATTGTTTATGAATACGCTTTTCTATGGATATGAAATTCATTTCATTGATAAGACGCCTACATGAAAGTCGTACTTCAATATCGAAATGCAAGATATGTGTCTTCATCCGCGAAAAATTGTGCGCCTTTGACTGGTCTATGGTGTAAGCAGCACCATCCCTTTGTGCGTCACTCCTAAAGAGGACCGCTTAAATGGCTGCGGTTGGATAGTCTTAACTCTCCATGCTGCTGATGTGATCTGTTGAGACGTTGAGATTTAGTTTATCATCTTGTGGCCACAAAGGATGGTAGTGAGTGCTTTCGCTGCTCCATAAGTTTACGGCGATTTACAATCACATCGCCACTGTGGAAAGGTACCGGGTATGGTGCCAATATTGAGTTTAAATAAGCCTTGTGGACCAGATAGAACACTTATGAGTCTTGCCACCACCTGCTAAAGTTAAGTGCGAAGCGATGCGACGTAGGCGATGCGACGTTGTTGGATTGCTCGTCGTCCGATACTGAAGGAGACGGTGAAGGCGGAAAGAGAGACAGAAAACGGCAAGTTGATCTTCAAGTTCCCTGATATGTTCTTTCTTTCGCTCTCGGAACACTCTTTGTCCGTACTGGATGTCAGAGTTTCAAGGGCCAATTTTCAAAGCTCGAGCAAGACATATGCTGCTCTGATCTGAACACTTAGCCTTTGCGCAGATATCAGTCTCGTCTTCCACGTGGTCAGACACTTCATGTGCCGCTCTGTTGTCGTTAAGATGCTGCTTGAAGTCCGACGAAGACTCCCAGTACCGCCATTGGTTCCGTTGACACCCTTTGAGAAAGTGGGCTGCGACATGATCTACCCTCGCGTCCCAAGTCTCGAAAGACTCCTCGCAGAATCCGCACCAGAGTGCATCATAGCGAAGTTCATGCGGACTCTTTTTGCGAGACCAATGAGCTATGAATTGATCAATGTAAGCTTTATGCAGAAAGTTGTTGGGTGCGTTTTCGACGTTATGCATACGCCGAATATGGTCTTTTAATCCGTCCTTCGTACTGAAGGTTCTTTCGCTGACTTGCTTCATGAGGCAATTAGTAACGTGTCGGCTTTCTTGACAACGACAATCATCACGCGGTCTAAGAAGATCCTTAAAAAATCGAATCCGAGGCAGGCAGAAGACGCATGTATCATGTACAGCTGGAAGGTTGTCAGGCATACATGTCCATGATTCAGGTTCCACATGGGTATTTTCGTGCCGAGACCAGGCATACCGGTCCTTACAGGGTTTCCAGCAAAAGGTACATGCATAGACGGTCTTATTACTGTTCTCGGCCCTTTGTGTAGCTTTGCGTTCGTCGTGATCCCGTTGTTGAAGAGCTTGGGACCAGCGTCGTTTGCCCTTACGGTCGGGAGCACTTGAGTTGCCACTTATTGTTGAGGTTGCGTAGCTTGAAGCCGATGCAAGGCTTTCCATGGGTCAGTGCTCGATCGAGTGCTTGTTCTCGCTTTCAATTGCTTACCTTGCTCTGGAGCTGTAGTCTGAGGCCAAAGACGTCGCAGACTTCTGGCGTTTTGCTGGAGGACTTGATGACTCCTACACCAGTACATCTTTGTCTTCCCATAATTCCACGTGATTTGAATGAGCTGCCGCCCTTGATTTGCCAAGACTGTTTCCTGACCTTCTACTGACGCTAGAAAGAATACTTCTGGCTCCCGTGGATGAACCCTCAGAGGAGGCCGCCACTGTGCTTGTTGGTTGTCTCTTCAGCCGTTTTGGGAAAGTTGACGTCAATGGTACAGAAGATAAGGAGTTATCCCGATGTAAGTCTGGATGCTGCGCAGGACCGATCCAAATATTCTTTCCTTGGTCAGTTGTATCTTCGCGATCCCCTGAGACGGAGATTATGTCGTGCCACTTGTTCCAGTCGTTATTAGTACACAAAGCGCTGAGCGCGGAACATCTGCTACATGGTCTGGCGCCATCGCACTGGAGATGGATCAGTCATCCAGGAGCAACAGCACGATATGAATTTGACTGCAAGCGTACTTTGATCTTCCTCCCTTCACAAGGACCACAACTCGTGTGTATACGTTTGCGGACATCTTCTTCGACTGCCCTCTTGATAATTTCTACACTTATATGGTACCCTGGCTCCGCAAGGAAGCGTTGCATTGACAGACGTTTCATATTTGGCAGGTCTGATGCCTCGTTTTTGAGCTTTCTGGTGAAGGCCATTAATCGGCGACGTGTCAGCAGCATGCCATTTTTGATGTTGGTGGAGCCGACATTGGACGTGAGAGCTTCTGAGCTGGACATGGGTGACAGCCTCTGCTTGCTCCCGGCTTCAACTCTATATGAAGATTCCCAGCTGGATGACTGCGCCTCCTCGGCGTCCTCTACTGCTTCTTCCTCGGGACAGTCATTAGCCTCTGGGCACTGTATGTGGAAGATGTCCGTAGCCGATCGGGCATCAAAGCCTTCAAGCGCCAGGCTCTTAGTCCCAGGGCCTGCAGATGATCTCTCACGATTATTGAGGGAATGTGCAGAAAATTGGCTACGCTGAGATTGGCCGGCTGGGCTTATGTTAGCGCTCCTACCTTTGACCGCTAAGAATGTGCATAGACTTACTGGGCTTCCGACTTTGCGCTCGAGTGTTTGTGAAGAACGTTCGAACTTGCTTCTGGGATAAGCCTGAAGCCTGTACGAGCTCCTCGAGTTCTCGGGGATTCGGATAAGGGTAGTCATGGGACTCGAACCATGCGCGCAGAATAGATCTGCCCTCCGAGGGAGTCTTGTAG
Source organism: Astrothelium macrocarpum (assembly GCA_021030915.1). Taxonomy (NCBI): domain Eukaryota; kingdom Fungi; phylum Ascomycota; class Dothideomycetes; order Trypetheliales; family Trypetheliaceae; genus Astrothelium; species Astrothelium macrocarpum. Next base: position 200,524 of record JAGEMR010000042.1, on the reverse strand, counting down.
CCGGTATTCGTCGAGAGTGAAGGATGAATATGGGTCTCTTCCCAATCCATCTCATTAATGGCCTGGGCGGGGTCAAGAACTGTCAGCAGCGACGCAGCTTTCCCATTAACTTCTGGAGCCACATTTCCGGTATTGAGGTCCATCGATGGGAATGCAAAGTCGCCATTCTCTAGCAATATGCCATTGTAGACCGAAGTATCAATGTCCAAACGTCCGGCGACGAATTGAGCATCTCGGATAGGCTCCAAAGCGTCCGGTTGCGGCTGCGAATCGCCCGAGACTGGGAAAATGCCGTGGCTTGGATCACTAGATTCCAAGTAGTTTAAGTCTACGTTGACAGCCCCGTCGATAAATTGACCCAAAAGCGGTGCGCCAGATGGAGTAGCTTGCACATCATTGTCCCATGCCTCGAAAAAGTCATTGGAATCAAACCCACGGGTCGCTGCGACATTATTTATCGCAGAGACGGCTCCTGCGGCTCCTCCTTCGACAGTCTCGAAGAGAGCGAGGCATGGTGTCTCAGAAAACGGGAAGTCAGATGTATACAATTCGCTGGACGGATCAGTCAGCAGAGTAAGGGCATGAAAAGGATCTTCGACCGGCTGTTCCATCATACAGGCAGCCAGAAGACATCTTGAGAAGTAAGAAAGGTGAGAGAGCGAAAAAGGTAAGGATGGATGGAGATTTAAAGCCCAATATGGAGTGACGAGGTTCTCGGTGGGTTTACGATGCTAGCTGATGTTCTCGAGGGATGCAGTGTGGCAGAGTAGAGCTACCTGCATTTGTGGCGCTGACAAGCCACATAATCAGTCATTTGAAAAAGGAAAAAGGTGAAATGCGGAGTAACTACAAGTCATCTCACGGCGCACATTATATATTGACACACCTTTGTTCAAAATATAAACGCTAATAGATGTTAGCGAATATGTAGCGAAATATATCAGATTTCGTAACTATATTTTTATATGATTCATTAACGTCCGCCAGCGTCCCCATAGAGGCGCGCCAGTACGTAAGCCATCCTGCGTTATCAAAATCTGGGCATCCACAACGCAAGGGAGGCTATCTTCCGTCATCGAAAAGGACAATGATTCGCAGTTATTTGGCTCCGTAGCTAATTTGATGTTTGCAACCCGAAAAGACTACACAGCTGGTGGTGTAAGTTGTCAATCAAATCAGCTGGTAGAAATTTTCACGAATCTACAGAAGTCTGCAACGCTCAATGATCTCCGTCTCCCATCCACTCGACGAACAAAGCATTCCTTGAGATTTGACTGAGCATTCTAATTACGAATCGAGGAGAATTTTGATCAACCCTAATAGGTTTTCAACTTTCTCACTCGTTCGATGTCTCTGGATGGATCTTTCACCTGAGCCCTCGCTTTACCACCTGCAAGCGGATGGAGACTAAGTCCATTCAGAACAAATTCCAGGGTGTGCCGAGTGAAGCGACTGTAGTGCAGACCGTGAAGCACTAGAACTCTTCCAATTTGGAATAATAAAAAAAAACTCCTAAATAGCTCGGACCAAAACTAAATTAATCGGAATACGGCTCTTTGGCAAGCATATACAGAGTATCGATAATTGTGCCTGCCGTGCGAACACTCTTTGTGAAAATTACGTGTCGATCCGAGCATAGAAGTAACTCTCTCCAGCAAGCAATGTCGTGTCATACAATTCAGTACAATCTATCATTAACACGCACAGCCAGCTCTCTCATGCCTTGAGCATGAGTATTTGGATCAAAATAAGTCTGCAAAGTTTGCAGCCATCAGCTCAACTACGTGAGTATGATGTGATAGCAAAGCCCATAAAACTTCACCTTACACTTTCTATCTTCTGGCCTACTCTCCACCTCTCTCCCCTTTTTCTTCACACTCTCCCTGTCTGCGTCCCCTTCTCCCAAAAATCCAACGTACACGCCGCCAAAAACCCCGGGATCGTCCCCCTCCCATCAACCCAATACTCAATCAAGTCCCTGATCTCCCCAAAGAACTCACTCCTCGGGCCTCCACTAACTTTCATCTCCCCCTTCTCCCCATCAAAAACTATACTCTTCTCCTCCTCCACCCCCAGCTCCCCATCATCCCCTTCCTTCCCCAACCGCCCCGCCAGAGTCGGGTACAGCAGACTCGTCATGCGCACGCGCCCGTTCGGCAAGAACTCCATTTTCCAGCCCAGCACGCTCGCCACGGCATCGCGGAACTCAACCGACTTCGCCGCAAAGATCTGGCGCAGCCGCAACAGCTTCTTGTCGCGCAGCGCAAGCTCGCGCCGCAGGTCCGCGACGTCAGCGAGCGCGCCTTCGTACGTGGGGTACGGCACGGACTTGAGCTTGCTGCGGCTGCTGCCTGCATCGTTGTCATCGTCATCTTCGTCGGCATCATTGGTGGCATTGGGTTTGAGGGATGACGCGGTAGATTCAGCAGCCGTGAGGCGATCGAGCAGCGCTGCGTTCTCGGCTTTGAGCCGGGTGAGCGTACTGAGTTTGAGCGCTTCGGCGTCTGCGGTGGGGTTTGCGCGCAGCTCTAGGATGCGCGTGCGGGAGGAGGATTTGAGGGAGGCGAGTTGGGTCTTTTGCGCGGCGAGATCCTTTTCCAGGACGGTGTTGCGGGTTTGTTGAGTGGTGAGGTCGTCTTGAAGGGTGCGAATTTTGCGACGAAGATCTTCCATGCGTTGGGAGCGGGCTTCTTCGAGCTCGGGAGTGTCGGATGTTCGTTTGCGTTTGGAACCGGGTGTGGGTGCAGTGTTTTCTTTGTCCTCTATTGCAGATAATTGTGTATGGAGGGTCTGTAGTTCAGAGCGATGCTGATCCAACAAATCTTCCAATTCTTGAATGCGAGCGCTCTTATGCGCGTCGTATTTCTCCGGTTGAAATTCGTTCTCCTCGGCATCAAAGTTCTTCAGTTGCGCCCGGAGATATTCAACCTCCTTCAGTGCCAAGGTGCGCTGGCGTTCTAGCCGACCACGAAGTTTATTGTCTGTCATCGCGCCAGCAGTCATTTTCTGTCTCTCAACCTCGGCCTTCAACTTAGACTTTTCTTCCTCCAGTTCCTGGATGAATTCATCCTTTGGTGCAATTTCTGCTTTCAAAGCGCCAAATTGCTCAATGAGTGACACTCTTTCGACTCGCTCTTGAATAAACGCGCGTGCCATCGCTTCTGGAGATTCAAAGTGAAGGTCACCCTCGTCAGATCGTTCATTCTCCAGATATGAGGTCCATGATTTTCGCTCATCCTCAAGTATTTGCTTCTGTAGCTGCGCTTCGCTAAGCTCTCTTCGCAAATCGTTCATAATCAATAATTTATTTTCGAGAGATCGCTTTTCCTCTTCCATAACCTCGATACTCTTATGTTGCTTCCGCAATTGCTTAAGTTCAGTATACTGATCCCGATTTGTTGTTTCAAGCTTTTTGATATGCGCGACTTGGTCCGACAACTCTCTCTTGATGACTGCTAGCGTATCTGCATCGCCGACCTGCGCCTTTAATCGCATTATTTCGGACTCCAGATCTCCAATCTCTGTTTCTCGCTGTGACAATCGCTGCTGTACTGTTCGTAGAAGAGCCACCTTTGCATCGAGGTCCTCTCGCAGCTCTTCGAAGCCTTTTTGAACAGTGTCCAACTTTGTTTGCAGCTCATTGTACTTATGACCGTGTCCTCGCTCTTGCGATTCAATCTCGCCCCGCGCCTCTTCCAACTCTTCCTTAAGGTTGCGATTTGAGTCTTGTACAGACCGTAGCTTGCACTCTAGATCAGCCTTCTCGTTCGCAGCGCGATTTCGCTCTTCTTGTAGTTCTTGTGCGAGAGCATCGTATTTCTTTGTTGCATGACTGCTTGTAGATTCCGCAGTCTACTTTCTATTAACGATCTTGATCCAATCGTGCATCTCTTCAGTGCATACCTGTGCGCGTTTGAAATCCGCATCGGCTTTGTTGTGCACATCACGCAATTCTTGCTGATGGTGGATGACCGTGAGTTCGCGTTCTTGTCTAAGGGATTCAAGCTCGTATTGTAGGGTGTTGATTTGCGCTCGTAAATCCTCATTGTTATGATCTGAACAAGTCAATTTGTATCGATTGGGATTCACTAGCGACCGACCTGGTTTTGTTGCTTGGGATTGCCTAAATGTTTCGCGAAGTGGCTGTCGAGATGAAGGACGTGGCGGGGAAGGCGCGCCTGTCAGCAAGTCATAGCTTGGCTGCTGATTTCTCGAAGCCATTCGGCTAGTGAAACGACTTTGCAGTTCTGAGCTGAAATTCGAAGGCGGGCGTACTGGTGGTGTATCACTCGCGAGGGTTCATTGATTGGGGGATCCGTGAGTGAATCTCCAAAACACGAAAATGGAGCAACATCACGTGTTACGGTGAGCAGGGGTGTTCGGAATAGCAAAAATCTACAGGATCATCTTTTGCTTCTCTCACTTGCTCACAATCTGCATTGAATGCCGCCAATCCACAAGGAATTAAAGATTGGAATCATTCTTTTCTTGCCGCCTTCTCCATCAAAGCAACTCCCAGACAAAGAAACCCACCGTCCTGTTACTCGTGGCCCATCCACCCATCGCCCTTCTGCCGATCCCCTCTTGCAGTCCTGGGCATAATTATGCAGTATTCCCGCTCTTATCCGACTGAATGTTCCCATGCGCCTCAGAGCTTCATGAGCTCGTCTTTGATGTTTGTCACGTCCATACCCGCCTTTTCCTGTACCTGAAGTATGTCACCGATCAGACTCACTAGGCTGTCCACCCTACGCTTCACCGTGTCGAACTCGGAAACAGGAACCATATTGAGGTATCGCTCTTTGGAGTCATGAGTAGGTCCCTCGTTGCTTCGAATGAAACTTCCAGCAAGAGCTTCATTGCTACAGTTGGGTTTTGGCGGTACAGCTTCTTCGCTGTCGCGTGATTCGGGCTGAGGAGAATTGTTCTGTGAAAGATGATAGTCATCCAGCTTGCTAGCTAAAACTTCAATGCTACCGTCGTAGAGACCAGCACGTGGGGAGTTGCGCAAGCAGAATAGTAGGCGATTGCGGTAATGTGCATTTGAAGTCAAGTCAGGTTCACGGGCATGGTCGTCATCAGCCAGATTGCTCAGACGGATGAGATTGCGACGAAGATCAGCTTGAACTTCATCGTGCCAATCAGAGTGTTCTCGAACACCGTGAGTACCACTTGCCGGAGAGAGTTGGCTTCTGTAGCGCTTGTCGTGCTCTTCATCTATAGCATACAGTCAAAAGCCGACAATCACATTTCATTGAGTCGACACTTACCAAGGATGACAGGAACGTCGTCTTGCTCCAGCTCGCTTCGTTCATCAGCAAGTGATTGCGTAGTTACCGAATATCTGCTTGGCGGTAGTGGCTCGATCTTCTCGTCGATGCTGGGTAGATTGTTCACTACAGCTCGGATATGGCTGGCAGGCGTACTACTGCGAGGAGTGTTTTCAGGCACGAGGGTCGGGAGACCAATGCCACTGTTGACAGTTGTTGCTAGACGTTCATCGACGTCGTCAAGGTTTGGGCTGTGCGTACTTGCTGCTCCCCAGATAGATTGCGTGTCTGGAGTATTATGTGGAGGGCCCCTCAAGCTGCTGACACTCTCAGCACGAAAGCGATTAGAGCTCGAAAGACCAGAATCAGCACGAGCACGATGCACCTCCATCATGATTGCGATAAAGCGATAAGCAGTGCGGCTTCCAAGACGCAAAAGGTCAAATGATCAGAAGTTGTAAGCTAAAAGTGTGTGATCCAGGACCTGACTGAAGTACTGTTCGTTTGTAAAGATTTATCAGGTAGCGTGTTGAACCAAAGGAAAGCTTGCTGGACGCTTTGCACGCCTGTTTTTGGTATTTATCGGTGTCACAAGGGACTAAGAAACCAGTGAGGAAAGTGAAAACCCGGGGATGGAAAGCCTGAGGAGAAACGTGGGGTATTGAGCCCCGGGTTCTCGAGCAGTGAATAGACGCTTCGTGAGGGAAATGTGCGGCCTGGTGCGGCAAAGGTGTTGATGAAGCAAAAGAAGGAAGTGACGGCCAGTGATCACAACGCAGGAAAAACCTACCAAAAATCCCCGAGGCAAACCGGTAGCAATGTCGGGTGACGTGCCAAGATTTCATTCCGTTGTTCGCACTCAGAAGACAATGAATGGCCACGCGCTTATGCCTGTTGGTGGGAGCACAAAGTTCGGTGTGTTGAGAAAATCCAGCCACTCGGCATCTTACATTAATCATTCAAAAGAGACTCGAACGAACCTTTGTGGTCATCCGCTCGCCGCGATGGACCAAATTCTCTGGATCAGTGGCGTGCTGCTGCCTTCATCCGAAAAATCGCGTTTGTAGATTCTTTGAAAACCCCCAAAGTGAATCCGTCATGGAAGACAACCGTCAAGGAGGAAGCATTATATCAAAACTTAGGATGCTCACGACCCGTCTTTCCAGTGAATTTGATCAACATCGCGCTTATCAAATTCTCTTAAAAAGGCACAGTATCAGCCAAGGTCCTCAGGAATAAACCCCTAACCCACGGAACAGTTCCATCACAGTCATTGCAATCCAAGTGGAAACCACAGAGGTTATGAATGCCATTTCTATCATAATATCAATTCCACGTAATAGGATTCTCTTGGTACTTTGGTTCCCCAACACCGATAATTGATGAAGGTATCGTGCACTGTGAATAGAAAGTATCCCGGGTCGCGCAACGACTTCTTGCAATTCGACTCCCTTTGCCTTCTCTATTCTCATCGCTACAGTCAGCAACAGCACGGCAACCAGTGCATACAATCCAGGTAGCCAATCTCACAGGTTCAATGACAGTGATTGCACGTAATCTAGGAAGACGACTCAGCTTCTTCTCCAAAGGCCGTGGCCATAATGTGGGGCTCGTGATGGTTGATGATCGCGCTGGGATTCGTAATGACCCAAAGTTTCCAATCACTCACTCGATTTTTGGAAAATGCCCACCAAGGGATAGCCCGACGCTGGACAACATGGGTCGACGGGACAGGAATAGAAACGGATTTCTTGACCTACTAGTGGTTATTATTTCTTCTACAACAGGGTGCTTGAGGATTGGGCCTCTTACTTGAATAGATAAGCAAGCACCTACTCCGGACCCCAAAAATGAAAGACATTTGGTATCATTCTCGCCTCATCGAAGACGACCATGACAGGAGGACCTCAACATCGTGCATAGTCAAACGCAGACCCACGATCTACACTTCTACAAAAGTCCCTCTTGGTGTTTGCAGGAACTCACGGCGCCACGAACTAGTTTGAGTCCAGGAGATTCTCGGTATACAGCGCGTAACCCAGAGCACTCAACTCTAGTTTTTGTACATATGGGACGCGTGGAACGAGGAAGCATTGAATCTTTATGAGCCAGCGCCAGGGCACACAGATAAGCTGATGCTTACATAATGCTGCTAAAATTGGCACCAATCCATGCTGAAAGCTTCAGTCTCATCATTCAGGCAAGAATTGTACTCCATTCTCCAGATAAGAATCTTTGCCACGCAGTCTTCACAGCACCTCACTCAATGTTGAAATTTGCCATGTGAAATTAGGCAGCCATGCTGTCCCGATCTCTTGCTGATTTCTGGCACTGTGCTCACCCTTGTCTACTGCCTCACGTTTTACATTGAACTTCTTGGCAAAGATAAGGAAAGTTTAGTGAAGTTTAGCAAACTTTCGATCTCTGCATGAATCTTGACAGTTTTCTTGATTCATACCATTACTCACAACTCTCAAGAAAAGCTTCGTCGTGGTGTCTATGCCTATGAGTCATTATAATTCCAGTAGTCTTTGCATCAGACAGATCTTCTACATCAGCAATTTAGACTGCGGAATGACTTGGATCAGACTTTACAATAGTTTCGGCCGATGCCATGAGAACAAATCATCTATGTACAGGTGGTATCGCAAATCAGTCTCGCAAACTCCCATGCCTTGCTTCATTCAGGAACAAATTTTCTCAAGATATACACAGAAATTTTTAACTTGTGCAGGAATGCTTATACTTCATGATGAGCACGCTTCTCTCGCTCCAATTCCTCATAAGCCATGCCGTGCCGATCCCCACCAATTCCTGTGTGCTCATTCCCGCTGCTCTCGCTCGGCTCCTTACCTTCTAGCATCTGTTGGTGCTGTGGAATGCCATGACGATCGCCCTGTGGGATCTCATGGTCGCTTTGATGTGGCTCATGCTTGGCGGGTGTCCAGGCAAGGTAATCACGTCGGACCTCGACATAGTCATATGCAAACTCCCCAAGTTGGTCGTCATCCATCCCCAGCAATTCAGCTTCCTCTGAAGCACGGAGGTGCAAGCCGGGAATCTTATCAATGGCAAAGGCAAGGAGAGCGCTCATAACAAAAGCCCACCCTGTAGCCGCAAGAATATAGGCGAATTGTTGGTAAAGTTGCTTATAATTGTGTTCCAGCCAGCCACCTTTGATACCAACGCTGGAGTAGACGTTAACACCGTCGAGTCCGATGATGTAGCTTGCACCAAAAAGGCCGTTAGCGAGGAGCCCGAGCATCCCAGCAATACCATGCTCGGCGAATACATCCATGGCATCGTCAATTCTAATCCAGTATTTGACTAAAAAATGCTTTGTTAGCAGGATATGAGCTGTACTGGGCTCTCCAGACTTACTTTTGGTGCTAAAATTGCACACGATTCCAGTTACAATGCCGAGAATCACACTTGCCCAGGGAGTGATGAAACCAGAAGCCGGAGTTGCAGCAACTAATCCAGAGATACAACCAGAGCACCAACCAACCATTGACCATTTTCGAGCCAGTCTCCAGTCAAGCAGAACCCAGGCAATCGCGCCAAACATGGCTGTCAAGTTCGAATTCCAACACGCCATTGTTGCACGTAGACTTGCGCCAAATGAAGAACCTCCATTGAAACCGAGCCATCCAAACCACAAGAACACCGTTCCCAGCGTGATCAGCGACACATTGTGTGGACGGAAATTCAACATCATCTTTTCTTGTCGTCTGCCAAGCACCCAAGAATACGCCAAAGCGGACAAGCCCGAACCAATTTCAACAGGTCCGCCGCCAGCGTAATCTAGAACGCCCCATTTGTATGCCCAGCCATTGTAGCCCCAAGCCCAGTATGCGATCGGACAGTAGACGAGGGTTGCCCAGCAGAAAATGAAAACTAAGGCGGGGATCAGACGGCCTCTTTCGGCGACGGCGCCCATGACAATGGCGGCGGTGGTGGCACAGAATTGCATCTGGTTCAAAATCAGTACGCTGGTACACGATTCAAACAATTGTGCAATGGCATACTTGGTAGAAAGAATATAATAATTCCGGAATGAGAGGACTGCCGGGACTAGGATTCGCGAGGGTATTTTGCAGACCGAAATGCTTCAAATCTCCGATGAAACCATTGCTAGCATTACTGCTAAATGCCAACGAATAACCCCAGAAATACCATTGGAATGTAATGATGGAGAAAGAGCCCATGCATGCCCAGATCATGCTCAACGCGGATTTTCGTCGTGCCAGTCCGGAGTAGAGGAAACCTAGTCCGGGAATCATGACCAACACCATGGCCGAAGCTATGATGATGTATGCTTGATCGCCCGATTGGAACCATTGGTTCAGATTCGTATTTTCTGGATAGATTGAGATCAGTAAGTCTTTTGGTTATTGCGAGTTCTGAACGTGAATTTCCTTGGATTCTGTTCAACACGCCAATTGAAAGCAAAGTCTTGCAGAGCTGGTAGATAGGAAAGTTGTTGACCTACTGGAATCACCTCCATCACCACCAGTATAGTTGGAATAGAGAGTTGGAGCTCCAATCCATGTATACGACATTTTCACTCAAAAGCTCGAGGGAGCTGAACGGTAATTTTGTATCCAAAAAGTTATATGAATCGAGAAGACTCCGAGGAGAAAATGTAGCAGTGGTTGGGAATTCAACTTCTCCCGTGAATACCAACTCGTTGGTTGGACCCTTAACCGAACAGAATTCGTAAGCTTGACAAACTCGAGTCCACAAAAAGTGATATAAGAAGGGGAAAAAGTGTAAAATAGAGGGGTAAAAGGATTGCTTAGACGAAAAGACAAGAAGAAGTGGTATAAATGAAAGATGGGTCTCTTCGAGCCCAAAGCTCTTCTGCACGTCAAGCGTGCCTTCCCATGGAAATGCCAATTTTCTCTTATCTATCCTTGGCATCTTGGCTCTTGTGGGTTTCCAGCGAGAGCCTTTGCGTCGAAACTAGACCGGGATGACGCTCTCGTGGGCGGATGGGCCTCAGTGCGTGTGGGCTTCAGCACGCGACTCCGCGACTCCCCATTAATTACATCAGACGGTGTCAAACTATTTCCGCCACCGGCAAAATGCTGAACCATCAAATATCTTTTTGCATAAAGCGTTTCATGCATACTCAATACTTTACCAAGATAAATTTCGCGCCGAGGACCTGTTTGATTATTTCTCCAGTGAGTCAATTGGTCGTCTGTAAAGCTCGCAGCAGAGCACTCGAATACCCCAGATCCCAGTGCAGCATTTGCGAATTTTTTAGCTCATCATCCTGGAAAGATGACGCAGTACGCACGGGATGCCTGTCGTAAGTCCGGGGAGGCTCTAAACGGAGGATATGAGGCGCCCATTGGAGGTTCGTGCTCTTGCTTGTCCTTATCAGTTGTTGTCAATGAGTTACGAAACGTCCGTCAGCCGCCGAAGTCGGCATCTACCCTCCATTGGCTGAGTTGGACTGAATAGGTATAGTAAATACGAGTGTTTTTCCCGTTCCGCGGCAAAGGATCGCGGAAGGCTTACTCGCCAAGGGGCACTAAAGTTGCGAATGAAAGGGTTCTGATTGGTTGCTGATAAGACTCTTTGTGAGCCACTGGCAATTGGCAGCCTGAAACCAACTATTCTCTGTACATGACAGTGGATACGCTTTATGCGGAGCATTGGTGACGTTCGCACATTTGCATGCAATGCGATCTTAATGATAATCGAAGATGCAGAAGCTTTCAGCTCGGCGGGAAATCGAGATCGCTTCCTACCTTATCGTTGGCTGTGGGCCCGCACAATAAGGAATCGCACTGGAGTGGCCTTCGAATGATTCTCGATCTACCATCACCGGGACCCTTGCAACGTATGGAGTATCCACGATTCCAGAATAGATACAAGACCTGTATCACGCCCGAGAGCCTGGATTTGGTACTCAGATCAATCTGTAGCACAGCGGCCCGAGCCAGCAGATTCCTAGCAACGCACCTGGCGCCTGGTACGTCCAATTTGACTTCGCATTTTGTGTGCAGTTTGAAGGCGAATTCGATGGAGAAATGACATCTAGATCTGTTAGCTCACGACGATACTACAGAAGACATCGACTCTTGGATTCCGAGTGGTATTCGGGATGTACGCGCTAAGAAATTGATGTCTCAGATTCCATGCATAATATAACGAAACAACTTCATTCAACTAATCAATCAGGAACTACTGTTTGTTGAGCTGACTCTAGTATGAACAAGAATCGACGATTAATTTGAGCACTTCCATTCCAAAAAAAAAAAGCTCAAAAGACTCGAATAATTAATGGCTATTGTGCTCACCAGGGCTTCTGGTGATTGAGAATGTGAGCGATACTGTTCTATTGTAGGGATTAGCCAAATCCTGAAATTCTCGGCTTACCCTCATCACTATTGCTATCCTGCAATTAGAATGACATTGTCGGTGTGTCAAAGCATTCAGGCCCCGGTGCATCTTGGTTCGCAACAGCTGGTCGTCCCCACACAAATCCATTTATGTCTAGTAGGTTTTGACGAGGGTCCACTTTCAACTGCACCATCACGGAAACGGTATTTATTGGCGTTTCGTAAAGAGTAAGACGAGCGCAGTAATCACATCTTCTTCCTTGGTGAATAGGACGACCGTCGGCGCCAACAGGCATAATCTTCATCTCTTCAGCCCTTACAACTTGGTTCGAACGTTTGTGCCTGGTCAGCACAATCGCGACATCATTACCACCCGCGGGATTTAACTGACTCCCCTCTGGTGTAATAACGAGCCTCCCAATTCCATCTCTCGACTCACGTGGTGGTACTGGCCCCCGAACCTTGAAGGAGGGTCTAGAACTGCAGTACGCTGTGGAGACCAGCCAAGGGAGCGTATCAAAGCACAATTCATTCGTGCCACATTGACCTGTAGTGGTGGCGGAACGCTCTGCCGTATCTAGATGATTTGGGTTCTCACACTTCATGTAATATTCTCCGGCCGAGCCTAGATCCACACACTCAGAATCTACGAAACGAGTGTATTGTCTGGGAAGATTAGCCTGACTACACGAGATTATTGCCGTTGGCTGATTAGTCGTTCCTTTGGAACGTCCAATGCATCGTGGAACAATACGTTTGGTAAGAGTGGAATTAGTATAATTAGAAACAGTATCGTCAGCAACAGTAAAGCCACTGAAACCTCCAATTAGAGCCGCTGAAACTGACGTCTATCAGAAATACTTACTACATAAGTTGAAGAGTGTCATTGCCGGATACAGATGAAGTGACGTCCAACGCAGAGGTAATGTTAGGAAGATGGTCGTGATGGTGATAGTGGTGCCTAGAAAAAACCACCCAAAGGTTAGTTACAAGAAGTAACAAATGAATACTGGAAATCATCACAGTAAGCTAGAATGAGTCTTGGAAGTTTGGAGCATTTGGAGAAGTAAAGAACGATAACAATAGCCCTTTTTTTTATTATATATTTTAGCCGTTCGCTACCACCATGATGAAATCAGATTTCGATATACGTGGCTACTCTGTGCATTCAAGTTTGGTTGAATTACAATAGTTGCAAACTTAATCTCAAGATGGGAAAGGAATAAGAAGTGGCGGATTGACATGATATTTACGCAGTTTCGATTTGGTAGGAGTTCGGTAAGATGGAATGAGTGAACACCTTTTATCTCGAATATAAGAAAGGATCATCAATTCTTCGTGACTAAGCCCCACGGCGCAATTGACTTTCCCTTCACCCGATCAGCAATTCTCGAAAGACATATGCCACTCAATGTGAGTTTAATTATTACCTTGCTCATGCGAAACTAGTCGTTCAACTGGCAACTAAGAGAAGAGCACGTGCTAATACAAGCCAATTATAGCGATGCATTGATCCCTTGCTCATTTCCATACTGCAAAAGCATCACAAAGCCATCTACCTAGCTACACACATTCCTATCCTCTCTATTACCAGGCCTTGGCCGCCTTACGCCCTCCATCTCCGGCGACTCCCTCCCTAAAATCCATCTTAATCCTCCAATCTCGTCTCCCTCACCCCTTTCTTCTCCACCGCTTCCCTCAAAGACCTCAGCACCTTCGTCCTCGCCTCCGCCCTCCCATTGAACCTCATCACATCCTCCTCACTCACCCCACCCATCTTCTTCCTCGGCGTGCCCACGCTCCCCACACTCCTCACACTCGCCCCCAGCTGCCTCCTCGCCATCGGACTCGACTGCACACTCGCGCTGCCAAGACTCGGCGAGTACTCCAGCGCATACGTCCCCGGCATCGCGCTACGTCTCAGCTCCGGCGTGCGCAGCGATGACGCAGACGTCGCAGCAACCGACGCCCCCAACCGGCTACTCCGCAACTGCGGCGGCGTCCGGAACAGACTCGTCTCGACATCATCTTCATCCTCATCCTCCTCCCTCTTAACCACCACCCCACCCCTCGCAGGCCCGTCCGCCGCACCATCCAAACTCAACGCAGCAACCCCCCTCCTCAGCTTCCGCATCTGCGCCTCCAACACCACCACATCACCATGCTTGCGCTCCACCATCGCCATCATCTTCGCAATCGTGCGCCGCACCGCCTCCACCGTCGGCGCCTTCCCGTCCGTCGTCGTCGACGCAGGTGTCGCCGCAGCCGCGATCTTCGCGCGCAACACGGCAACCCCGTCTTCCGCCGCCAGCAGCGCGCTCTGCACGTGCGCGACGGCGCGCCGCAGCTCGGCCTGCTGCTGCGCCTGCTCGGCGGAGAGCGGGGCGGCGCGGGCGCGGGCGCGCGCCGACGGCAGGGCGTGGGCGTCGAGGGCGGTGCGGATGTCGCGGGTGCGCGCGCGGAGGCGGTGGATGTCGTGGTGGAGGGTGGCGAGGTGGTGGGTTTTGTCGGGGACGGCGGTGACGGCGCTGGTGGTGAGGGTGTCGGTGAGGTCGTGCTGGAGCGTGGTGAGGGAGGGCAGGTCGACGAGGGTCCAGTCGTCGTCGTTGTCGTCCGCGTCGAGGTCCAGGTCTGCTGGGTCGTGGCTGTGCTGGTGTTGTCCCTCGATCCAGCACGCGAGGGCGCGGGCGTTGAGGCCGAGCGTGTCGAGCATGGAGTTGATGTCGCGGTAGATGCGCTCCATTTGGCCGAGGAGGCCGGTCTTTTCTTCGAGGCTGGCGTAGTCTTGGTGTGCGATGAAGGGGTCGAGGGTCTTGGTGGGTTCGACTTTGGATTCGAGGATTTTGCGGATGCGTTCGTCCTCTTCGTCTTGGAGGTCCGAGACTTCTGGTTCGGGGTCTGGGGCCTTGGGTTTGGGTTGAGGCTGTGAGGGCTGAAATTGAGTAGGAGGTTGGGGAGTTCGTGAGCCAGAGTCCCGACGAGGGACGCCGGACGCACCGAAGAGGCTTGAACGAGAGACTGGTCGTTCATTGCGTGACGTGGGTCGGGAAGGAGGTCGACTTCCGCCCAGCGGAGGAACGAGTGGTTTGCCAGACGGAGCTGCTGGTGTTGTAAAGTTTCGTGTTGGACTCGGTGAACGTGGGCTTGCAATGGGACGTGTAGTTGGAGGAGGAAAGTTGGCCGCAGCTGGCTTAAAAGCAAATGGCGTCGTAGAGGTTTGTTGTGGTTTTGGAGCTTCATGTCCCTGAGTCTCCTGAGGCGGCTTGGAATCCGGCGTAAAGGAAAGTGTCGTTTTGATTGCCGGTGTCAAGTCTTTGGCGGGTTGAGGTGGTGCTTCTTTCGCCTGATCGAGATGTTCATTAGGTATGTCAGATAGTGGGGATGAACCTTCACCAAGATCGACTGGAGGGCTTCCAGCCAATGGAGGCAGCTCTTCTGGCAATGGAGGCTCATCCTTTGGAGCTTCGGGTTTTGGCTTAGATGCTCCTACACCTGGAGGCATATTCGCATTCATCTCCAGCTGCTTGGCTTTGAACTTTGCACTGGTTGGATCAGGGGGTAGCGGAGCATCATCGGATTCTGCTGACGTTGCTTTTTCGATAGGCGGCGCAACGACCTTGGGAGTTTGCGCTGGTTTAGGCGGAGAAGCTGGAGTGGTTGATATTTCTGAGAGCTTGGGCTCCTCGGGTTCTTCTTTGATAGGTGTAGCAGGCGCTTTCTGTGCGTCTGACAAAGCATCGCCCAAGCCCATACTAAAGAGCCCACCAGCTGAATCTTTGGGTCTCGGTAGGTCGTCCTTTGCAGTCCCATCACCTTTGAATCCAGAATCAAGCTTGAAGCCTCCTTGGCCAAGTCCGAATGCGGAATCCGCAGGCGCTGCTGGTTTCTGAGTAGAGATACTATCATCTCCCATTTCCATTTCCTGAGACTGAACTTGAGCAGCTGGCTGCGCACCAAACGTGCTGGACATAGTCGATGGCGTGCCCCATGCCGATAGGCCGCTTCCCAAGGTTGATGGTTGACCAAACGAACTACCTGAATTTGTTGAGCCAAGATCTACTGTTGAGCCGAAGCTAGGTTCTGGTGTCATACCGGGAGGCTTGTTTTGATTGTTGTTATTCCCAAAGCTTGAGAACGAGGGAAGACCTGTTTTTTGACCAAAAGACGCAAACGGCGAGGTCGAAGCAGTGGATGAGAAAGGTGTTGCTGCAGGCTTATTTTCACTCAATTTGCCAAATGGTGACGACCCCGAAGCACCCGATCCTCCAAAAGGATTTGCTGGTTTTGGGCTCGCGTCTCCTGAAATATTAGAAGTAGCCCAAGGTGACGTCTTGCTACCAAGAGTACCAGCTGAGCCAAAAGCAGCATTCCCAGCAGAAGCGCCTAGTTGTGATGACGAGCCAAAGGTTGGCCTCGGTTGGGAGGGTTGGCCAAAGGTAGCCACGGGTTGATTCGGTTGACCGAATGTAGACTGACCGAACGCCGCCTTTCCGAATGTAGATCCGCCAGTCTGCGCTGAAGATGTATTATTTGATGTGTTCCATACAGATTGTCTATTCATACCCATGCTTGGAGTACTGCTCTGGCCAAATGCGGGAACCATGGGTCTTGGCATTGAAGATCCCGCCATGCTTGGCGCATTCGAGGGAGGAGGAGATGTAGCTGTAATAGGCCTTGCTTGTGGTCCACCACTAACCGCAATCAATCCGGGGTAAGCAGTGCCCTGTCGAACAGAATCATTGTATACTATCCACCACGCTGATAGCAAACCTTCATGATTGAGGACCATTAATGCCGGTAAAGGCGTCGTCGACTCCTCCAATTCATCACCTGGGATCGGCCTCTTGATCATCTCGCGGCTCGAAAGGTCGATTGTCACTCCAATAGGCGAAGTGTCGCTCATATCTTCGCTGTATGGAAGTTGAGCACGGCGATTATCGAGTGCCAGACCGGTAGTTGTGTAGGTATTTGTGATCCTTTCGGTAGGAAAATCACTTGACAATGGTGTCTTGGATTTAGTAAAGAGACCAATATCGGGTGAGCAGGTCGAGCTAACAATGAGCATGTCTGTTAGATTTGGAGGGAAATCCATTAAACGATGGATGAAATGAAGTGGAGGAAAACGATTCAATCCGAACGGCGGACTTGGGTCCAAGAGTCTCTGGAACGCATAGTTCGAAGTGCCCTTTTGCCTGGTGACAAGGTGAAAGGTGGACTCGGGAGCGTTCTCGTACACAGAGGCAGTTGGGGTGTATACGACTAGAAACTCTTCATTTGACAACCACGATATGGCAGAAACTGGTTAAAAAGTCATGAGTAGCTCAAAATGGGCATACAACGATACTCACCGTGTTGATCTCCTTCCATGTTTGGGGGCCTTGGTATTTCTGCCTTGACAGCACCGTCGGGAGTCAATTGCACAGCCGTGCCATTTCCCATGCCAGCAACTAGTTGTCTACCCTTCTTGCTCCAAGACACGCAGCTGACACCCTCTTTCATAGCTGAGCCATTTTGACCACTCACGAGTTGCTTTTCATTCAAGTTGGCGAGCAGTAATTGTCCATTACCCGTAACAACGGCGAAGAAATAGGCAAAGTCCGTTGCCGGATTTGGTACCAAAGCTCGAAGAGCAATCCCGTTTGTTGCGATTTGAGCGGCAGGTCGTGTGTTGCCTTGCATGATCGCTCCTACATCGTAGATGGCTAGTCCACCTCCGTTCTCTGCAGTGATAACGAGGAAATTCTCATCAGAAGAGAATGCTACTTGAGAGATGCGAGGAGTATCAATGGTCAGTTGTGGAGTAAAAGTTTTGTTCTTTCCATCTTCTTCGCTGCCAAAGGCTTGCCGAACAGAAGCGGTAGAGGCAATGACTAGTTTGTCTGGGCCGGCAGCTGCAAGCAAGCCCCTTCCTGAGGCAACACTCAGAAGAGATGAAGTAGGCGCGGGCAGAGAGTCGGTGGGCCATGGTGAAGGTAGCAGCCGGACTTTGGATTCTCCAGAGAGTGCTGAAAAGCCGAGTGCCTAAGACAACATTGCATTATCAGTAGTGTTGTTTGCGACGAGGAGGCACTGTCTTACCTCTGTTTGAATTTCCTCAAGGTCTTGACCGACTTGAGCTTGCGGGTTCATTTTGACCGGTCAGGTTCGTGGCTCGGCTGCAAGAGCGTTGAGAAAGCAAGGACGAAGCTTTATAAGGCTTCAACAAAGCATGCCTCTGATTTCGAGCGTATAAGAGCAAATGGGAAATTTGGATGGCGCAGTTCAGATGGATGAAGTTGGTGGAGAGCAATGTCGAAGAGCTTGATTAGGTATTAATGATGCGAAAGGAGTGTTGAAAAGTCAAAGAATAGACGAGCGGGGAGCACTCAAAGAGTGGAACAGGAGGACCAGTTTTCGTTCGCGAAGTGAGGTTGAAGACGCGGAGCTTGACGCCTCGCCGCGTCTCCGCCGATGCCTGCTGTTGTACTCTGGAATAAGCCTGCTCCACCCATCACCATACTCTCAAGCTTCAGGGAATTGATACCATCAAGTTTTAATTTCCGATCTCTTGCCCATTAAATTTGCTTTCGCGAATTGCTGGCGCTGGTTAAAAAGCCTCTTCTTGTCTAGTTTGCGCCCAGCTCGTACTCCCTCGTCATGCCAGGCTTCGACTTCTCCAATCATAACCGCAACGTTGCCCTCCATGCACAAGGCGTGCCTCTACCCAAAGCCACAAGCACAGGTACCACCATCGTAGGCTGTTTGTATGATGGAGGTGTCGTCATTGCAGCAGATACAAGAGCTACCAGCGGGCCTATAGTAGCAGACAAGGTACTTGGCGCCTTACTTCCTCACTGTTTTTTCTTCATGTCAACTAAGACTCCCTCAGAACTGTGAGAAGCTACACTATATAGCTCCTCAGATCTGGTGCGCAGGAGCTGGAACCGCCGCTGATACCGAATTCACCACTGCCCTCATCTCCTCCAACCTTGAGCTCCACTCCCTCTCGACAGGCCGTAAGCCACGAGTCGTAACATGCATGACCATGCTAAAGCAACATCTGTTCCGATACCAAGGCCATGTTGGTGCATATCTCGTGGTTGCCGGCGTTGATCCTACTGGCGCGCATCTTTTTACTGTTCACGCCCATGGCAGCACCGACAAGCTCCCTTATGTAACTATGGGTTCAGGATCTCTCGCTGCCATGTCCGTCTTCGAAACACAATGGAAGCCGAATCTCACCCGCGATGAAGCCGTCCAGCTCGCATCAGATGCTATCCAAGCGGGTATCTTCAATGACTTGGGATCGGGGTCCAACGTCGATGTATGCGTCATAACCAAAGAGAAGGCGACTTTGTTGAGAAACTACATCAAGCCGAACATAAGGGAGCAAAAGGAGCGAAATTACAGGTTCCCAAGAGGTACAACTGCGGTGTTGAATGAGAAGGTGATTACAAAAGAGGATTTGAGCAAATATATTACCGTGCACGAGATCCGGGATGACGACCAGGGACAAGCGGCGGAGCAGATGGATGTCGACCCATAAAGACAATGTTCACTAGTTGCATGTATTATAGTCCATTGCCAGGGATGACAACAGTAAACCAAGAACTGCTTCGTAGATTGTAGTTAATAAATTCTACCCCCATGTCTTCCTAACATTTCATCTTAATTCCCTGTCTCATCTCTTCCTCCCGAATCTCAAACATGACCTGCGCACCAGTAAACAACGCACCACACGCTCCCAACAAATACACCAATCCACTCCAGGTCCCAGCAATCCCCTTCACCAACCCATTCACCCCATCTAATCCCACCGCAAACCCCACCAGATTCGCCGTCATCATCATCAGAATATTTCCTACTGCCCCAATCCCACAAAGCCATCTATATAGATTCGGCCGTTCCTTGAACTTGCGTCTCGGAAACAACCTCGGCGCCAGCACCTCCGGCAAGATAAACAACAAAATCAACCATCCCCACATCAGCAGCCTCAGCTGGATATCATGCCAGAGCGCCACAAACGTAAATACCGCCACAAAATTCATCCCCGCCCTCAACTTCACCCACACCGGATGCTCCATCCCACCCGCACTACGGCTCCCGCCCAACGGCACGAAAATATACCTCACCGTCCAGCGATTGAAGCTGCGATGCCAGCTCCTCCAAAACCCAAATGCGGAGTAGTTGTCGCTCATGCACCGCACCATGTTCTCCGGCGGATCGACGCCGTCGACCAGCGCCCACAGCCGGAAGAAGCGCCAGGGGATCAGCAGCTTCAGCCAGATGATGTGCAGGTTGAAGTACGCGAGCATGCTCAGCTGGAACGGCGTGTACGCGCTCCAGTCCGGCGATGCCTGTGAGATGGCGACAGCGTAGATGAAGTGCAGGACGACCTCCATGGTGAGAAGCGTGAGGAGGAAGCGCACCCCGTAAAGCAGCGTGCGCCGCGTGGTGATGGAGGGGAGCGGGTGGCGGAGTTGCGAGATGTAGTCGTTGAAGGTGAGGATGGGACCTGCGAGGTAGAGGGGTGAGTAGAGGGTGTAGGCGAGGTAGGGGCGGAAGGTGTAGGTGGTAGATTTTGCGGGGAGAGAGACGCGGTCGCGTTCGGTGAGTGTGGTAGGATCAAGTTGTTTCTTCTTGGGGAGGTTAGTTGAGTCTGTAAGAGGGAGTGAAGGAAGAGAGAGAAAAGGAGGGGGTTGGGAGTCTCACCTCGAGGGGACTGGAAGTGTGAAAGTTGAGAGACCAATAGTAGTCAAAATTGAAACTGATGAGACGGAGAATGGTCATTTTGAAGAGGACTTCCCAGCGAGAGATTAGGCCACCGTAGCTGTCGAGCCATTTGCCCCAAGTCATAAGCGTAGTAGGTGCTTTGCTGATATCTGAGGCTGAAGAGGAAGACATCAAGGCTGCAATCCACTCAAAAGGATATCCATGGCATAACTCATTTGCAAACAATATCCCAACGTTAAAAACCCACGTGACCGTCGGGACGTAACGCTTTGGCAAGTCTTTTGCGATTTTGAAGTTGACATAGACAATCAAGAGCATTTTTAATGCCGATACGCCATAAAGGGCTGTAATAAATATGATTGCAAAAGATGAGTCAAAAGCAATGCGCTGCTCCATGCGAGCATCAGCAGCAGCAGAAACGGTTAAACCCTGGGTGAGGCCACGGTCATCTCCAGGAACATTCCGTACTTGAGTATAAGTGCTCGAACGCCAGAATGAATCATATACTTTTCGTAAAATAGGATGCAAAATTAGGGCTATGGCCATGTAGGGTATATTGTCCCGAAAAGAAGAGTACTGAGCATCAGAATTGTCCTGAAATGCAATTAATGAGTAGAAGTGGCAGAGAAACAGAAAGAGACGCACAATTTTACGGCCAGGTATCCATCCAGGTGAAAGAAGAGGTTCAAACTTTGGATATTGTGGATTAGACTCTATGGCATCGTTAGCCAGCTTTAGCTAGAAAGGAAAGTCTTCAAGGACCTTGAGAAACCTCATAAGGCGTATAGAACATCAAAGGAATACAGATGATGAAAACAATATAATACAAGAAGAATTCTGGAGTCCACCATTTTGGATTCTGAGCTCCATTGGAAAGAGACGAGACCTTTGCACCATCTTGCTTGGTCTTGAGCTCTTCAGGAGAAGGCTTCACAGGGTCAATCTTGGACTCATTGGATGCATCTCTTGGCACGAATCGCGCATCAAGAGTATCAAGCGAGTATATGCTCTTCACGTGGTATAGCCATGACATTTCGAAGCGCGCTCAAGCATTTCGAATGTGGGACATGGGCAGTGATATCCAAACGCAAGCTGAGGTTAAAGTGTCCCGCTGGGCATTGGCCCAAGCGCGATGTTTTGGAGGTTAGCAAACTGCCCCACAACAGTTCCTTTGCTTCGCAGCGATCACGTCCATGGATGTGTGCCTCGCGCAACCAAGGCGCTCATCTCGCCCCTCGCACTTGAGGTGACCTGCCTGCCTCTTACACCATTCAAGTCGGGCCAAGCTTTCCTCGCCATCATGGCCAACCCGGCAATCGCACCAGCATCCTCAATGCCACCGTCCACAGCAGAGTATGGAGGAGGTAAGTCTTTCAAAATGGCTTATTCTCCCATTGTTCTAGATCCACAGTTTTACTTCAATTTGCAATATGCATATGAAAAGGCATTACAGTCATTCCAAGCTAACCCTAATGGAGACGAGGTTTCTGCCCTTGTCCTCGATCCAGGCTTCTCTACTACGCGTGCTGGTTTTGCTGGCGAAGATGTCCCCAAATCAGTCGTGCCTACATACTATGGAAAGCAAGGATCAGACGGGAGCAAGACCAAGCTATTCTTTGGTGACAATGCCATCCACAATCCCACTGCCGAGTTCCACATAAACAATCCCATGTCACTAGACTCTACAGTTGAAGACTGGGACGTTGCGAAACAGTTATGGGAATACTCTATTACCTCAAGGTTGACTGGTCATGCGCCTACTGACCCAGCAAAGAATGGCTTAAATGATCCTCAAGAGGGCGACGTCACGATGGAAGACGCAGAAGAACTAGAGAGACCACTTGCAGAATGCCCCCTACTGATGACAGAACCAGCATGGAATCCCGCCAAGTCAAGAGAAAGGGCAATTGAAATTGCCATGGAGGATTGGGGAGCACCAGCCTTTTTCATGGTCAAAGATGGCGTATCGGCAGCGTGTGTGAGACCCTGAAATGAGACAAGATGTAGTATGACTGATTCTAAGCTCGGGCTAGGTTCTCAGCAGGTAAACCCACAGCACTCGTCATCGACATTGGAGCAGCAACAACCAAAGTCACCCCCGTGATCGACGGGCTCGTCCTCAAAAAAGGTAAAACCCCTCTCTCTCCACCCATCATCCCACTTCGACTCACCCTCAACCCCACAGGCGTCCAAAAGTCCCCCTTCGCCGGTAACTTCGTCTCTTCGCAACTCCGCACCATCTTCAGCACCTCGCAACCCGCCGTCCCACTCATCCCACACTACCTCGTCTCACACAAGACGGCCGTCGACGCAGGCCAACCCTCGCAAGCCACCTACAAAGCCTTCCAACCTTCCTCGTCCGCACCCCCGGCCTCCTTCCGCCGCCTCCAAGAAGACCGCGTGCTGCTCGAGTTCAAGGAGTCCGTCGTGCAGGTGTGGCCGGGCGGGTCGCGCTTCAACGAGGAGCAGGTGCGGCAGTCCGGGCTGAGCGGCCGGCCCTTCGAGATGCCCGACGGATGGAACCAGGTGTTTGGCGCCGAGCGCTTCAAGGCGACCGAGGCGCTGTTCGACGCGAAAGCCGCGCTCGCCGCGCCCGCCGACAATAATAATGGAGGAGGAGGAGGTGACGCGAAGCCAAAGCCCGAGCAGACCATCCCCGCGATGATCCAGAACGCGCTCGCGGCTGTCGACGTCGACTCCAAGCCGCACATGCTGAATAATGTCGTCGTGACGGGCAGCTCGAGTCTGCTGTATGGATTCACGGATCGCATCAATGCGGAGCTGCAGGCGCTGTTTCCGAGCCCGCGGGTGCGGCTGTCGGCGCCGTCGAATACGGCGGAGAGAAAGTTTGCTCCGTGGATTGGGGGGAGTATTCTGGCGAGTTTGGGGAGCTTTCATCAGATGTGGGTTAGCAAGTCGGAGTTTGCTGAGCATGGAAGGTATGCATTTCCGTCTTTTTTTTCTTTTCCTTGCTGTTACTGCGCGATGGATTCAATGGGCTGACGGGTGCGTAGTGATATCATCCATAAACGGTGCAAATGAGGTGCTTCGGATACCAAAAAGGGTGGCGGCGGGAGTTTTAGATGTGTGGGTTGGAATTGTTCAAGTAGACTCGTGCTTCAAATGGAATTCAATCACCATCTTCATCGTCTCTTGGGAGCTGAAGTCCCATCTGTGCAAGCATGTTGCCTGCTGGACCTGCCATACTGCCTTGTGCTTTAAAGGCTTCCATCATGTTCTTCGCAAAATTGTAGTCAATGTCGTTCTCCTCGTTTTCATCGTCTGACTCTTGGTCATCATCGTCACTCTCTTCGTCTAACTTTTCAAGGTCTTGAATACGAGACGAACGACCATTTCGACGCCTTTTTGGCTCGGGGATGTGATTTGAATCCAGGCCTTTGGGATCAAGATTTAGCGCTCCAGCTTTTTTGAGCTCGCTTTCCATGCTCTTCATGATGTTACGCATTTCTTCATCCTCGTCATTGTCCTCGATCAACTCATTTTCATCGAGCTCCTGTAGCATCTTTTCCATGTTTTTCGCAATCGCCCTGGGTCGTTCTTCTGCTGGCATTCCCATGAACTCTTTCATCTTCTTCTGAAATTCTTCAGACTCCAGTGACAAATCTCTATCCTCATCATCGTCACCAAACTCCTCATCATCATCAAAATCCATATCTTCAGCCCCCTCAATCCCGGCTTCGTCGTCATTCATAAACTGCCTGAACCTATCTACAAGGTTCCTCAGATTCTTCTGCGCGTCTTTATCATCCCAATCCTTGCCCTTCTCTCCTTCGAGCTCCTTCTGAAACTCGTTAAAGTCAACGTTCATCCAGCTGTCATCGTCTTCTTTCTTTTCCCACGTCCGGATCTCCTCAAAGGTCGGCAACTCCTCTTCTCCACTCTCAATGTCTTCGAGCAAAACTTGCATCTCCTGCACTTTCTTGCGTTCTTGAAATTGCGAGTCTCGTAGGAGCATCTCAAACCCGCACGTGACTTTCATACCTGTCTCTGCTCTCGCCAGTGCCTTTGCATTTTGTTGACCCCATTCCGTCTTTGCCTTTCCGGCCGCAGCCAGAATGCTCGGAATTGCAGCTGCCCAGATAGGTGGGGCTGCAAATTCTTGTGATTGAATTTGGGCGTATAGAAGCTTGGTAAAGCGTACGCTTACTGTGACAAGATCTCGAGGAGGAAATTTGAGCGTAGATGGATTTCGGGTCTGCACGTGTTTGAGAGAAATAGGGTCACGAAGGTAGAAAGCTTCTATTGCAGGAGCTATGCAAGGCGGGTTTTGCTTTAGAATATGTGCAAGTTTACGCGGAATAGTGATAATAGCGTGATGATTGTTGTTCTGGATGTCTGGCGGGAAATTGGAAAGTCGTTGGAAGGCTTCCGCTTCCAAAGAGTGGGAATGGAGAAGCTGGAAAGAGGAAGACGATATCAGTGAAAGTGCCTCGGCGATTGTAAGTGGTTTTGGTGGCCCGTTTGGCTGAAGTGGGATGAGTATTAGCTGGCTTTGATGAATCCAGGCTCGATTGTCACCAATCTCCGGATTAAGCCACTTTGGAAGAACCTTTGCAGCTTCGATGAATAGGAATTCTCCTTGAGAGTCAAATACTCGGATCCATGCATCTTCGAACTGCCTGCTCAGTTCACACAATATCCATGTGATAAGCCATTCGTCCGCCGTGCAATCTCCAAAATGTGTTTTCCCTTGCAAAATCCATCTTCCTTCGTCATGGATCAGGTCCAGCGAGAATTCTTCACCTTGCCAAATATAGCCCTTTAGATGCTTTTTCCGAAGATCTTTTGCAGCATTGTTTATCTTTTGTAGTTTCAGACGCTGCTGCGCGGCTTCAAGTTTCTCGTTGATGATGTAAATGGCATATTCGACGCAGTCATCTGGTAGTTGTCGCGCAAAATGCTCTGCACGCTCACCAGATAGCTTCAAGTCCTTAGGGACTTTTTTGTCTCGAGACATGAATGTGAGAAATATATGGTGAATTTAAAATCATGAAAATGTCGACTTTATCACAACGTATGTAGCCATATAAATTTATTGTACCTCAAAGACATCACTCGAATGTCCCGTTTCGCTTACGTAAACTACTCTACTTGCCTAGGTATTGTGATGGACAAATAGGCTGGATAAGTTTTAGTGTTTTATGGATATTCAAACTCATCTAATTTAGATGCAAAAAAATCCTGTTAAGACTTAGCAGATAGTTCTCTATGTGAATTGCATAGAGAGAATCTGATAAATGTGATTAGCTAGATAGACGCCCGCAAGATGACATTGGAAACAGATCGTCTTGGAAGCTCATAAAGAAGCTCATGCAACAACATGTAAATTTTCTTCATTATTTCCTCGACTATTGATAGAGCTGCATCTTCACGTCGTTCTCATGTTCGGCTTTTCATGTCATTTTCATAGCCTAGACAACTCTTGGTGTGCCAAAGCAGCACGGCGAAGAACATAATCCCCTACTTAAAACCTTCCAAACTGCTAGGCGATGAGATTCGATGTTTATACCTACCAAAACGAGGGCTGAAACCTGGTTTCAAGCAGACAAGGCCCGATCTATGCTCACACAAAGCTCATGAGCCGCTAAATCGACTCTAGGATTGACGACGACGAAAAATATAACAAAGATTTCATCAACACAGATCCCTTTGCTAAATGAATTGACAATGGTAGAATTAAGATTGTAGGATTGGCAACGAAGACGGCCAAAGAAATATTAATTTATTTTAATTTATATTTTATTTCAAGCGCTGAGGTGTACGCGAAACGCCTGATACGTTCATCCAGGTATCCAAAGCCGTCAGAGAAGCTAGTAATGATGTTTTTACCCTTACGTGGTCAGAAATTATCGCAAAACTAGACCGAGGCCGTGATAGAGCCAGACAGTCGAAATTTGTTGAATTGTCAAGCTTTTGATCTCTTCAGAGAAAGCAGGAGAATCCATCATCTCCTCTGGCTGGTTCATGGATTGCTTGGGTCCCCTGTAAATTTGTTTTAATCGTTTGGCGCATACCGAAGCATGCGTCGTTGGCCTAGACTTTGTTCCTACCCCGTCGCGACTGCATTTGGGAGGGATTGTTCATCATCTGGAGCGCCAACATATGGTTGACGTAACCTTTTGTTCGGTTTTTGCACTCCGTTAGTACTGAAGGCATTAATTGTTGGAGGATCCATTGGAAAACCTTCGAGGATTCCCAAATTCCAGTTTTTCCTCATTCGGTCCATCACCAAGCCCCAGTTTGATTGTATTTTTTCGTAGCTTATAAAGGTTGCAGCGGTCCCAGCAACATAGGCTGCTGACGTATAAGTTCCAGACGATTCCTTAGATGTATAATTAGTGCCATTCATGCCAGCGCACGGTACGTGGTAACCCGGAGCCGAGACTGTTACTGCTTCGCCAAAGTTCGAGAAATGTGCCCTTCTGTATCTATCGTCAACAGCCGCAACACAGACAATGTCCATATTACATGGTATAAATGCATGGGCTGGGCCGTCATGGTTTCCGGCACCACCAATGGTGAGGATCCCAGATTGCCTTGCATTTTCAACTGCCGTTTTCAGGGTAGGGCTCACAGGTTCGCGGTCTCGGGACATCATTGACATGTAGATAACCGAACCTGCAAAAGATGATCGAGTCAAACGGCGCCGCAAGTTTTTGAGGTTATGAGCTCTCCGTATATCACTGTCGTTTATAAAATCGGATCAGTTTCATACAACCAGACCAAGCATCTTTGTGGATATCTCTGAAAAAAAAAAAAAAAAAAAAAAAAAAAAACTTCGGAAAGAATTCGGACTCACTTGATGGCTTTCACTACCATGTCTATTTCAGCTTGTTCCGACGTGACTT
Source organism: Astrothelium macrocarpum (assembly GCA_021030915.1). Taxonomy (NCBI): domain Eukaryota; kingdom Fungi; phylum Ascomycota; class Dothideomycetes; order Trypetheliales; family Trypetheliaceae; genus Astrothelium; species Astrothelium macrocarpum. Next base: position 173,317 of record JAGEMR010000042.1, on the reverse strand, counting down.
TGACGTTGATAATATTTGCATGTTTGGCAATCCCGTACGTGTTGCCAGCGGCGAGGGACGCAGCGCAGGTACCTGGGACTTATTAGAATAGGACCTATGGAGTGGCGTATTCAGACTCAGCGAGTATGTCTGGAGAACTCAACGCGTATAGAGAATTAGGAGAATGGTGCTACATACCAGTACCCTCAGGGCTGGTGTCTCGCATGGTATCGTTAACGCCCTTAATGTACGGTGACTTGAATTTATTTTTAAAATTGGACGCTCGGCCCCCAAATTCGGGATGATCGATATCAATACCTGAGCTCATTATGTAAATATCAACATTGGCACCTGCTTTATTCCAGTAAAAAAAGCTATCCATAGGGTCTTGAGGCAATAGCTTCCGAGGAGATGACTGCATTACCAGTGGACGAGGTGCTTCTACCTGGGAGCCCGTAAACCAGCGCTTAGTTTGCCGTGGCTGTGGCGATGAAACGTTCCAAATATCTCCAGTATCCAGTGGCGGAGTATGGTCCGCGTATATATATTTGCTATGTTCGACCCATTCGACCCCTATATCTCTCCTTACAAGGTTTTCGATTACGGATCTATTTGTATTGATGGAGTATCCAGGCAAAATGTCCAATTCCCAGTAATCGTAACCTAGTAAAGAAATATTGGCTCCAATAAATCGAAAATGGTCCTGTAAGGTGTGATCATCTTTTAATTTGACCATGTAGCTATTTGGGACCAACAGAGATGAATTGCCTTGGTTTATATATGGAGCGAGTCCGATCTGGTTTGTTTTGGGAAATTGCGATGTTGCCATTGCTGACATTGCTAGCAGACCTGTTAGCATCCAATTGAAGTCCAAGAAGACCATTATGGCGGTGGGCGGTGTAGGAAAAGCGCTGGTAGTGAATGTAACAATGATGGCACTGATATCGGTGGATTTTGTATCTGCGTATAGGGATATAAGGCTCAACTGCGGTTTAAGAGAGGCAAAGGAAAGCTATCGCTTGAAAAATTCGGCAAAAGCGGGTATTCTAATACAAGAATAAGCAGAGGGCTCAAAGTGACGAAGTCTTCTGGGGAAATGGAAGTATAGAATATCATTGGATGTGACGTGATTCAAATTGTTGCTTTTGAACCTCAGAAGACCCAGAACGATCTGAAATCTGCAATCCAAGCACGAATATAGTTTGCAACGGGAAATTTGAAAATTGCCTGTTCCTATCTCGGTCAAAAGGACAGAGGGAATGATAAATACAGCGTACCTGCTGCCAGCTTCTTTGCGATTTCTTCCGACTCATCGTGACGTAGCTTTCAATTTATCACATTCGCTCGAGAATCGCTCCCCGGATCTTGTCTAGAGAAGGCCTGCGTATGCACTGTAAAGGACGCTCGAATTTGTTGGAGTTGTGTGTATTCGTAAAGAATTAAGTGAAGTCCAAGTCCTCCGGAGAAAGAGATGGCTATGTACCCACTAAGCTAGTACCAACGCGGTAATGGCTACCAAAGCTCAGAGCAGCTTCCTCCAACAAAATTTACAAATCCTTTAGTCTTAGCAGCGACAGTAGGTCAGGTTGGCAGATCAAAGGACTGGTAACAGATGAATTCCTTTGAGCACGAACAGGAGATCTCGCCCACCACAAAAATAAAGTCGCCACGCTCAAGTTGGAGACATCACCAATACGATCCCACGCGACCGAAAATGCTGAATGATTTGACGTAAAGTCGGATCGATAATTCTGAAACATGAAGCGGGACGAAAGGAGATGGGTGGCTTCTACAAGGGTACAGGTCCAATTCCTGCTCCCCGCTGACGATGTAAGTACCTAGCTGCCCTCGGTCGGCCCTGAGGCGCCAATGCGATCATGTTCAAGGCTCTTTGGTCACAATTTTTCCCGCCAGCACCTACGCTCACCGAGAAGGATGTTCCCGCTGGTAGTCAAGTAGGTAAAGTGTTCATAGTAACTGGCGGCAATCCAGGCATTGGTCTTGAGCTCGTGAAGATACTGTATCCAACAGGAGCCACCATTTACTTGGCTGAGAGATCACAAGAGCGGGTTCAAAATGCGATCAATGAAGTGACTTCTTTCTCTCCAAGACCTACCACGCCGGCAAAGCTTAATTATCTCCACCTCAATCTCAGCGATCTCACGACAGTCAAAACGGCTGCGACTTCATTTACTTCTCAAGAGAAAGAGTTGCATATATTATGGAACAATGCGGCTGCTGGCCATTCAAAAAGTTCCTCTACCAAGCAAGGAATTGAATGTCATGTTGACAATTACTGTGTAGCACCCCTTCTCTTCACTCAAGAGCTTCTCCCTCTTCTACAAACTGCAGCAGAAAATAGTACAAAGAATAATGTACATATAGTCTGGACAAGATCTACACATATTGAAATGCCTATTCCTAAAGGTGGCGTGGACTTCAAACATATCAATGCCGGCGCCACGAGAGACAAGACTCCTGACTATGCGGCCTCCAAATGTGGATATTGGTTTCTTGCAGACGAAGGCGCCAAGAGGTGGAGCAAGCACGGAATCATCAGCGCGTGTCAGAATCCAGGAAACATCCTTACAAACCTTTATGCAAACGAATCGTAGTTTTTTATGGCACTATTAACATTCATTTTGTATGATGCCGAGTTTGGCGCGTACACAATGCTGTTTGCTGGCTTTTCGCCTGATGTAACGCTGGAGGAAAATGGCGCGTATATTTGGCCATGGGGAAGGATAGAACCGAACGCAAGGGACGATGCTTCTCGTGCGATTGCAGGCGGGAAAGCAACGCAATTCTGGGATCGGTGCGAGAAGCAGCATGAAAAAATTTGTATGAAAATTGGTTTTTGAATCAACATACTACACCCACTTGCTAGGACCTGCACTAGATTCATGTATACATACGTTAAGAGAAAGCTTCATCGCTCATGAAGAGAGCGAGGGCTGTTCCAGAATGGCGAGTAATGAACCATATAAATAGTGTAGCAGAACCAAAACAGTCAGTTACTTTTTGGAATCACCAGTGGGTGAAATTAGAAATGTCACTCCTGGGGTCCCCCAGCCCGCTCACCAAACTTCGACGGAATGGTAGAAGTCATTTTCTTGATGATATTTACACAACATTCGAATAATTTTTAGTTGAGTTTGGCGAATGGGTTGAGGGTGCCCTGAGAGTGACAATTCTAATTTCATCCGCTGGTGGAATCACATATTGAGGCGCCAGTATGGGGTAGTACTGATTGGTTCAGGACCCGTTCGCTTAAACGCCACGTGCGCATGCGGAAAGCTAACCCAACTTGTCTGTTGACAATCATAAACATTGCGCGTTTTCTTCCCAAATATCAATACCCTGGCATAGCCTCACGATACGATGGCGCACTCACTATGAGAATTGTCTTATAACATTCAAAATGGCTGCAGATATTCCAACTCCGCGGACGGAGATCGGAGACGCAACGCGCCTCACTCAAGCTGATTACCATTTCGACTTTTCTGCCATTTCAAACTTACCATCGCCCTCCAAGGAACGAAATGTCCTATTCAGTACCTTTGCTGGTGGTCGTGGCACCAGTCTAAAGACACCACGGGCGCGCGCCGCGCTTGGATCGTTACCAAATCCTTCAATGGGGTCAAAGCCCGAATTCACACCTCTACTTAAGAGCGCTGCCAAAAACAGACAATACAGGGCCAATGGTTCTTCAGAAAACAAAGAGAATAGCAATGGTGTCCCAGCGACTCCAGCCGCGTTGAAGCCAGGCTATGTGTCTCACACGCCAAGCTTACCACAAATCGACAACTCGGCTCTGTACGGCGAAAACACGAGCAGCTCTGCAGATCACGACGAACCAACTCCCATACCGCCCGCTGCGAGTAGTAGCGCTGTCTCGACTCCGGTTGTATCTTTACCTAATCGTGCCGAGGGTGGAATGCTACACGAGGGCAATATGCTCACTCTCCGTGAGCAAGAAGCCAAGCTCATACAAATCGACAAGGAAAATTTCGGCCTTAAGCTCAAGATTCATTTCCTCGAAGAGAATCTGAGACGCAGTGGGAGCGACGAGCAACAAGCTACGATCCAGGAGAATACGGACTTGAAGGTGAACAGGCAGGAAATGATCAGGGAATTGAAACAATACAAAAAGGGTCTTGCGCTCGCAGAGAAGGAGCTGGAGCAATATAGACAGCAGCTTCAAGATTATGCGGACAAAGTGAGAAGAAGGCATGCAGATGCTGGACAGCAAGAAGAGATTGAACGCCTCAGGATTGTTGTGCATCAGAAAGAAACAGAAGTTACTACTCTGAGAGAAAGGCTCGAGGAAGCTGAATCCGACGGAGCTCGATTCGAAAAGCTTAATGATGAGATTGGAGATCTACAAGCCGACCTACGCGAAAGAGAACGACAACTGGATGAGAAAGAAGAAGAACTGGAGAATTTGAGAGACAAGGACCATTCTGTCGAGAATGACAACCAACAGATTCAGAACTTTCGAGAAGATTTGGATGAGCTTGAGAATGAACTTGCAGAGAAGGACCAGCTGCTTGATTCCAAAGATGGCGAAATCGCCGAACTCAAGGTACAGCTTGAGAATGCGCATCGACGAACACAATCAGCGCAGAAGCTCCGTGGAGATTTCGGAAGTCTAGAGACCAAAATTCGAGAGCAGGAGCAAATTATCGAGGAAAGAGACGAAGAAATCCGCGCTCTTGAAATCAAGCTAGACACTGAACAAGCTCAACACGATGCCAACCAACGGGTCCACAATGAACATTTACAAGCAAAAGAGCAACAAATAGAGCAGAAGATTGGTGATTTGCATGCAGTCGAGGAGCGCTTGCGAACTGCACGTGAGCACTGGGATTTCGAAACACAAGAAACTGAAACAAAACTGCGTGAGAAAAATAGAGCTCTCGGTGAAGCCGAAATGGACTTGCGGGACAAGACACGTGTTATCGAAGATCGGCAAGACGAGGTTAATGCACTGCAGAAAAGGCTCGAAGCTGCTGAAGGTAATCTGGATGCCGATTCTCGCAAGAAGAACAAGATTATTCAGGATCAAACTGCGAAAATTACTGGGCTTCAAGAACAACTGAGATCTGTTAGGGGCGACTTTGAGAGCCAGTTGCGGGGAAAGATGTCCCAGGCACAAGAGCAGGTAGATGAGCTACAGAGTCTGCGTAACAACTTGCGTTCGGTGCAACATGACCAAGATCAAGACGTCCGACATAAGTCGCAGGTTATTCAGAACCTTGAACAGGCCCTTGCAGAGAAGACTGAACTCTCAGAGGATCAAGAACAATTGCTCTACAGTCTTCGGGCAAAGTTACGGCTTGTGGAATCGCCTAACTCGGATCTGCGTAAAAAGTCAAAGCAGCTCGAGCAGCAGATCGAATTGGTCCGCCAATTAGAAAGCCGGCTGACAAGCGTCAATGAGGAGCACAGGGAGCGTGTGCACGAACTTGAAATTCTACTTGCCAGAGCGAAGAAAGAGGCATCTGATAATGCACAAGAGACCGAAAGGCTACAGGAACGCCTGAATTCTGCGGAGGCAGAATTCAATGATGATCAGCGAGACCGGTCATTCATCCGCAACGAACAAGTAGAGCGCATCAAGGATCTTCAGCATGACCTCCGTCGTGTAGCAGATGCCAAAGAAACGGAGCTTAAAAATCTTGAAAACCAACTCCGAACAAGCTTCAGCACTGAAAAAGAAGAGCTTGAAGATGAAGTGCTCGTTCTAGAGACAAGCCTTGACGAAGCCGTTCGGGAAAAAGATCTTCTCGAAACAAAAGTCGATCAACTTGAACAAGAGTTACAAGCCGCGTATCAAGCCAAAGATACCGGCACACCGGCCCGCGAGCGTGATCGTTTACGCCTACAATTACAGGAATCTCAAGAGCGTCAACAATCGCTTGAAACACGGATCGCTACCCTCGAACAGGAGCTGTCTTCTGTAGAGTCTGCGAAATTGAAAGGCAGCCCCGTACGCGAGCGCAATGAACTTCAGATTCGGCTTCGAGATGCCAAGCTTGAAATCGAGAGTCTTCAACTGCGTGTCCAGGAACTCGAAAATGATGTTGAAGTTGCAAACGCGGAGAAGACAATATCTGAAGAGCGCCATCACTTGCATGATAGTCTCAAGGAAGCAAAGATTCGCGTAGAAGATCTGGAGATGCAGCTTAGTGATCGTGATTCAAGAATCAACTTAATGATAAAGAAAGAGGGCGAATTGAAACAAAAGGTAAAGGAGGCAAAAGCAGAAATCCAGGACTTACAGCGAGAAATACTGACAGCTGATGGAACTCCAAAGAGCGGCAAGGTAGACGAAAACATGAAGAGAGAGCTCCGAGACAAAACAAGAGAATTAGTGAACGTGCGAGTGGAGCTCGAAGACCTACAAGCCCAAGTCGCAGAACGCAAGGAGAGCGCGTCAAGTCGACAGAGGAGAGAAGCCGAGCTGCGCAGCCAACTCCGCGAGACCAGAAGCGAGCTCCGAAAGCTCCAGACCCGGCTCGACGAAAAAGACGAGCAGATCCAAACTGCCGCTCAAAAAGAGCAAAGCCTGATAGCAAGACTCCAACGACTCAAAACCAACTCCAACAACCCCCGCCACGCCGCCTCCGAAGACCTCCAGGCCCAACTCGCGTCCTCCGCGCTCGACATCTCCGCGCTCCAGCGCCGCCTCGCGGAGCGCGACGCACGCATTGCGAAGGCGGCGAAGCGCGAGGAAGAGCTGCGCGCACGTCTGCAGACTCTGCGCGTCGAGACCAGCGAGAAGCGCGGTATGCAACAGCAGAAGGAGGAGGTCCGGACGCTGCTGGAGCAGAAGGAAGCGACGCATGCAGGCGAGCTGCGGGGACTGGTGAAGCAGATACAGTGGCTGCGCGCGAAGTGTGGGCGTGAGGAGGCGTTCCGTGCTGATTTGGCGTATGCGAAGAGGTTCTTCTTGATGCAGGTGTCGATGTATAATGCTTGGTGAGTTTGATTCAGTGTTCACATGGTTTGTAAGAGGCGTGTGGAAGCTAATACGCGGGTGTAGTAATAAGGCAGATTTGCGGCTCCTGGAGGATATGGGGATCACGCCAGATCGCAGCATTCGCGAGCGGACACCGAAACTGAGGACGGTGGGGTGGATGGTGGTTGCGACGGTGAGGATGAAGAGCATGCGGGAGAAGTGGGCGGGAAGTAGGGAGTTGCATCAAGCGTTGATGAAGAAATTGGAGGAGATTAGGAGGCAGAGGAAGAGGCCTGCTATTGGACGATGAGGTAGGAAGGGGAGTTAGGAATCATTCATTGGCATTTTGGTGTTTAGGACAAGCATTGCTCGAGCATTCTTTGGAGTGGGCAGGGTTTGTACTGATGATACAAATGTTCATGCGATTCTCACGCTAATCCCTGAGAAATGGAATTTCAAATTACTCAAGAAATGTAGCGACTGCCCTATGAGACGTTCATGCCGTAGCAATCCAGTCTCATTAAGCCCTAGACCAGCCACTGCGCAAAGCCCGCACAAACGAGAATCACGCCGCTGGCCCTGGGAACCTGGCAGTTGCTCTCACTCACACCCTCTCCCGGTTGGCTTACGCCGCCCTCGACACAATCAGAGCCCTCGAGGCGTTCAGCCGAAACCTTTGCCTCAAAAATGAGAGTTGAACACGTGCAGGTATGGAATGATGTTGATCTTTCGCAAGGTATACTGAGCTTCAAAGAAGGATCTCGCTTTGTACTCCACCTTGGCCTTGCGAAGAAGGGGTTTTGATGTGACGGTAATACGAATGGTTGATGAGGAAAATGATGACAAGAGATAAAGAAAGGGTGAAATTGGAATTAATTCGACTGGGTGGGTATCATGTAATTTGCTCAATGTTAGACTTGTCGTGAGTCAATCAACTCGCAGAAGCACCCAGCTCAGTGGGCAAATCCAACACGCCTTGGTGCTCTTTGTTCTGTTGCGTTGCCTCCCATGCTATCTAACATTCTATCAACACCGCGAAGATCCAATTCTTCCCTTGCCAGAAGTGCTTGATCTACATCATCCATCTCAACATCTTGAGTCATCAGAGCTAAGGCACTACTTGGGGTCGGCTGTGATATGACTGGCTCTTTGGTAACGAACGTCAAACGATGCTCGCCTACAATTAGTAATTCTGGCAGTCCGGTTGGAGGAATACCTGGACCAGGTAGATGTTCAACACCATTGCAACGCTCGCCTTGTAGCTTGAGATCCTCAGCCTTTGGCAGGCTTGCACCAATGACGGGTGTCGTTACATGCTGGTTTGGTACATGACGTTGCCAGTAGCTCTTGAAACTGGGGATTGCATAGACATGGTTATCATACCATACAATGACCCTTTCATCTGATTCCTCAGACGTGCTCAAGGAAATGACGCGAATGCCGCCCCGTTTGAAATGAGCTTTTCCTGATGAACCGCTCAAAAAATCCGCCGCCCGAGTCTTCCTCGTATTCGGTGTAGCTGGGGTAAATCCTTTTGCCTTGGCACCACTTTGACCTTCCGAATCTTCCGATGAAGGAAGAGAGCCAAGAACAGTGAATTGCGCAATAGCACCACCAGTGATCGGAGGACGTAGATCTGAGGAGAATTCCCCTACGCTCCATATTCCCCATTCGCCATCTGAAAATAGTGCGAAGATAGCACTAGAGTTTAGCACCCATTGAGTGTCAATGATGCGCTTCCTACGGGCTATGTCAGGACTCGAGTGGGACGTTCTTGCTTGTGCAAAATCTGGAGCGAATGAGGTCAACCATGCACCCAGTGGTTGATCGTCCGCCGTTCGCCGAGAGCCTGGTCGTAAAACCGCAGATGGGGAGATGAAAGGGTTGTAGAGTTTGACAGAGTCCTTTTGGTCGAGTGTGAGAAGTAGCAGTGGCACATCGGAATGAATATGCGAGGCTGAAAAGGATAGAGAGGAGAGTGGGCATTTGAGTGACTGGTCTCGAAAGACATGTACAGGATCACCCGTGAGCACCTCGTCGTTCCCCTCCAGGGCTATAGGGAAACGGTGGATTAGAAGTTTACCAAAGAACTGCACAGAATGTGACGCAACAAGGATTTGCCATCCCGAGGATCGTGTTTCTTGTCTTCGAAGTGGTGCTCCATTATACTCGTCTTCATTTTCTTCCAGCTCATCAATCTGGGGATTATGTTTGGTCCATGTTAATGCAATGCAATTAACATTCTCTTGATGATGTAGGGGCCCTACTATAGAAAGAACTTGCTCGCCAATGTACTGCTGAGATTTGGCAGGATGAGATGGAGGTACTAATGGGACAGACACAAGCCGCACCGAAGAATCGGCACACGTGGCTGCAACTAAAAGCGTTTTCGAAAAGTATTGTGGTAGATGTTCGGGGAGTTGGGATGGTGTGCAGGAAGGGACGGGTGGTAAGGCGATCTCGAGGACCTCTGTACCAAAGCGGACATCATAGGACTGTGCAATGGATGGACATGGATGCAAGGGATCTTGTTCTTCTCCCTCCTGCTCGAACTCTGCTGGCTTGACTTGAGGTTTCTGCTTTATGGGTGTTCGAGGTGCTTCATCGTCTGAATCGATGATAATTATGTCCGGAGATGCACCATTGGTTTTTGGAGGCGACGGTGCCTTTTGTTGCGAGCTTGACTTGAGCGTCTTTTTGAGTGCCTTGCCTCCTCTCCAAAGTATCCGAAGACCCGTTTCGTAACCGTACAAGATGATCTGAGAACCATTGGGGGAAGAGACTGGGTACACTTTTGCACAATTTAGACGGTGGGGAAGCTCATAGCTGTTACTCAAGTAGTCAGTATTATGCCTAATACCTGTGACGGCATTGACAAGCCACAGCTTACAGACCTTGTATGGAGCTTAGCCTGTTTTTTGGATATTCGAGATTTGAGGTTGGATGTCATGATTGCGGATGGATGAATTTAGAGGACCCACACAGCTGTTGGCTACCTTTGCAATCCTGGTATTTTATAAAGCTTCTGTAGAGATCGATATTACTTCGGAAGCATTGGAAATGCAAAGTTGAAAAGCAGCCCAAGGCAATGAACGTCACAAAGCTGAGTGCTGGTGAGGGAGGGAAGGGCTCGGACACGCGACGCGACTGATGTTTTTTGTCACTCACCTTTACATCCTAAGGTAGACCTTGACAAATGCCACCCTCATCGACTTTTCAACGTGAATCTCTACAAGCAGCTTCTGTAGTGATGCCAAACTCACAAATACGCTGCATGGCTACTTCATGGCCAACATCATTTCACTGGGGATTCACTCTCCATCGGCTCTTTCTTTCCTGATTGCAGAGGGCATCTTGTCTGAAGACCCATCACCAAATGACTACAAATGGCAGCTTTACGAAGATGATGAGCATAACATTGATGAAGTCGTAACAACCGACTTCTGTACAGTCTGGTCTCGAGGCAGCGTCATTCAAAAAGTTTTCCGATTTGAAGTCGAGGACGAAAAGATTCATCATGTACTTCTCACCTGGTTCAAGTCGGAAGAAATTCCTACGCCAGTGTATGAATCAAATCCCGACTTCCAAGGTTCAATAGCTCAACCCGTCGACCAAAATACATCCACAAAGTCTCCTGAAAAGGGAATCAATGCACCAAGGAAGAGCTTTACCAGCAGCCGTGCAGCGTGGTGGCCGGACGAGTTCAGTGGAGTTCGCCCTGCTGGACCAGCTCAATCGAGCCAGTCTCGAGCTTTTGTTGTCTTCTTGAAATCACAAGCACATGTTTTCTTTCTCTCTGGAACGAGTCATGTTGTACATCTTCCATTCAAGGTAGATAAGGTATTGCCTGCACCATGGGGCCTGGTTTTGCAGAGAGAGCTATATTCCAAGAACAATTCCAACGTCCCTTCTGCTCTACCGCCAGTACCTCCAAACTCTTTTCTTTCGTCGCAGCTTTTCCCTAGCCAGACAAGTCCGATCTTGTCCCAATCTCAGCCTTCCCAGACCCTAATGTTTCAATTTGGTGCGCGTGCACCCAGTTCAGTAGCCACCAAAAAGGATGATCTGCCTCGATTATTTACGTTGACAAATCCCTTGTCCGAGGTTGGTATCGTTGTCTCTGAAGGATCGCTATCCAGTTCTACTCTCTCGCGTTCGGGTCGCAGGGGGAATAAATCTCCATACGAAGCCTTGGATCCTACTGAAGAAATTATTTTCATATCCCCATTGAACGAGCTATCCAATGGTCTTGATCCCAAGGTCGATCCTCTCGTCATCGTCGTCACGCTTAACAGAGAATCTGGTGTGTACACGATCTGGCATGCATTGTACGTTGATTCAAAACCCCTCTCAGCCATAAAACGACCGTCTACTTCATCACTATCCGAGTCAACCTCAAGACGGCGAAGTTCATTCAATCCGGGTGCTGGGACGGGAACCACTACCCCCGCGGTTAGAGCTCGTGACAATCTTAGGGAGAGTTTTGGTGGGGATCATCGGCTCGCTGAGCCAGCCACTGCGTCCCAACGTACAACAACAGGTGAAGCCATCCCAGTATTGCAATCCAGTCAGAATGCAGAGGATGCTTTTGTCAGTCAGGTCGACCCAGACTTCCAGGGCCTAAGAAATCCAAAGCGTGAATCAAGACGCATAAGCTCATTTATATCCAGAGCCGATCTCTCGACTGGTCCCGAGAGGTCAAACTTTACAGATGTTGCCAGAGGTCATGCTCAACCTGCTACGACCGCAGGTCCGGCAGGACGAAGGGGACAATCAATGGGCGGGCAAAACGAACGTAAAAGCTTTGGTGGCCTGAGCTCGATTAGAAGCCGGGCCTCTACTCCTGGCAGTACGTCGCGGCTCAGCTTCTTGGACGATGATCTGGCCCAAAGCAACCAGCCAAAATTGCCATCCCAGGACTTCCTCACCACTGATTTTGGTTCGTTGGAGTTTCAAGAACCGCTCGATTCATTACCGAAAGAAGTCGCTTTTTTCAAAATCCAGACAGTCTCAGTTACTGAAGAAGGTCCGAGCCACAGCCAAACTTTCCATACAGAACAACGTAATCATTGTAATGTCCACGTCTTCACCGTCCAAGTTCCCAAGTCGAGATCTATGGACGCAAAAGAGGACTATGGAGTAAATGTGTACATACTCGACAGAGACACTCAGGAGTTGGTCATTGTTGGTCTCAATCTGAAGCGAACGGCTCTCCAGGCTATTTTTTCAGACAAATCTTCAAGCAAGCGAAAAAACGAAGAGGAGCGTTATGTAGTGGTGCCTCATTTTGAAGGACTTCAACACTTGAAAGGCTTGCACGACATTGCTCTTCTCCGAACTCTCTCCTCTACAAACATCCTAACCCTGGAAGGAGATCAATGGGACAACAATATTCATCTGCATGACTGCCACTCGTTTGAACACCCAATGTCTCTCTCTGTCGATACCCTAAAATTGTTCAACCCGTTCACTCTTGTACCCGATCAATCGTCCGCACGCCGCGAAGCCGGTTTAAAGCGGACAATTAAACCTGAAAAGATTACGTCTTTGCGGCATGCTCATTTTGGTGGCTTCATAGACTTCGTAGAAGCGAGCCAAAGCTTGCACAGATTACAAATTGTGCTTCGACCCTCCAATGAGATCTGGAACAAGGTTTTGGAAACATGTCGACATGTTTTGCCTTTCAAAGAAGCTGAGAATATCGGACTATTCTGGTGTGCTGCTCATAGATGGTTGATGCAAAGGGAGGAACACACAACGGACTTGGAGTCAATGGCAACATGTATCACGTTATTCAGCATGTTCATTGGTGGCATTGAATTTCGACGGAAACCACTACAAGTCACTTCACAAACACGAAGTACGGGAACTCCAAGTGGACACAAACGAGGACCTCCGCAGCCTTCTGGGAAAAAAGACGACCCGTGGACTATGATGATGGATTCTGAGTTTCAATACAGCAAGGTCGGAACTTGGAACGAAACAGCCTGGGGATGGGCAATTGACCAAGCCAGATATCATCCAGTTTCTCTTCAAAGTCCCGCCAAGTCAACAAGAGCTGCTGTTTCAGCCACAGTCAAACAGAATTCTTTTCTTGCAGACGCTGTAGATCTGGCTCGAAAATTCACGTCCGAAGACAAGTGGGCAAAGGATGCAGCAATGAGAATGGGCTGGACTGCTCAATCAAAGGAAAGCGAGTTGAGACGAAATATAATCAACAGCATTGTCCTTGAGAGTCTGCATTTGCTGAGAGAAGAATTCAAGCTGAATGTCCTAATGAAGGTAAGTTGTAGCCGAGAGACGAGGCTCCTCGCTGCAATTATTGCTCAAATTGGGCATTGGCTAAACTGGCAATTTTGGGATTGGCTCACTGGCAATTATTACGATCTTGAAGGCTTGAAAACTGCCGAATGGAAATTTGATGACAGTAAGTGAGCTATTCTCTACTTGTCAAATGTTTGTGAGGTGAAAACTTCTTTAGCCCAAGTGCCCTGTCACTTCGTTATCAGTAATTCGAGTAATGACACTAACTTTTGTATTTGTAGCGAGACTTCTCCATACTCCAGATCCAGCACATAGTTCACCTCCATCCCTTTTACAGTGGATTGAGCACAAGCTTGCGGGGAGATTCGTAGGATTATTCCCTACATTGGATGAACTAAGAGATCGTGCCCAAAACTCAAACGTTGAAACGGTGTCTTCACCGCCAGCTTCCGCTACGACAAGGTCCATCACCCCTCGTTCTCTCGCAATTATTAACTATTTGGCCGATGAGAAGCTGGAAAATGTACCAAGTTTTATCCACGTTGAAAGAATGGCAAAGTATGGAATCGACCTAAAAATGTTGGAAACACTTCCAATTGGCGTTGCTGCGCCTCTCAGAGAGCAAATTGTTGCTTGCCAAGCAAGTCCGCCTACTGGCTGGAATAAGGAATTGCTACAATTGGTGGGTCGAGAAGACCTTCACTCACTGGCGACTGAAAATTGGAATCGACAGGCAGATCCTATAACTATATCTGTGAGTGAATAAGTAGACTTGGACGTTGTTCTTTTGACTAATGATTCCCAGGACAACTCCATGATTGCCACTTCAGATATGCATACTATCTGCAGATTTGCTCACCATTCTGAACATCATCTTTCGCCATTGAAAGAAATCTATGCTATTAGCAGACTCATATTCAACGAAGACAAGCGATATGCAGAAGCAAACGACATTCTCGAGCCTCTAAGACCTCCTGTCGCCGAATGTCGACCAAATCCTCAATGGTCTGAAGCGGAATACCTGGAGGCCCAAAAAGAAGTTATGCAATGGGTTATAGTTCGTACTATTGCTCTTTATCCGGGCTCCGCACTGATCCATTTTGACGGAACACACCCGATGCTTACTGAAAAATTCCACTTGTCCGGATTTTCTACCATTTGTGTCATGAAGCCATTGAACAATACTGTGAGCGCAGACAGATCAAGCCTAACGGAGGAAAAACTGAGCTGGGCGTTTTTCCATGCTGGTGTTGCAAGAGGATTGAGCATTGCTATAGAAGCAGAAGGAATCGACACTTCTTGGATCGTATTCAATAAGCCCAATGAACTTACAAATCGACATGCAGGTCTCCTACTCGCACTCGGACTCAACGGTCATCTGAGGCATATGGCGAAGTGGTTGGCATTTAAGTATTTGACACCGAAACACACCATGACCTCGATCGGACTCCTGTTGGGACTTTCGGCGTCTTTCTTGGGTACAATGGACCAGCTTGTAACTCGCTTGCTTTCTGTACACGTGACAAGGATGCTTCCTGAAGGAGCAGCCGAGCTGAATGTATCACCAATGACACAAACAGCCGGTCTGATGGGAATTGGATTGCTCTACTACGATACTCAGCATCGACGAATGAGCGAAGTCATGTTGTCAGAAATCCGACACCTTGAGTTTGAGGACCCTTCGTCAGGCTCTCCGGATGTTCTTCGTGATGAAAGTTATCGACTCGCTGCTGGCTTTGCCCTGGGATTAATAAATCTGGCTCAAGGTAAAAATCTCGGAGGCCTGCACAACATGGGTCTTATTGAGCGACTCCTTGAGGTTGCTGTTGGGACCAAACCCGTGGATGCGATTCACATTATGGACCAGGCTACGGCGGGAGCCACAATCGCCATTGGCCTCATATTTATGAGATCTGGAGATACTGCTTTGGCAAAGAAAATTGACATTCCCGATACATTGGCTCAATTCGACTATGTTCGGCCAGACTTGTTTCTATTGCGCACCTTGGCCAAGCATCTCATTTTGTGGGACAACATCAAGGCCAATGATCAGTGGATCAAGCAGAACGTTCTTGCAGAGTACAAAGGGATGATTAATCTTTCCACCATCAGTTCGCTGAAAAGTGATCACATGCCCTTCTTTAATACGCTTGCTGGATTGCTCTGGAGTATTGGCCTCAAGTATGCGGGCAGCGGTAACCCTGATGTCCGAGACTTTTTGATCGGTTACCTTGATCAATTTATCCGACTCTGTAAACTCCCGGCTCTTCGCTATGACGCACGTCTCACTCGCAATACCGTCCGCAATTGCCAGGATCTTCTTGCGCTCGCAGCCGCAACCGTCATGGCAGGTCGAGGCGACCTCGTTGTGTTTCGCCGTCTCCGACTTCTCCATGGACGCGTTCATGCTGACACATCATACGGATCGCACCTTGCTGCTCACTTGGCACTCGGTGCCCTTTTCTTAGGGTCGGGACGATACACATTCGGCACCTCCAAACTTGCCACAGCGTCGCTAATATGCGCTTTCTATCCCCTCTTCCCTACAAGCGTTCTCGATAATAAGGGTCACTTGCAGGCATTCCGCCATTTCTGGGTCTTTGCAGCCGAGGCTCGTTGTTTTATCGTACGCGATGTAGATACTCATCGAGCCATCTCAATCCCCATTACGGTCATCCAACATTCGGGCGCCATCTGCCGTCTTCAAGCTCCTGTCTTGCTTCCCGAGCTTGACACAATTGCACAGGTCAAAACAGACAGCCCAGACTATTGGCAAGTCACACTCGACTTCGCAGCAAACGTAGATCATGTTGCTAGCTTCAAGAGGAACCAGACAGTCTTTGTGCGGCGCAGGCCTGCAAGCGAAGTCCACGGCAGCACCTTCCATACCGCTCTCTTGGCACTAAACGATGCACAGAGCAGCCGGACCGCGAATGGAATGTGGGATTGGATCTTTGATCTTCCGATGTTCTCTTCGTCGACCTTCTCGCCTATTGCATTCGATCGAACCGATTGGAGGTTAATTCTACCACTCGATACGCACAGCAACACAAATCTGGAGATGAAAAGTACGGTAGTAGATACAAGGCTTGCACTCAATAGGAGTGTTGACGGATGGGATCGTGATGATTTGATGCAGTTACGAATATTATTCACGTGGGCAGAGAAGGTTGCTTTGGAAGAAGGAGGTAGATTGAGATGGTTGGCTCGGGGCGTTATAGATGGACTGAAGGCAAGAGTTGCCCAACGAGTAAAGGAGCTTGAGCCGGAACCCTGATCTTTCGCGATAACAGACTTGGTGAGTACAAAACTCGCTTTGGGTCTTGCAATAACTTTACAGTATTTGTTTGCATTCTGTGGTTTAACAAGATATTCTGCAAAAAGGGCTAATACAGATGCCAATTTGGCGCAACCCAGCTCTAGTCCTTGATAATATCCTCATAAATTTTATCCCATGAATAGCAGGACAATTCAACTGTGAAAATATTCCGTATGGTGGCTTTCGTGTCTCAAGCTACTCATCAATCCATAAAAATGCATCTTCAATAGACGCAGTGCCGTGTGTTGAGAGCGAGTCATCCCCCACAGGCACAAAACGATTGAATGGCCTTTAAGATATGCAAGGCCCGTTTTCAAAACAATCCAAAGCCAAGAGACCGAATCTTCGCAAGAGATGGTTAGCCGGCTCATCAGCCTCAATCCTTTGTACCCACAATTTTTTTGGCATGCTTGTTCCTTAAGAGGTAGAGGGAGACTCTCCAGCCCGGCATCTATCTCGCCATCGAACAGAACGTCTACCGAGTTCAACTCCCTTAGAAAGATAATTTGCTATTGCTGGATGGCAAATTGGTCGCGCAAGACTAGACAACCAACCCAAGATGCAAGAGCAAACAAGATAAAACAATTAGACAACACGAAGCATAGCCTTTTGCTCAGGCTCGAGCTGCGAATAATTCAATTCCATTGGTGTCAAGGCATGACAGCCTTTTTCTAAGTTTTCATTGTACTGAGAGCCACTGTATTCTCCAGTGTGCCTTGCAAAGCAAGACCTTTGATTATGCCATTAGATAACTAAGCGATGGTCTTCCCAATCTTTTAATGTAATATAGTGCAGATACGTAGTACTCACCACTTCCATAATGTGATCTTATGAAAGTAGTAACATCACATATCCGTGCCTTCTCTTCACAAAACAGATATATAATCACAAAACCTAATGGCCCGGCCTTAGGTCCACAATCTCAAAATCTAGTCCCCTCGCTTCAAAAACATGTCCTGGCCTTAACGCATCTGTATAAATATTTTCCTCCGCATGCGGATGAAAGATGCCCGTCTGTTTACAATTCAACACCGTCTTCAATCCCGGCGGATCCGTCAGCCTGAACACGCCCCAACTAAAGAATGTCAGTCCTCATTCGCCGTCGCAGGAAAAAATCCATGTAAATCAAATCCAGCGAAAAAAAAAAAAAAAAAACTCACCTCGGCTCCTTACTCGGCGCACACACAATTGCAATACTCTCCGGCATCATCACCTGATACGCGCCATGCGTGTGCAAGTCACGACTGCTCATGAAGCACGTCTGCGTCGGATGGGTGTGGATCCAGCCCAGCACCATCAGCTCCTCGCGGTCGCAGTAGTCGAACAGCGCGCTCTCGTTCACCATCTCGCACGTGTCGCTCGTGCTCTCCTGCTCCGGTACCACCAGCTTGCTCACGAACAGCGCGTTCGAGATCAGCGTGCCGCACAGGAAGCCGCACGTCTCGAGGTTCCGCGCCGTGTTCGCCGCGGCGAGCGTCAGGAACGACTGGCGCAGCTCGGGCGGCAGGAAGATCGTCCGCAGCGCTGTGCCGTTTTCGAGATAGGCTGCGGGCTTGAAGCTGTAGCTGGGGGGGGAGAGGTCTGGTGCTGTTGCCGTGGTGGCGGAGGTCGAGCGTGAGTCGGGGCAGGATTCGTCGGATTCGAAGGACTTGGCGGGGATGGGTGGTGGGCGGGTGTCGATGGAGAGTGGTTGTCGTGCTGTTGGGGGTTTGGGGGGTGGTCGCGGTGGGACGTCGGCGCTTAGTTCGGCTGGGGGAGGAGGGATTGGCGGTGGAGATTTGGGAAGGACGGGTTCTGCGGGGAGCTCTGAGATGACGGGGACGTCTCCGGGAAGCTCGAAAACAGTAGGTGGTTGGACAGTAGGGTAGCGGTATGCATTGGGTCGTGAAATTGCGCCGTCAAAACTACTTGAGCTTTTCGTGTGTCGTGGGCTGCCGTCTATGCGTCGTCGTGTGTCGATTATTTGTTGACTCAAGTCGTCTACGCTATTTGATCGAGTTGTCTTGGTGACCAACTCATCTTCCCATTGTGACCAAAGTCCTCCCGTCCTCCGACCTTGCTCTTCCTCTGGAGATACACCGGCTTGTCGTACGGAGCGACGAGCTACATCTCTCCGTTGAATCTCCTTTTTTGCGATCCTTACGGCAAGATCGCGATTTGCACCAGCATCGAGTGATCGTTGATGGGTGTCATCGAACCACGAACTCGGACCTTTTTGTACCAACGTTAATCGACCCATCTCTTCTGAGACTCCGGAGCCATCGGCTTGACCGAGGCGCGGCTTTGGTAGCTCGGCCTGTCTTTCTTGCCGTTTTTTGAGCGCCTCTTCATACCTGGCATAACGCTTGTTGATTTTGGGTTTCAAGGTTTCGAGTCTTTCTAGATTCTTGAGGACTATCCGTCGAGCATCTTTCAACGCGGCTTCCTGCTCGTGTGCTTGAGGATGGTGGGGTAGCTTGCCTAGGACAAGATCTGCCTTTCGAAAGAGAAGTTCGTAGGCTTTTTGGTCGTCGCCCTCCCGCTCATAGATATCGGCCTATGGACTGTCAGCTGGGATTGGTTGTTGCCTCAGTAATGGCCTCGAACCTGTCTCTGCATAGCATCTGCCGTCCGTAACCATGAAAGCATTGGAGTCATGGTGTTGTAATCAAATTGCTGCGCTCTTGACACGATTTCCTCGACCTTCAGAGGGCGCACCATGACTGGTTGCTTTGTTGTTGACATATTGCTAACAATATGGCTTCTATGAGCGTTGATGGTCATTCCAGTAGTTACTGCCCGGTGAAGCGGACTGGGTTGGATGAAAGTAAAAGGAGCGTCTCATGAATGTTCACCAAGACAATAAAGTCTCAAAGGATAATCTGGGCAGGTTGGATTTTGGACTAGAGCCTCCTGGCATGCTGGGGCGAAAAGGGCTTTCCGGTAAGATTGGTTGCTGTTTTGGCTTCGAAGCTTCGTCATGTTGCTGCGGCGAGATGCGCTCCTAGGTAGTGAACCTCCGCCTTCCGCAGCCCATTTCTCTTATTATATCTCCAGGGCGGCCCCATAATAACATGAGCTGTGGGTGAGGCTTAGCTGGACCCTATGCTAGCTAGGACTTCATGGCCATGGCGAAGATTCTGGCACACTCGCTCGCGCCTTTCTCCATACAGATGTCGCTCAACTCGCGCCGCTTCCAGAGCCACAGACCCGGCTGTGGATCAAAAGACATGGCTGATTCAACAAATACCTTCTCGCCAAGCTTTGGCTGAGAGATGGATCGCAAGGAATAAGGTTGAGATTGTTAGCTCACAGCTGTGCGGTAGGTCTTTATGAGTGGCATCCATTGCGAATGTACCTAGTCAAGCAAGACACTGACGCAATGGCTCTCAGATGATGTACTTGATTACTTTGGGCCTTCTCTAGCGAAGCATCGCCATTGTGATATCATTGACATCAATCCGGGCGTCTGTCTATGGTCTGCCAAACTTCATAATTACCTTCAACCCCGAACCCACCTACTTCTTGAGCCGAATCACCATTTTGTCGATCCTTTTATCAAGCCTCTTTTAGAACAGCCCGGTTCAAAATATCGCCATGCCTCTTATGACACGGAGGACTGGGAAACATACAAGCGCATCTTTGATGAAGGCTTGATCCAGCCGTCACTCAAACACAATGTGGATCAGTCTCAACTCAGCAAACCCTTCGACTCACTCCTTGTGATTGGCAATTTTGCATATGTACCAAGAACCCCAATGCTTGGTTTTGATTCCCTTGCCCATCTAGTGATAAACCATTTCTTTCACAGAGCAGTCAGACAACATTCGCATATCCATGCTTATGGTCTGGTTAGAATGCTGCTTTGGATGTCTCATGAAGATACCTACAAGATCTTGCCAACAGATGTCTTTCAACGTGGCAAATTCGCACTTGATCAGGACATGAGCGGTTCTGTGACTATGGTAGCAAGTCCTGGAAAATTGTCGACGGAACTGGGTATTGCTAATTTAGAGAAGAAAATCATGAATCGAGTTGCAGAGAGTATGGCCCGCAACAACGTCCACCTTCCGTCGCACAGACAGACTCTCGAGTACCAGAGGGCTCATAGTGCTCTATCGCATGGTACTCAATCGGTTGAGGTGCCATCGGTTAATGACCATGCAGAAGGTGACTTGGTAGTAAGATGGGACGATGAAAGAGCACTCACCAGACTGATGGAAAAACACGCGGGTGAGCTTGAGGATATCAAGAGACGGAAAGTCAAGACAAAGACAGCAGGATTTGGTCCAGAGTGGCAGAGGTTCCAACAATTGGAGAAGCATTATCAGAGTTTGAAAAGCTCGTACAGAAAGTTCAATCCCTTCGTTGCACTCAACAAGAAGATTGCTGACTTAGAGCTTGCTCTGACTGCCGAAGATACCTCAGATGACATCCAGTCGAGGATTGCCAAGAAATTGCAAGATAAAACAAGCGAATTCAGAGCAAAAGAATCAAATCTCGGCAAAAATCAACGGCACCAACTTGGTGTCGTGATGGATAACCTTTGGGCAAGAGAAAGAGATTTATCAATATTGCAATGGGACCAGCGAGTTTTTGAACCTCTGAAGGCAGAAAAAAATGAATTCTATCCAGCAAACGACATTTGCCTCCTTGATTTTCAGCCAAAGGCCTCAGAATCACTTCAAACTATCGACGAATCCGAGGATGGCAGATTGGCCGCGTGGTTCCTCTCACACCTGTTCCTGAAGCCTGCCAATCCCATAACTACGGCGCTTGATAGCTGTGCCCCTGGAGCCGCGGATGCCTTGATTCCCCGAGCACCATCTCTCACAAATCCTAGAAAGGGAGGGCGATTGGATCTCGGTCAGCTGCGAGTCCGTCTGCTAACTGTGGAGATGATTGATGAGTTGATCAAGGCTTGGAATGATTGGCCCTTTCGACCGGCTTCGAGCAATTTGAATCTTACTGGACAATTGCCAGACAAGTACACCAGGTCGGGCATGATGCACTAATGCTCTTCCGTTGTGATTGCCGAGTTTTGTTCAGTAGGGCATCGCACTCATCGTTACACTACTGCATAGACTAGAATGAGCGCTGGGCAACCTGTTATAATGTGTATAGTTGATATGTACATATCCTAGAACTATATAAAAGTTTCTTTGTAAGCTTATAGATTGAGTGGCTTTACTTGATAATTTATCTCATGCCTTTGTTGATCCATTGGAAGGAGCATGTCGCGACGGTTAAGCTATGCAGCTTGGATGTATATATTCCTTACAGTAGGCTACCTCATTTACAGGCGAAGCGACGTCCTTTCTAAGCCAGAATTCCCAATATAAGAAAGAACACCCCAACGCTGTGTGCAACAAAGCCTTGAGAAGGTACGTCTTTCAACCACCATGTCAAGCCTTTCGAAGATTCGTTCCCGAGCTTCAAAACTGTAGGCGACCAGAGTGCCTATCACCGTTCGGCGAATTGCTAAATGGCGCTCTTCAGTGCTCGTTTCGTGAACAGCAAATACACACAATATATTACAGTCGCATCAACTAACAACCTCATTTTTCGCCACTCTTTCCCTTTCCACTCTTCTGCGCAGGCTGTTGGGTCCCTTTCGCCTGACCTTGCTTCTCTGCTTCCTGTCCATACCCACTGATCAGATCGAGCAAGCTCTCCTCGCGACTTGCAGCTTTTTCCTCTCCTTCCCGAACCTGTGCAAACATACCCCATTAGCAACTGCTACTTGCAGCAAATACCCACCCAATTTCGAGTTGTAGAACAAAGTTGACTTGCCTCTTCACCCTCACCAACAGCTTCGGCATCCCATCCTCGTCCAAACCGCTGCCGGAACGCCCGTAATCGTCCTGCCTCGTCCTCTTCTACATTCAACAGTTTCTGAGAGCTTGGATGCCATAGTGCGGCGTTTCGTATGTCTTTTGAACTTTTATATACTGATATCGGACATGGTGTGCGGTGGACAAAGGTCGAGCCGTCAGAGAGAGTTACTAGTTGTGTGAAGGTATAGGGTCGTTGAGGACGTTTGATTAGAGTCGCATGGCGGACTTGAGTATGTTGGATGGATCTGTAGGAGCCTATAAGAGTCGTGGGTCGTTTGAGTGGGATCGGAGTCGTCATGGGGATATTTTTTGTTCTGCTACGATTGAGATGTTGTGGCTTTGGGAATTCAAGACGGACGTGATGCGGTCAGTTTCTCTACCCCCAACCAGAACTTTTTCCAAGCTTTACCATCAACCCACTGCATCATCAATTTTGTGTTTGAAATGCAGCTTGTAAAGTCTGCATCGCCATTCATTACCGTGAAGCGAAGATTCTATGGTACATTCTATAGGTGGACTATCTTGAGTATATATCATTGAAGCCTCTACTTCGGATCCTTATTGACCGGCTCCAGCTTCAAATAACCGGCATCATCATGGAAATTGCAGAACTTCCTGCCAACGTGATCCAAAAATTTCACATTCTTTGACATCGGACGTGCACCGTCTCATTCGTAACCAACGCCGTGCACATCGGGCCTATACAGCAGAAGCAACGGAAATCGCCTCTGAAAGCCGACCGGATCCAGCAGATGATTTGGAAACTACCATTCTACCTCAAGATTTGGAGCCCCTGGCAGAAGAAACACCGCAATTTCCACGTGCACTTTTCAAAGACGCAGGCAGCTACACAATCTTCAGGCAGCTTCGTCGCGCTGGCGTGCCCTTGGACTTAGAACCAGTATCTCAATATCCGGATTTTCGATTGGACGTCACGAAATATTGGCTTACTTTGGTGCACCCTGATTTTGTTGCTTGTTGGGCTCACGGCGGAGCTGCACGAGCGAAAGAAATTGAAAGGGATACTGGATGCCAGCTGAGATGCGTGGAAGGCTTATCCAAATCTGAATGCTACGCCATCTTCACTGGACCGCTCGAGGCTCTGGAAGCCTTTGCAGACCGCGTCGTTAAAGAATACCTAAAAGCGCCGCTTGAAAATTACCATACAGTGGAGAATATCGATCAATGGGTGGAATTGAAATATCAGGTGCCCGTTGTGGCTGTCAGAAAGGCCTTTGGCAAATGCGGCGCTCGTATCAGCACATATCGTCGAAGGTATTCTTGTTCGGTAACTGTTGATGTAGACTCGATCCAGGATGGCATGTGGACTATCCAAATAAGAGGCCCCAAAGATGCTGCAGCATCCACCCGGAGAAATCTAGATTATCAATCGCGTCGTGTTCGGGGGCTACATAACGTCTCTCAGAATGCCCCAATTGCAGAAAATAGCAGGAATCGGCCGCATCCAGGGGACAAGCAAAGCCAGCACGAGACACAAATCCCGAACAACAATGAAAAGTCTACGACGAGCCTACCTGCACAGATGCGCCATCTCATGCGCCGAATGCCGCATTCTGTTGTGCTCGTCACTGCATTAAAATCGGGTCTGAGCCGTCCTGAGTCACTAAATAAATACCCACTGGATTCCGCCGATATAAAGGATTTGTGCGCGATGACAGTTTCATCTATGACCACTGTCACTCTTGATCCAGATCCAATGATATCATTCAACGTCAAAAAGCCTTCTCAAACCTTGAATGCCATTCAATTTCAAGGGTCATTCTTTACTACTTTGCTTGCTGGTTCTCCAGAAGGAGCTCGGCTTGCTGACGCTTTTGCTCATGGAGACGCTCAAGCTGGATTCGAGGATATGCAGAAAATTGGCGCACGCATAGAGTTTCGTCCTAGCTTGTTCTCTTACGCACCTACAATTTCCTCACGTGGAGTGATTGCCTATCTGGCCTGCATACTGATGCCGGACAAGTGCGTCACCGTTGCTGATCACATGATTGTCGTGGCAAAAGTGCACCACATCAGCGTTCGCCCTCAAAAGATACAACTCCATGGTCTGGCGTATACAGAGGGCCTTTATCGACAACAGAGCAAGGCTCATCCCTCAGGTTCCATCGCACGCACCATTCTCGGGGACATAAGCCAGATAGAAAAAGAGGAGGAAAATATAGAGAAGAGTCCGGTTTGGGTAAATATTTTCCTATTGAAAATCTAGCTTTTGATATGGCTGAAACTAACCGCATGCAGCTGCGCAAAGTAATACCTAGGCATCGAAATTATCGCAGAATGTGGGCCTATGACCATGAACATCCTTTTGAAAGCCATGATCCGGTCTCGCACGACAAGGCAGGCCCTGCTTCGCAAATTCCAGAATCGACCAGTGCGGCAGAAGACGATTTCGAGAGTGACGTACCGCACGAGGCCCGATATAACTTTCCTGACATAGAGTTGCAAAGTAATCGGGACATCAAAAACATTGAAAGTAGAGGATTGCGTGAAGAAAACAGAAGACAATCTGCGAACAGTGTCAAAACGGACGACTCCAAGTCTGGTCAAGCTCGTCTGGAAGCTGATACGAGCTATCCTAAAGAAGATCCTTTTGGACGACAACCATCATGGCCTGGAATGTCAAGATGATGGCATATAATTGTACATAACCTATTTTTTGCACAAGCTGTTAAAATATCTCCACCGCACGTGTCTACACGATCGTATATCGTCTTCCTCACCTTGATCTGTGTATGCTTCGTAAGGCAGTCTTCCATGTATATAGAACCCACCAGACCACAAGCTCGTCTTTCCAGGGCAGACCGACCTTTCCCCCCCACCCTCCTCATCTCCGCACACCTTCTCCCACCTCAACCCAACTCCATTCCCTCCATCTCCTCGCCCTCGCCCTCTTTCTCATCACCGTCTCGCCCCATCCTCCCCACAACCCCCTCCAACAACTCCCTCACCTCCCCCACCAACTCCACCTCCTTCCCCCTCTCCACCCCCTCCCCCCGACTATTCAACCACCCGACATCCAACCCGCCCAATCCTCCATTCGTCACCTGCATCGCAGCCGCACCCTCCCCACCGCCTCCTGCCCCTCCCCCCACAATCCCCCCACTCACACGTGCAGCCTGCCTTCCATCCCCTCCCACTGGCGCCCCAGCCAAACCACCGGGAATTCCCACATTTCCGGCAGCGCCACCAGCTGTGTCCGCGCTAAATCGATCCGCGCTCTCGCCAATCAGCCCCGCCTCCTCGAGCGCATACACCTGGCGACGCAGCCTTGCCGAGACCGACTGCAGGAGTGTGTAGTACGCAGCGGCGGCGTGGCGGAAGGCGGATTTGCGGGCGGCGAGCGCGGGGGAGTCCGTGGGGTTCGCGGTCGGGGCGGCGGGGTGGTCGTCGTCTTCGTCGGCCGCGAGCGCTGTGAGAATGTGTGTGGGGAGGTCTGGGTTTGAGGCGTTGGGGGGAGGGATGGGTCGGTTGGTCAGGGAGGAGACTGCGAGACCGGCGGCTTGGAGGAGGCGCGGGATGTCGGCGTCGATGGTGGAGAGGTCGCGGATGCGGTCTGAGCGGGTGAAGGAGGGTGTGTTGGGGTCGGTCATTGTGTTTGGGTGTTTCGGGGTGCGCCGCGGTGGGAGGGGATTATACGTGTAAGGGGGACTCTGCGATTGTTTCCAGGGCTGGAAGGTTTTTTAAGGTCGCTTAGGATAAAGAAAGTATTGGGGCCTTCCAGAAGCACGTTCACGCATCTGGCGTGTGGTGGAGCGACCAGATTGTTGGCAACATCCGAATCAGCTCATAGGACTGGTTCGCAAAATTCCTGTGGCAGCAAAATATTCTGCGACGCGATTTTGCCCGAGTGTAATTCCAGATGAAATGCCCCATGAGACCGACGCAGCGGCAGAGAGGGTCCTACCTATACTTCAAGGTTGGCGTGGGTGTTGAGGCTCAGCGGATACATCCGGCGCTAGACTAGGCACCGCTCCACATGTGCAGCTGCACTTTTAGATGGTTACTGTCACCTATCTCCTTACACATATCTTGATCACTTGTTTTAAATTGCATCCTTAAGGCGGTCATCATGTCAGGGCCGCCTCAGCCTCCGGGCGGTCCGCTCTCACGGAGCAATAGCCTCGGCGGTCCTCAAACCGCCGGTCTCGTGGGTGCGCCTGCCATGCCACAACAAGGCAGTCAAGGCCCAGCGACCGGAGTCGGCTCAAGCAATCCTCAGAATTTGAATCAAATAGTAAGCAGTAACTTCCTTTTGCATCTGACCACTGCCTCTGTCTGCTCTCCTCCCCTTTCTTGCATGTCACCTTTGCGTCCGATGCCTTTGTGAAGCGAGATGTTCATCATAATGAGGCCTTAAGAGTCAATCTGGGGGAGCGCACCCAATACAAGACTTGATCTTTACCCTGGATCCTGGATCCTGGATCCTTGCTCATTAATTTGGATCTCATACCGTATCAAATCGGTCAAGAGCCGGCCATCTTCTTTGCTACGACGAGAGCTTACGGCACTGTCTCTTCCAAGGTCTCCATCCAAAGAGAGGATTGAGGAACCCGAGCTTAATCATTTGATCAAATCATCTTAGCACATAAGTAGGATAGTTGTCCAAGCTACCTATCAACAGCAAATCGGGCTCAAGACATTGAGCGAGGATTCCAAAGCATTTGTATTCTCGCACAACGAGGACCCAGGTCTCCTTCTCAAGTGTTGCTTTGGCCAATAAAATGGATCACTCATCACAAACTCATTCATATCCTGGATCAGACATACCCATACCGATTACTCACGCCGCAACCCCCAACATTAAATCAGAGTATCCAGAATCAGACATACCCATACCGACTCCCTACGTCCCAACACCCAACAGTACGTCAGAGTCTGCATCCTCAAATGTCGCTTTAAATGGCCGCCTTCCGGCCATCGAGATCAAAAATGAATTCACACGCAATCATCACCGTATACCTCCCGCCTCCACTAATTGTCTATCACTGGCCGAGATTTATCATCTCAAGTACTGTCGGCGTTGCAACACGACCTCTCTACTCTATGCACACTATCATCTGATCAGAAGATCGAACGAAGTTAATGAGCAAAGCCAAGATTCCCAAATGAATTCGCGGCGGACGTCGGAGGTGGGAGACACTATTCACTTGCCTCCAGATGTTCCCAATGTGGGCTAAAACGACATGTTTGCAATATTCTTTACTGGACTCCGGGTTATCGGCCACAGCTTGTTATGCCTTGTCCGTTTTTGTCATCACGAATTGTAACAAGTCAATTCACACTATAACTCTGCTCGTTTTCGCTTTGATACGTTTTGCAGCTGATACGTCACATATGGAAGAGCAATAACCCACTGTGATCCTACTCTGTTATTGCGTTAAAATCACAAGATCTAATTTCTATTCAAGCTTTGACTGACATGTCTTTCATCCAGGTTCTTGAGTATTTGAACAAAAAGGGCTATGCCAAAACTGAGGCAATGCTTCGTCGCGAGTCACAGCATCAAGATTCCGAAGGCAGGCCTATTTTCACCAAGTTTGAAGATGAAGGCGGCAACAGATATTTTCGTGCATACAGTAGGTTGTTTTCACTCGCGAAATCCAGGACATTCTAACATGTGCACCAGACCTGGTCAAGGGATGGATCCTAGACGATACACTTGAGATATACAAGGGCGAACTGAAAAGATTCTTATGGCCGGCCTTTGTCTATTGTTTCCTCGCCCTCGTGGCCGACTTCTATACTAGGGATGCAGAAAGATTTTTCGAGACCTATAACGATAGATTCACCCGCGAGCATAGTGATGACATTCGCCAACTTGGAAGGATCACACTGCCGGAACACATCCAAGCAAATCATCTTGCCAAACTCTATCGAAGCAACAAATATCGACTCACAGTGACTATGATGGCATTTCATTGCCTATTACAATTTCTAGAAAGTCATCGCGACGAAGGGGGAACACTGATCATGAATCTCATGCATGCCCACATGAACATCCTGACCCTTGACCGAGCCAAGGCGTCAAGCGATTACAGTCTTTCGGCCATGATGGCTCGTGCAAGTACTGATCAGGAAATGCCAGCGGAGGATGAGGGTATTCCTGGACATCACCCAGGCTCCGCCAATACTTCAATAAATGCGCCCGAGGTTTTGACAAAGGTGCAACTTGGACCCGCAATGCGTGAGCCTGAACTCATGGATGATGTTCGTGCAGAGTTGGAGCAGGAAGATGCGAGACATCCCCCGGTGGCAGGCCGCAATACCTTGGTCGAGGAACTTGACAAAGCCATTAAGCGAGAACCTGACGAAGACACTCCAAACCGCGACGCTGTTCCTCTCCCTCCTTCACTTCAACGCGACGTTCTAATGGAAGTACAAAAAATCAAGGAAAACCGCGATCGATTCCCAATTCCAGGTCGCACTGGTGGGGTCGGTCCTGGTGTGAGTGTTGTGATGCACACATTCCACAATACTTTTGACAGGTGAACCTTGAATCCACAGCATTGGCAAGCCAACGTTATAACTGACATCCAAACAGCATCAACTGCATCGAATTCTCCGGCGATCTCAAACTAGTCGCGGCCGGCACCTCAGAATCATACATTCGCGTTTGGAGTATCGACGGTACGCCCCTCCCTGCCGGACCTACCGCTGGCCCCAATTCCCAACCCTCATCCTCCAAACGCCTCATCGGCCACTCCGCACCCGTCTACGCCCTCTCCTTCGCCCCCTCGACCTCCGAACCCGACCCTCCTCTCCCCAACACCCCCTCCACCTCCACCTCCACCTCCCCGCGCGTCCTCCTCTCCTGCTCCGCCGACAAAACCATCCGCCTCTGGTCCCTCGACACCTGGACCTGCCTCGTCGCCTACAAAGGCCACGACTCGCCCGTGTGGTCCGTCTCCTGGGGTCCCTTCGGCTACTACTTCGCAACCTCCAGCCACGACCGCACAGCACGCCTCTGGTCCAGCGACCACATCGCGCCCCTCCGCATCTTCGCGGGCCACGACGCATCGGCTGACTGTCTCGCGTGGCACCCCAACGGCGCATACCTCGTCACGGGCTCCGCCGACAAGACGGTGCGCATGTGGGACGTGTCGCGGGGCTCCGCCGTGCGCCTCTTCACGGGCCACACGGCGAGCATCACCGCCGTCGTCGTCGCGCCCTCGGGCAAGACGCTCGCGTCCGCCGACGACAGCGGCGCCATCCTCCTCTGGGACCTCGGCTCCGGCCGGCGCGTCAAGCGCATGCGCGGCCACGCCAAGGGCGGCGTCTGGAGCCTCGCGTGGAGCGTCGAGAGCAGCGTGCTGGTCTCCGCGGGCGCCGACTGCACCGTGCGTGTCTGGGACGTGCTGATGCAGACGCCGGACTCGATGAGCGCGCAGGCTGCTGGCGCTGCTGCTGCTGCCGCGGCTGCTGCGGGCGGGAAGGCGAGTACGGCGGAGACTGCTGCCGCCGCGGCGGCGGCGGTGGGAGGGAGTGCGAAGGCTGGGGATGCGGGGGGGGCGCAGGGGACGGCGGCGGGTGGGCAGAAGAAGGTGAAGGGGAAGGATGTGGTGGTTTCGTCGGATCAGATTAGTGCGTTTCCTACGAAGAAGAGCCCGGTGTACAAGGTGGAGTTTACGCGGATGAATCTGGTGTTGGCTGGGGGGGTGTATTTGCCGTGAGAGCTGAAGTCGATGAGATACCTGGTCTGGAGCATGGCGTCTGGCCTTGCAATGTTGGATTGCGCATGGTAACAAGTCTCTATGGGTGTGTGCAGCGTACATAGTTGAGAAATGAAACCACCCCATCAGTCATTTTCCTGATTCTTTGCCATGGCTGTTGATTTTCAAACATTTGGTGATACCGGAAGCTTCTTCGCACAGGCTTCTCGCAAATGTGCTTCAGCTATCGGGTCAGCCTGAATTACAGAGTAGCGAATTAGAGACAATCAATGTGGCCCCATTCCTCCTGATTTTACCTTCGTGATCATGAAACCACCACTGTGGGCCTGCCTTTTCACAATTTTTAACACCAACAGGTGCTGATGGCTTGGAGCTGGGTAGCTGGAGTGGCAGTGGATGCACATCACTGGCACAGAATGGTAGAGCTGACAGAGGCACAGTGCGGCACAGCACGATTCGTTTTTGAATCAACAAGATCACATTGCTAAATAAGAACATTTAAATCCAGGATGTGAAAATGAGAAACCTCATCCCTCCGTATCCAAAATCTTTGGTAAAAATAATCATGTTGCAAGTTGTCACTCTCCTAACTTTGGGCCTTTTCCTTACAAATATCCTCGCGAATCCAGTTTATGCTTCTCAAAATGACGTGCCGCAATCTTCAGATCACACAGATGATCCCAATAGCACCGAGTCGAGCCATTTATCCACCGGCGCACTCGTCGGAATTGGCATCGGAGCTGTCGTCGGCTCCATCCTCCTCACTGTCGTTCTTGCCTTTGTAGAGCGATATATTCGACGAAAACGCGACGCACGCAAAATGAAAGGTCAGACCTAACTTTCCAACACTTCTTAATCTGCGATCAAAAGTGCTGACCCAAAATACAGGTCGAGACGATCTGCTGCCCAGTACGGATACGGAGATGAACGATCGGATTTCAGACGATGATCAAGAACGGGCCAAGACACCAATGATAAACTACGAGACCGGCGTACCTTCGCAGGAGCGAGATCTGGAAATGCAGAGACTTGTGGGCGAAGATACGTAGAGTTTGGACAAGACTGGGAGGGGCGATGACAGCGAGCTTGGCGTACACGGCGTGTGGGATACGGTAGCGCGTGAGCCGAGGATGGAATTATAGTATCTAGAGGCACGAGGGTGTAAAGCGCCCCCCAGTCGTGTCTTGCTTTGAGCGTCAGCTCGTGAGGAATTGATCAGAGAGGTGCAGCTCTGGAGTAAGGTTGGATAACTTGAGCCGTTCGACAGGGGACCATCTTGAAGGCTTGACTTTAAAGCGCAATTAAACTAATATTCAAAGAATCTGTTAGCATCATTTCCTGATCAGAAGGGATCTTTGACAGATTTCTTGTGTCCCTAAGTTTTGACGCAGCTTGAACAACTGATAGGAGCAATGGGTCTTCATTGGTTCCGGTTGGAACCCCTGATCGATTCACCTAGACTAAAGCACGAACCCAGACGTTAAATACGTCCTCCGAGTCTTGATGAAAGTGAATGAAGCCGCATTGGGTGTACTGTTCGTTGCGCTGTCGTTGAGGGATGAAGCGGAAGTTTCGCTGGCCTCGAGCGTACCTAAATAGGAAATTGTCTGTGCACTATTGCCTAATACGGAAATATCCGGCTTTTTCGAGCAAGCTCCCAGAACCGGGGGGCTCAACAACCAGAGGGAATTGGAGAGGCGAAATTTGGCACGAGATTCATGGTACCTTGAAATTTCAAGGAAAAGTGTCAGTTTGCGAATTGATGTTGTGGTGGTGTGCATGTAGCTTGCGCAAGTTTGTATGGGGACAAATTTTCTCGAATGTTTACCTCAAGATTTGTTTGTTGCCTCTTCATTGACCGGGCGACCACTATCGATAACGCGAATAGAAGAAATCATTGCGAAAGGTGAAATTCAACATACGTCATAAAGCCTGACGCGATGAATTCTTACGACAGCGACTCATCTGGTGCCGACGAGAATGAGTACAGTGAGACAAATACGCTTCTCGGATATGCATCGAAGACTCCCACGGACGACACCATCAGTCAGCTAGGAGGCTATCCAGTATGTAAATATCCACCTCAAGAGCTAAATCGACCGGCATGATTGCTAAGAGGTGAATAGACATGGCTCGACGATCGATTTCCACCGCCTGCCTCTTTGGCTCACTGTAGAGTCTGTAACAGAAACTTGTCGCTGTTGTTGCAACTCAATGGCGATATGCCAGAACATTTTCCGGGACATGAGCGAAGACTCTACATTCAAGCATGTCGGCAGAGACAATGCAGGAGGAAAGAAGGATCTATCCGAGGTTTCAGAGGGACAAGAATATCACCTAGACAAGAAAAGGTAGAGCTGGAAAGGGAAACTAAATCTGTCTCTCAAAGCGCGGAAGAGGGAGCATCGAAGCAGAGTCTCGGAACAGCCATTTTTGGCGGAAGCTCAACCAATCCCTCAAATGCCTCAGGAAATCCCTTTTCAATCCCAGCTTCCTCACCAACATCAAATCCATTCTCTACTGGCCCTGTGAAAGCAACTTCAAACCCTTTCTCTGGCAGCTCGATCGCCGCCAAACCTCCTCAACCTCCCATACAGCCAGCTTCTACTCCTAACGCCAACACCGACAACCTACCAGAGACATTCGCCTCAAAAGTTCGCATTTCCACAGCCCCAAACTCTCGATCTTCTCAACCTACGGAACCTCCAACACCATGGCCACCTCAATCTTCCTTCCCCACGCCGTACCCAAAATACTACCTTGACGCCGATTACGAAACCCTCACCCCAGAAATTCCCTCCTTATTGCCTGCCTCTGCCCGAATAGACAACGACTTTGATATGCCCGAGTCCAGCAACGGTACCAATAGTAGTAAAGAAGATAAAGAAGCCTTCGAGTCTAGCCTCGACAAGACCTTTCAAAAATTCGCCGACAGATTAGCGCAAAATCCTGAACAAATTATACGCTACGAATTTCGGGGACAACCATTGCTATATAGCAAATCCGATTCCGTGGGAAAGATGCTTGCGCCTCACCAGATCCATACGGTCGAGGAGTCAAGGATACAAAGCAAAGGTGCGGCAGGTGCTTCAGGGATCCCCAAGTGTGGCAATTGCGGCGCAGATAGAGTATTTGAGGTGCAGCTAACACCGCAGGCGATTGCGGAGTTAGAGGCTGAGGAGATGGGTTTAGAGGGAATGGATTGGGGGACAGTGATTTTGGGTGTTTGTGGAAGTGATTGTGTGCCAAATGGGACAAAGGCCGAGGACGGGCAGGTAGGATGGGTCGAAGAGTGGATTGGAGTGCAGTGGGAGGAAATTGTAGGTAAAGGTGGCCGATGAGAAATGAGAATGCAGAGCGCGAGGGCACGTAATCGGTATATGATGATGCAATACAAGAAAGAGCTCATTTGCTTCGGCTCGATTAGCAAGAAGATTGCTTTCTGAACCGTCAAATTTTCCATAGCCACCAGCCAACGCCGTGCCCGATACCTATGTACTTCAACCCTCCCGAGATCCATTCATCTATCCTCTGCGCCTTAAACCGGATGCTCATACGCCCTCCGTATCACCCTCGAGAACTCTGCACACACCAGTCAGCCATCTCTCTCTGGCACAACACCACTTCCGCTCAGCACAAGAAAAAAAAAACCACTCACGATCAAACTTCACATTCTCCCTCACCACCGTTCCCTTTGCCTCATTCTCCTTGTTCAACGGCACCCTCACCACATCCCCAACCACACTCCACCCACACACCTCGCCCACAAAATGCTCAAACCCCTTCCCCTGCAAATTCAACCACCCCTCCAGCGTCGCCCGCCCGACCTCACGCACCGCCTGGCTCACCACAGCCGCAATCCTCACGCGCATCAGCTCCTCGAAATGGCTCACATCCGCAACCAAATCAGCGTAGAGATCGTCGCCATCGAGCGTGCTCCAAAACGCGTCGTAGCGCGCGCCGCAGAGGTGCGTGTTCAGGATCGAGAGCTTCTGCACCGCTTCGGAGAGCGGGGCGTCGCCGACCGCGGGGGACGTGCTGGATGTCGAGATGCTGGAGAGCGGGGACAGGATGTGTGGCGCGAGCAGGCCGAGGGCGAGGGAGAAGTCCGGCGCGGGGAAGACGGTGAGGCATTTGACGAGGATGTTGGTGATGGTTTCGTCGCGCGTGAGGTGCGGGTTGAATTGGTAGCTGGGGATCGGAGAAGAGAGTTGGGTGTTAGCTTGGGGGGGGGGGGAGTTGGAGAGGGGGCAGGGAGGGGGGGGGGAGAGGTGGGTTCAGATAGAGCTAATATCTTGGGTGGCTTCAATGGGTGTGGAGTGATTCAGGCTCCTAGGACCTCAGATAATAGGAAACGTGTGGTGTTTGATCATCAGGATGTAGATGCTTGCTGTGTAAAAGTTGAAATTGAACTCACAGCTTCAGGAGCGCCAGGTTCGCATAGCAATCGTACGTCTGGCTCTCGCACTGATGAGCGACATAGTCTTGGAATACGGTGGTGGTTTCGGGGTTGTAGCGGTCTAGTCCATTCAGAATGTTGTCGATATGCTCCGGTCTGTCGGGTGCCAGATCAAAAGGCTGGCCCATGGCTGCGAGACTGGAATGAGGTTCTCTCGTAGGGCAATGATTTTTGGATGCTGGTGCGGAAAAGTTGCGGCCGGTTTGACCAATCGGAGGGCGAGATCTTCGGCTTCACCAAAGATCTATGAGGGAGCTTGGATGTGATGTTGGTTGATTAGATGACTTGTAAAGTTTCATGAGAGTCTCCCGGGACTATGATGCATCATTTTGCTTATTTGAAAAAAATATCACACAGTGGGGAAAAGCCGTGTAGCTATTTTAATTGGAGTATCATCTAAGAAAATAATTCACGGTATTTCCGCTGGGGGCCTCCCCAGCGACAGCGCCGGCCTAATGCAGTCCTGATCCCTCTATATAAAAAATTTCTGTCATTAATCATTCCTGGAATCCCAGCTTAGCCAGTTCCTTGCGCACACTGTCTTCTGTCTGGATCTTCTGCACTTGAGTGTTTTCTAGCTTCTCATTTGCCGCCACACGCATCTTCAAATCATCAATCGCTCGCAACTTCTTGAGCAACGCTCGCACTCTCTTCTCTTCCAGGCTTCCACCTCCGGGACTCGTTACAGTAAGGTCTGGAGCTGCTGCAGGTGCAGAAGGTCCTGATGCAGCCTTTGAAGGCTTGCCGCTGCCATTTTCTGATTGGCTTTGATTCGCCGTCTTGGTGTTTATTTTTGGACCACGTGGACGACTGTCGTCTCTCCGTCTGGACTGATCACGTCGTTGAGATTGGTTTCGTCTTGTACTTTGGTCTCTCCTCTGCCCCTCGGGCCCTTGTGACTGGCCTCTCCTTTGACTTTGGTTCCTGCTCCGAAAACCTTCCCCTCGTGATTGGTTTCGGCTATGACCTCGTTCGGGACTTCTCCCCGGGCTTTGGTAATTGCCAGTCCCGTTCTGAGTCTCAACTTCTCCAGTAACTAACGTAGTAGCCTTTTGTTCAGCTTCTTTCGCCTTCTTGGCCTCTCGTTTTTTCTTGTTTTTCAAAGCCGCTTTGCTTAGACTTGCTTCGTCTCTGCCCTCGCCTGTACCTGCCAAACTCACCCCACCTTCTGCTGAAGCGCCTGGTGGCAGATTTGTTTCCGCAACCTCAGCGCCTGGTACTTCACGTCTCCGCGGTTTGCCAAATCCGTTGATGCCACCTCCCAGCGAAGAGGCGCCATTGTTCACAAAAGCAGCTCCCCCTTCATCCTCGCGTTTAAAATGTAATGGAGTTGTTGTTCCTCTTGCTCCAGGAGGTCGATATGCTCCAGCAGGTTTTGATGGAGTCTTGATTCGACCAAGGTAATCAATAGCAGAAGCGTGAGCAGTGGGCATCGGATGGAGAGCGTTCTCCAAAGGATGTTTTGTAGGTGATTGCGGGCGCCAGCACACGTGATAAAGCTCGGTCATGTCTTCGTTGTACATGATGCCACCACCGACATGCCAAAGACGAACGCCATTATCCACACGCAAACGTGGACTAGTGGTTGCCGTAAGAATATGCTTTCCGTCAGGACTCCACTCGCATACGCTAGCATTACTAGCTTCGATTGTGCAGATTTTCGTATAGTCTTTTTCAAGATCATAAATATCCATTTGTCCGGCCAAGTTTCCAAATCCAGCAACAAGCACAAATCGTCCGTGCGGCGAAAAGAGAATGGTGTTCCTTGGAGCTAGATTGAAATCATGTACAGCGACAGCCTTGGCATTGAAGATGGTCGTTTTAGCAGGCATGTATCCATACACGACCCCGAACTCTTTTGAATTGGGAGACCAAGCTACATCGTGAATAGGTCCCTCCTTATCTAAACAGGATAAGTATACTGCATAGTTGCTCATGTTGATCGCGACTTACCCAGGTTGATACGAGAATCAAACCCCCCATTAGCGCTCAGAATATACATGTTGGTCTCGCCGTAATAAGACTTGTTGGACTTGTCAACTTCAGTCTGAGCAAGGACGATGATGCTTGTGCCGAGATCGTTCCATTTAAATTGGACCTTGTCGCCTTTGAAAAAAGTCTTTTGGGAAACGACTGTATCAAAATGGGGGACCTTGTAAACCTTGACAGCAGCAGGTTGGCCCTACAAATATTGGCTAATTAGTGGTCTGCGATGGTGATCGAGGTCATATGAGAGACCAAGGTTCATACCTTTCGCTCCGGAATGAAAACGGCAACAGACTGTTCCTGGCCAGGTGCAACCGCAAAATCGGTGACACCTTCAACTCTCAGTTTGTTCCAGACCGTACCCATATCACCACTTTCATAGAATTGAATTTCATTGGTAACGCAGCGAGCGCAGTAACGTTCATCAGAAGTATATTGTAAATTCCAACCTGTTTGAGACTTTTGAACGAACTGTCCAACAACATTCCGCTGTCCCTCAGCACCAGCAGTATCGTCAATAGTCCGCCAGACTTTGAGATTCTTGACAGCATTGCCCGTCTCATCCTTGCTTGGTCGTTGCCATGTAATGATGTATGTTCCGAGCGGAGAAAACCCGAGTTCGAACACATTTTCGGCAGGGAGAATGGTTACCATGTGTCCAGTCGATGCATCGACGACCGAAACTCTGCAGAATCCAATTAAGGGCCGACTTTGTAGGTGATGATGGTAGTGTTTGCTTACTGTTCAGGAGATGCCCAGGCGAAAAATCGACCGTCTGGAGAGTAGACACAGCAGCGAAGGTTGCCTTCGGGTCTTTCATTTGCGTTGTATTAGCGACCGTTGCGATGGTAATGGGGGGGACCCCAATGCACTGCAGATGATGACAGCTTACCTTTGAAATCCAGAAAGTTCCTCGTACACTGGAGCTGCATTGAGAATGCCAATGCCCTTGAGGGTCCTGTCTGTAACAAAGTAGGCTCGTCAGCATCGGATGGCTGCAGCGGGTACGGACAACCGCATAAGGCAGATAACCTACAAGCAAGCTGCGTGGGTTCGGCCATGACTAGCAAAAGTCACGGAGTAGTACAAGGCAGCAAGTCGACCTCAGGAGTGCACGTCTTCGGTGCGTTGGACAGCTTACACGTCAGAGAACAGATTTCCTTTGTCTGCCTCGAGGACGCGCAGGAGGAGAGAAGGCTGCAAAAAAGCAGTCGAAGACGTTTGGCAAGGTAGGGCACACGTTTGGCCTGCAGTGAATAGTGAAAGTCACCACAGGAGGAAATTGAAATGTGCGAGCAGCTGGGGGAGCTTGAAGTGCATGTAAAGGACGCGGAAATAGTGGATGGGCATTGGCGCTTTTGACATTCTGACCAAGCCAATCCACTCGGCGCCCGCACAGATGAAATGCGGTCAAAATTTCCACCCCGGCCCCAGCCACCAACGCCATTTCTTTCTCTCACACCGTAAGGCTGAGCGTGCTTCTCTCTCTAAGCGGGCTTCTCTCTCTCTAAGCGAGCTTCTCTATAGATTGAGTGACCATAGTGGAAAGCCTTTCTTATGCCTTTTCCATCTCATTCTCTTTCGTTCCTTTTTCTTTTCTCCACTTTTCTCTTCATTTTCTTTTTTTTTTCTGTGTACTGCTTGGTCTTGTAATACGCTGGTCTTGTTCATCGAGAATGATGAGATCGAGTATGACCGTTCTAGCTATAGATTATACATGACACTGTGGTATCCAGAGAAACGAGGTATAAATTTTTGTTCGGGAAAAATGTTCATCTCTCAATTCAATCAAAATACACAATCAGTCACCTAATAGCCAATGGCCGAGAATAGACTCATTTGAAACATATATATCCTCGCCAAGGATGCACAGGTCGTGGAAAATCCTTCTCTTCGTCTTCTCATGGTGTCCAAAGAAGCTTGATCGATTTTACAGGAATGCTGTAGGTAGAATTCACTCAGCTATTGCCATTCCAAATCTTTGCCCGCCGATACAAAATGTTCTTGCGTAGATAGCTATAAATGGCCTCTACTCAAATGTTGAGTCGTGACCCGTTCAATCTGTGCCACAATCTTTTCGTTGTTCAAGCTCATTTCTACGACATCAAATCGTCATAAAGATGGGCACAAATCTCAGCCTTGGATTAATGAACTTGCAAATGAGTGCGAGGAATCATGGAGTAGACAAGCTTCCTGACGTTTGTTGATCCATATGCATCATCATACTACATCTGTGATGGGCCACAAGCGTCTCATTTGCTGGCTCTCGTAGGTTCAATGTTCAGGAATTTCATTTTGGTATCGATCAGCTTTGGCTTCGAATGCGTAACGATGCAGCGCGTGCTCCTTTGCCCCGTTGAGAGTCATCCTGAGTTTACTCTAAGATTATGAGGTTTTCGGTCTCTATGCAACCAATAAGTAGTCGGAGTATCGTAATGCACCTTGGCATTGCCATACAAGACTTACGTGAGATATTGAGTTTGAGGACGCTCGTTCAGGACAGTCTAGAGCTAGTGAGAACGTTTTGTACGATGAGATCAGCAATCAGACAGCTTCCGTGTGGAACCAGAAGTGAAGTGCCACGTCCAAGCACAGCTGATCAAAGGCAATGGCAGTAAACTAAACGCAAGTCAGATTCGTGCTTTCCTTAAATGCCTCCCATGCACAGTTCAGGAAACAGGTCCCAAATACGGATGGCTGATCTTGGGCTGCTGGAGCGCCGTTCAAGTTTTCAGAAGCTTCTCTCAGCCATCAAAGCTTACCAGAGCATGATCGGTATGCTGAGCCTTGGTCAGATAACAAGAGCTACTATGCCTCTCCCGTTAGAATGTGTCGTAGAGGCTATGGAGAGCCTAGAAGCGGCTTGATAGCAAGGTAGCCTAGACGACCATACGGTGAAGGATCGAACATGACATGCAGTTAGCTCTAGATCGTAATCTCGTCGATTTTGTGATTCGCTGAACAAATTAGAAGTATTGTCAACTGGTCGGCTTACTCGCACTCGGTCTGAAAGATGCTGACCTGAGCTCGTTTGCCCTTGAAAGTGAAAACTAAGAACTTTAAAGGTTTCTCATCTTGTTGTACGGGTACCCATGACGAGTGTTTAGATGCATCAGGAGCTAACCCAGTTCGGGAGAAGATCGCTCCATCCTTTTGCGGGGATGAAGATACTCCGACAACTTTTACGCCCTATGACAAATGGGCATTCAAGCTCTGTCCATATCCTCCGATGAGTCTTGAAGAGATTAATGGTGAGATGCTTAGTATATCTGTATACTGCTTCTGCTTCGACCGGCATACGCATCCATTCTCTGTTCTCTTCTTTTACGCCTCCTCCACCTCCCCACGTACTTAACGTACTTGTGAGCTCTCAACCAACATGAAGGTCAGCGAGGTACGTAAACCTTTTTTGTCAGTCGACTACCTACTCTAAATTTAACATGCCATTCTGAGCTTCTGAAATAATGTGTTCCAAGCTTTACATATATCCTATAAAATCCCTTCGTGGGATTGCGCTCTCGCGAACGGAAATTACCAGATTGGGATTTCCTTTTGATCGTCGATTCATGCTGTTCAAGGTCCTCAGCGAAGACCCCGGCACCCAATATAAGAAGATGCAGGTGTCTGAATTCCCGAATATGTGCCTATTCCACACTGATATAGAATACCCTGACGAAAATGACCCTTCTGGAAAGCTTTTTGTAACCCATCACGAGCCGAATAACGGACCGAAAGAGACCATCGAGGTACCACTCATACCTGAGACAAGAGGTCTTGAAATTCTGGATGTCGATCTTCATTTGAGTCCTACGAAAGCATACAGCATGGGTGAACACTACAACAAATGGTTTTCGAAGTGGTTTGGATTTGCCATTGTTTTCGTCTTCCTCGGAAATAATCGTCGCCAATCGCTATTCCCGATATTTATGAATGAGCAATCAAATAAATCATGGCTGTCCTCAATCACCAGTTATATTCCCACCTTTGGATTTAACAAAAGCGAAGAAGGAAAGCTCACTTTTGCGGATTGTGCACCCTACTTGATTGTTTCCAAAGCATCATTGCCCAGCGTGTCAGCCCGGCTATC
This sequence comes from Astrothelium macrocarpum, assembly GCA_021030915.1. NCBI lineage: Eukaryota > Fungi > Ascomycota > Dothideomycetes > Trypetheliales > Trypetheliaceae > Astrothelium > Astrothelium macrocarpum. Next base: position 132,752 of record JAGEMR010000042.1, on the reverse strand, counting down.
TGACGGAGAGGAAATGGACATCACCAAATTTAGACCCAATATAATTGTTGAGGGCGCCGAGAAAGAATGGGAGGAGGACTTTTGGGGAGAAATGTCCATTGGCGATGCAGACCTCAAATTGGTACACAACTGTGGGCGCTGTTCAAGTATCAACATCGACTACAATACTGGCAAGCCGGGCACAGGAGAATCGGGAACCATGCTCAAAAAACTCATGAAGGATAGAAGAGTGGATCCAGGTGCCAAATGGAGCCCGATATTCGGTAGATACGCATACTTCAACCCGGTCAGTGATGGGCAGATTATAGAGGTTGGAGATGAGGCTGTTGTCACTAAGTGGAACTCGGAACGGACAAAATTTGGTATGTATATATCACATCCACGTGATAGACTCTCTACTGACTTTCTTAACAGATTGGCCAGGCCTGTCGACAAATTGATTGTGCCCAGTCACCATGTCCATGATACTCTCGGCTCGCTTCTGGTTGGTGTTCCCCTGACTTCTGGTCCTCTTTCAAAGGCCACAAGAGCACCTCTAATTAAGGGCAAGAAATGTATTAAGAGATGCGGACAGTTCATGGCTGGAGCAAAAGCTCCTTGTTACGTCGAAATCGGGCAGTTGGTCCTCCGTGACAATAGTTATCATCATGGACGAAATTGTGCTGGTCGTCTTTCCGTCGAGACCATTTGTTTTGATCAGGAAACATCTCTTTATTTTCGATCAATGCTTCATCCAGCTTGATCCACATATGCTCGGATGCTTCTTGCGTGAGATCAACAGCCTGACTTTCCTACATCATGCTATCATTTGGAGGCGATTCCATTCAAGCTAGCTCTTTCATCCATTGCAACTGTTTGCCCTGCCATAAGGTCTTTGCAGTCCGTTTGCCAGCCTATGGTTTAACATTGAAGAGATATTATATATTTGGCGATGGCAACTAAAGCTAAATCGAGCAGTCTACGAACTAGTAAAGAAACCGGATGCTCTATCGGCTCTGGTGAAGCCGTGGAAATCCAAGGGGCCTGAACGATGCGTTCAATGTTATGGCCTACGGCGTTGGTCGTTTGGTTCTCAATGGATTGAATCAACGAAAACTCAGGAAGGTAAGCGATCTCTCCCAAACTGATAACCTCGTTCCTTTTTTTTCTTTTTTTTTTTTTCTGTTTTCTTTTTCGTGCCACTGAATGTACATGAATTTGTGCGCAACCTGTCTATGGCATTTTACGACACCCCGTATTGGATTTTATAGTAGCAATATAGAACTACTAATAAGCAAATGAGTTCAAAGCCTTCGTGGTCCAGTGGATCGGGCTACCAGCTCCAATTATTGGATACTTCCGACACTTTGCTGGCCGCGTTTCAGGCCTTTGCTACTCGGGTTTAACCCACCACCAATCTCTATTCGTTTCGGCAGAGGATTGCTAATCAGACAGCATTGTCAAGGGAGGGATGCTGGATAAGGAACAGAGCTAGCGCCGCGCCGTTCGGATTGAATCTAGGTAGGGCCTGCCATGCGCTTGTGATGTGTTTAGAAGATTAAGCCAAAAAGAACCTAGTGAAGTAAGTAGTCCCTTTCACGCTTGTAGGACTTCCCACCATTTTTGTTGGTCTTTGTGCCCTTCGTTCCTGCACGAAACTACATTATCTCATCAAATGTAGTATTTCGCATCTTTCTCGAACTCACCAATACGCTGTTGGATCTCGTCAATGCAACGTGAATAGAATTATCATTTCAGAGATGGCCTTCACTCATGGGCAAAGCTAGCGCCATGGTCCCGTAATAATTCTATGACATCGCTGCTGTCTCTATAAAGACATGACCTAGCTATTTCTATTGCAGTCCCGAATCTCCCACGGTCCGCATGAATATCGGCACCGTTGTCTATCAGCAATTCGACAATCTCACGCTGGCCTCTGAATGAGGCAGCCTGGAGCGCTGTGCCATATCGGCCTATCTCTTGGGAATTTACTTCAGCGCCGCGGGCCAGCAACAACTTCACAATCTCTAAACATCCAGAGAGGGCCGCTGCCTGGAGAGCCGTTCCATACTTTTCAATACAAGCAGAATCGACTTTAGCACCATGTGCTAGTAGCGTTTCTACCATGGGAAGATTGCCCTCGTAAGAAGCCATCTGCAGAGGCGTACCGAGCTCTTCCATAGGTTGGTCATTAGCGTCGGCACCTTGATCGAGCAATATCTTGACAACGTTCGCGCGATCTGATGCTTCACCCCTGCCAAATCCCATCCATGAGCTGCCCGTCCCGAGCCGGCCGTCCCACGAAGCAACTTGAACGGGCGCAACTTTACCACCTAGGTCTTCCATTGTAGCAGCCCTCAGGTTGGGATCGGCGCCATTGTCAAGGAGCATTTTCACGAATTTCTCGTTGCCTCCGAACGCGGCTTCAGCCAGGGGGCTTCCCCAACGTCCGCCGAGAACGTTTACACCCGCACCGGCGTTAATGAGGAGCTTCACTTTGGTTTCGTTATTTTTTTGCAGAGCCCCGTACAACGCCGTGTCGCCACGGTAGCTTATGGGATCCAAATCTGCCCCATGAGCGATGAGCAGTGCAACGACTTTATCGTCATTGGAAGTTTGTAACGCGGTGCCGTCCAAGGCCCCATCTAGGTTGACGTCTGCTCCCGCATCAAGCAAGACTTCCACTGATCGTTCATGGCCAAAAGTGGCTGCTGCCTGCAATGCATTACCGTACCTACTACAGTGCGCATCAATATCGCAAACCGGGCGGTCGTGAATCAGCCTCTCTATTACCTTGTCCAAGCCAAGTATTGCGGCATAGTACAGAGGTGGAGCATTCCCACTAGTGCTTTTAAATCGCCGATAATGCTGTGTTGGATCATAGCAACTGCGCCAATAGATCCGCCACGAATCCGAGGTCAAATTCTTTGTTGCAATTTCCATAATATCTTCGTTCTCATTCCCAGAATCACGGCAGTACTTGTACCAGCGACAGCAAGCATGGTGAAGAAGAGGGAACCGCGAAGCATCATCCACTTTGGATTCACTACAGTGCGTGATGTAGACCATGCAACACTTGGCAATGAAAGATTTTGCTAATTGCCTTTCAATGCTGAATGAAGATGCCCGCCCTTTTCGGATTCGATCGGACACCAAATACTCTTGGACAGAAAAATGCGCTAACCGTACTTCTTTGATTGGAGGTACGATCAAAAACCCTCTTTTATCACGCGTCGCTACAGTTTCAACGACCAGACTCGAAAGTAATTGAAGTATCTCTTCGGGGGACAATCTGTCATCTTCATTCACCGGCGTCGCGTTCTCGGGCTCAATTATACACGTTTCTGCAAGCTTACCAGCGGTCATACATTCGGTGGAAAACGCAAGCCAAGTCAACGCCGTGAGAGCCTCCTGATGACAACTTTCAAGACCTAGCAGTATGCGCTCGTATGTTGCATCTAATGTAGGTGGCAGTGACCGAAGGACCGATTTCACATGACGAGGACGCATGAGTTTCAGCTTCTTGAGCTCCTCAAGTTGGCAAAATACCCATCGGAACCTATATGGCAGCAGTAAGCAAAGACACTAAGACAAGGATGACTTGAGAATACCAACATTCCATCGGCCCCTTTCACTAGCGTATTTTCTACATCCGTCTTCGTAACATCATCCAGAGTTCTCAACCTCGCATTGGTCTTCAATTGTGTTTTAACGTATAGAGCAATGTCATCCGAGTTGTTCTCCTTGATGATAGACATTGATTGCCATTCTGGCATATCAGACAGTGCAAGTTGTATACTGGGCTCTCTGCGGCTTAGCAATATCATGTGCAGTTTGGAAACCTTGGCCGGAGATATTTCTTTCAAGCACTCCAACACGTCTTCCCGTTCGCCACCTTCAGTCTCACTAAGACATTCATCGAGGGCGTCAATTACAACATATACATCGTCGAGCTCCTTCAGGGCCGTGAGCATTACATCAAGAAGTTCGTTGATTGTCGGTTTGACTTGTTGGTGTTGGTCATATAGGTCTTTTACACATTGCGGAAGAGGCCTTCCATGGCAGATCTGTGCAAGGACCGAGGAGAGCAGACCAGTACAGCTCTGCCTCTGGACCTCTGTGAAGGAGAAGTAGAAGAATGCTACTACGGAGCCCGGCCTGGAATCACTCTCTTCCAATAGATCATCGATGATGGTTGAACAGAGGACAGTTTTGCCGCAACCGGGATTGCCATTGATCCAGAGACGCGAGCCAGGCGATCCCCTCCAGCTTTGATACTCGTCACTCTCTAGGAACCAACCACCAGTATTTTGTTCGCGTTTCTTTCCTGCCGTCGAGTGATTGGACCCAACATCAATAGGGGAGAGCCATTTGAGGACTTTTTCTCCAAATTCGTCTGCAACCTCGTAAGCGATATGAACCCGATTTGAGTGACACGGCGTGGATGATCTGGCAGTGTTTTTTCACGATGAAATGATGCTTGATACCTTTCCGTGATTGCTCGAGATCTGAATGGAGTGATTGCAATCCAGCGTTGACATCGCGGATGTCGATAGCAAGTATCTCAAGAGCTTCACTGATTGATTTATCATTGCGCCTGGAAACCACAATAACCGTTAGTTTCGCAGGTGTCAAGTCAAAATTGCACATTTATGGCTTTGCAAGGATAAGCGTCGTCACACCACTAGGCCTTGTAATAAGAAATGTCGCCCGTGACTGCAAAAAACATAATTTGTCGGAAGCCTCGGAGCGAGGACCCCATATTATTTTGAGCAATTAAAGACCTTAAACGAACCCACTGAGGGCCTCCCAATAACGTGTGCAGCGAATCATCTCTCGCAGTCACGGACGACATTTTTAATTTCACCTGCTGGTGACACTTGACCTTACTCCACTGCAACAGAAATACAGCTTTTGATAAGGTTGGGAACGTAATAGCGATTGCCACTCGTCGATAGTGTATGCAAGCAGGACGTTTTGTATTGAACACTCACAATTGTAGGCCAGCCAATGCAACAGCAAGATTATCCCGCAGATCTTGTATAATTTCCTTTAGCTTAGCCAGAGTGCTTTCCTTGAAAGGGTAGAGAACTCTCTTGCCCAAATGACGGGCTTGTTCACCAAGCGAAGCCGAGCGCGGCGTTTTCTCGCGTATTTTATCCAACTTCTTGCGGAGGGCTTGTAGGCATCCTTGACATGAATCAATGTTCGTGGTAATCTGGCTTACGAGCTCAAGATCATCCGAATCGCGAACTGTCTTTTCGAGGATGACAAACGTCTTTGTAAGGCCTTGTGCAGAGTTCCACATTGCATCAACGGCAACATCTTGATCACGATATGACTCATAATAACCGAGAACTCCTTGGCAGCATTGTATACCCAAAGATATGACACTGAGGGCAGTACCCAAGTCCATGTGTCATACACGTCTTAACAAAAGGGAACGTCTTCATTTGCTAGACTTCAAATTGAGCTCTTGACTGCCAGGTGCGTAACGAAGTTGTAAAATTCGAGCTAAACCTGTAGTCAGCCTTGGGCCAAAACCTAGACGGATATGATTCGTCACACAAAAAGCAATGTGGCGGGAGGCTCCTCGGACTATTTTTTCCGGTTAGTGCTATCATGCTAAAAAGCAAAGCTTTTAACGTGGACGACGAGTCACAGACATCTCATCCCTGACTTTGCTCAATTTCGTAGTACGAAGACTGTAGTGCTTTCAGCACCCATTTCAAAAAAATAAGTTATAGGAACAGGTAGATCCAGACACCGGCTGGGTAGGTTCACCCGTTTCCTTTTCCACTTTCGGATATAAGTGACTACCTAGTAAGCAGAACTAAGCTATGGCGGTGTACTATTACGCCACACCTTAGCTACATAGACGGTGGTGGCGGACACATTGGTGCTTTCGTAAGTCCCATTGGGTGACTCACTAGCATCACACAAGGAATGCGACCCATCTTCACTCAGCGGTGTCGCCATATTAACACCTTTACATACGGCATACAGTGATACTTGTTCAAAAAACCGGGCTCTTGTCAATACGTAGTGTATGCGCAGGATGTCCCGAACTGAAAAGCCATTTGTCTTTCCCGTGAAACGACTTGCAAACGATCGAGTATGTCTAGAACCGTTTGATGTTGCCTCGCACGCCAGTATCTTTGTCGAAGGCACGAAAAACCATCCCAAGCTATTTAACTACCTTACGTATGGACCTTTTCAGAGCGTCAAGGAATTTGAGGATGAATTTTACAGGCCAAGAATTGGTGAAAAGCAAGAGACTACTTTGTGGAGTATCTTCACGAAGCAGTCAGCTGATCAAGTCGAGAAGGGCGACCAATTGGTGTTCGCTGGAGTATTGAGTCTGGACAACAGCAGCCAGGTTAACGGGGTCACAGAAATTGGTCATGTACGTATGAGCCTGCGCCCCTCGATATCCTCTTCTGCTCAATGCCTTCATGCCTTGGAACCCGTCACGTACGCGTCCGCATTCGAGAGCTCTTTCTAGATTTGCGCAGCAGCGTAATCTGACAGCGAACAATTGCACAGGTGATAATCCTGCCTGCCTTCCATCGCACCCACGTTACAAGCAACGCTGTAGGTCTCCTTCTCTGCTATACTCTGGATCCACCTCCCGAAGGACTTGGTCTTCGCCGCTCGGTCTGGCAAGCTCACGTCGGAAATCAGGCGTCGAGACGCGCGGCGTCCAGAATGGGCTATACTTTTGAAGGGATTCAGCGTTTCCAACGAGTCATGCCGGAGGGAAAGCAAACCAACGCGGTTGACGTGACCAGCTTTCCAAGCGTGATTGAGAATTTAGGACCGTCAAGAGACAGTGCTATTTTCGCGCATTACTGTGATGAATGGGCAGGAAAAAGGGACACAGTACTGGAAGTCATGGACAGGAGGGGCCAAGGGTCAAGCTGATATAGTAAGGCTCCAATATTGCATAATACGATAAATTGTAATTGCTGATCGATAGTGCCCTACTCTTCTCTCGGACGACCTGATCGGGTGGTGAAAATTTACCTGTCCAATTTGTCAATTATTCGATTAATTCTCGTTTTGCTGCACCGTTAGTAAGATCATAAGGCAAAGTACCGAAACAGAGGCTCTTATTCTTTTGTATAAAGCTAACGGCTTATGGTGAATGTAAAATTGTGTAGCCTATATGGCTGCACGGCAACTCCAGGGAGACTCAAGCAGCGCCTGAGTGTACCGGAGTGAAACCTGATCTAGCCTCTGCAGACCTGAGAAGAGGTTGAGCAAGGATTGAGCTGATGTTGAGCCGGTGGCTTGGATTACCACTTTTAGACTAATTTAGCGCTGACCTGTTCAGTGAACGTGGCTGTCTTTACCTGAAACAGCAAAAACAAAGCGGCTGACTCGAGAGGTGATCGCCCTCGGCCACCTGGGAATTCTCCTGATTAGTTTGATTAGTGCTTACGCCCCTGCATTTTGCCAGTCAATCTAACATCGTCATCTCTTCTGTTCATCCTTTGTCTTTTCCTAAAGTTTAGATGTTGTTTTTTTCTTTCCCTGGACTGTCACTTGCTACGAACGAATCAGCTTGCTCTACTTTCTCGAATCCATGAAAACACACGTTACCATGAGAGAACAAACATGGCTCGATCAAGGTATTGGAGATTTTGTCCATTTTGACCCACATCCAATCAAGTTATGAGAAGACCATTGTAATTGAATAACGGGATGAGCGCATGGCCGTCGCGTTTAGCTTTTGCTTGACTCACAATGTTTTAGCAATTAAAATAATTTGGTTCCTTGCAAATGCCGTCTGAAGCGGTCGTACTAACAAACTCTTCCTTGGAAATTGTCATTTTTTAGGCCCTGTGAAAGTTTTGTACCGAACTGGTCTGGACTGGATCTTTCTTAAATACTCACTTTTGCCTACAGGCCCCTCAATTGGCCCTACATGTCCTATCATCCGGAAAGCTCTGAAATAGACATACCAAAACAGCATCAGAATTCAATGCGCCAAAATGTCACAAATGTGTTACCGCAGAGCGCTTGCCCCACGTTGCCCCATGATGCGTGACGTCAGCCAGAATCCGTCCGCTTTCCAGCTTTATGTGCCTGGAGAGCTCTTATCCCAACCATTCGATGTACTTGAGTCGCTTGACTCGGTCAGGCCCCTGTTGTTACTTCCAATTACGGCCTTCCTTAGCGTCCATCCTTTCACTCACAGGCCGAAGTGAACTTACCAAGCGGTCGTTGCCGTCAGCAAACCTTCCATCTCGTCGAATAGATAAAATTCAATACACAAATATGTCAACCGTCGAAAGCAGCGCCGAATTTCCCCCGAAAGAAGTCATTGAAATTGTAGCCGAAGTAGCTAGACTATTGAAAGAACGTGGAGAAACAATATCAGTTGCGGAAACAGTAGGCCAAACGTCATCAAATGAAAATGAGCGGGGATTCGAAAGCTTAGCACACGTCTAGGCAGCTGGAGGCATCATATCTGCATCTCTTCTTGCTACCCCAGGAGCATCCCAATTCTACAAAGGCGGGCTGACAGTAAATCTCATGCCGTCTCATCTTTTGTAATCGTTTGTCTCTGATATGTCCAACTAGCTCTACACCCTCGAATCCCGCCTTGCCTTTGCAGGTTGGACCCCTCAAACCATATCTTCCTATTCCGGCCCAGCGCCAGCCATCGTCACGGGCCTTGCTACCCACGTCCGTAATGCATTACAAACTACCTACACCGTGTCGGAATCAGGGACTGCGGGACCTACAGGCGGACAAACGAGGAACAGAAGGCCGGGTTATGTGGCATTGGCGGTAGCAGGTGAAGCCGGGGTTGCAACAAGAGAGGTAGAGACAGGACTGGGTGGAGATCGAGTGGGAAACATGGTCAGATTTGCTGTAGAAGGATTGCGGTTGGTAAGAGACGTGTTGCAAGGAACCACGAAATTAGAGACAGTGGCTGGAGGAGAGAGTGAAACGAAGATATGAGGGATGCATGCGCCTTGCTCGATGACACTGAAATGAATGTATTCTATATGGCATAGCTTCTTATAACCAGACTGAATTCAACATCACCATGCGCTCCAATACATATCCATGCAGCCAGAACAATGAAGAAGCATGACCAACCGCAATCTTTTCATCATAACCGCAACAAGAACTTTATTTGCCCTTTCCAAAAATCCAAGCATTCTGGACCGCGACTTGTCGTACCTCGGTTAACCGCTGCTTTTGATGCCAAGTGCGCCGTTGATAGCCTTAATGAGAGCCCAAGATGCTAGTTCTTCTCCTTGCTTCTTTGAACTGGCCTCGATATTGGGCTCAGTAATTTGGGGGCGTGAACTTATAGTAGGTGTTTCTGTATTGCTCGCACAATCGATCCGATTCGCCCACTTTCCCGTGCAACAGCGCCTTCAAGAGACATCCGTAAATAGTCTCGCGTTTGACAAGGCCGTTTGCTTAGGTATGTTAGTATGATCTATAGTAGACAGCACCAAGAGTATACTCACAAGCCGAGGGAGTGGAAGGAAGAGGGAAGGCGGTTGCCACTGAGGAGATTGTAAGGGCAAGTGCAAAAGTGCCGAAAAGCTTCATGATTGATGGAGGTGTTGTTGGATGAAGTGCAGAGTCGGGTGATTTTGAGGTTGCTGTGGTCTTGATGATTGAAGTTGAGAATGTCTACGGATTGACTTGAAGGGTGGAATTGACCAATTTATATATGCCGTGCGAAGCTAATGTGCAGGAAGAAAATGAATGAGGACAGTTATTGTTGCCGTTAGGCAGAATTTGAAGAAATGGGATGAAGGCTAAGGGCACCCTTAGGCGAAAGTGAAAGACCAGTAGGGAAAAACGGGGACATCGTAATATCGACAAAACTCAACTTGTCGAAATGTTGGGGAAAGACACATCACCTGTAGTCATTAAAAGTAGTGGTAAAATCATTTTACTTTGTGGGCTATGGCCACTTCATTGCCATGGAAAGGTAACTGGTATAGTACCAATATTAACTTTATATAAGCTCTGAGGAAAACGTATTGAGGACTCCTTATTCGCCGAAATGTTGAGAATTTCAAAAAAAAAAAAAAAAAAAAAAAAAAAAAGGGTTGGAAGATTCACCAGACGCGTTGGATAGTTCTGGATGTTAAGATGGAACTCTGAAATTCTGACAAATGAGGTATAGCGCGAGCCGTGGAACGGGAAACCCTCAACTTTCATCGACCGCTCATTTTTCTCTGACCTTTTACTAAAAATTATGAATGACTCTCCCAACGGCATTCACGAATCCGTAGCATCCGATATTTCTACTACCTCTAGATCTCTACCTTGCGAGTATCGGTCCGACACTTGCCAAGTTCTCTGTGCCACAAAGCTGAGCTGATGTGCCGCAAATGCTGTGCCGCAAGCTTGCATCTCATGGCATCATGGCTGGGAAGATTCCACCAAGCTCAGTGGATCCTGCCAACCCTGCCGTGCGTTCCCATTTAATATGTAACTTCCGTTAATACTCTCATTCGTTCATTTCGAGATGAAAGGTGACTATGTCACCGATATGCTTGCACAAGTCACGGAGAGGCTTAGAATATCGGAATTAAGAGAAAAGATCGGTTAGCCTACGGTCATAGACATTGGCGGTCCTTTCTATTCCACTTAAGCCCTAGTTATTGTCGATAGCAGAAGAAAACTTGATTGGCACCAATCCGAAGAGACCGAGGGTGCGATGGGACGGGCAAGTTTCCTTTCTTTCTGATCTGATACCCGTCCAGCCCCCTTTCCAATCTGCTGCTACCTTTTGCATCTTTCTTGTCTCACTTTCTTGGAGTCATTCTCAAAGACCTCGATTCTCATCACCAAAACGCCGAAGTATGGTTTCCCTTAGCAGGCTTACATTCTTATATGGAATTGTTGCATCTGGAGCTTCTGAGATCGCGGGAGATATTGAAACTGCACAGAGATCGCCAATAAGTGAGTAGTGCTCGTAGCTCTTTTGAACGTACTAGATTAAATGGCTTTTGCCGATTTTTGTGTGAGTATGAGAAGTGCCCAGAACCATCTAATGTGACCATCGTTAAAATTCTCACCAATTATGGCTTTATTAGACAAGTCTACATGAAGGCTAATCATTGATGGCGCAGACATACCGCAAAAACGTGCTTCGGATTACTGCGCTACTGGTAATTTCACAACTCCTCTTGGCCAGATCTTCAGCACGACCTACGGAAATGCAGGCTGCGGCACAGATCTGCCCTACAACGACTTGACGTCAATTCAGCAAAGCGATGTCAGTAGTCTAGAGGACTGCATGACATATTGCTCCGAGAACACTCTTGGTCTAGCGTATGGAGTGGCATACATTTTCACTACAAACCCGGGGATATGTTTCTGCAAGGGAAGACCCGTGCTGACAGCTGAATCGGTCGCAAACGAATCTATACATTCTGCGCTTACCACAAACCTCAATTTGAACCCAGAACTACAATGCCAGTATCAAAATGGGAGCACACAATCTGCAACGAATGGTAGTGAATACCAAATCTACTGCAGCGCGGATATGGCTTATGTAAATGATATGTGCCCATTTACATCGCCAACGGAGCCAGTACAGACCAACAATATGTGTCCCACACATGCGGATAATCTACAGGATTGCATGAACCAATGTAGTGCGGCACACCCCTTGTGTCTGGCAGTTTCTTATGCTCCAGATATGGTGTACGGTTATGGCAACTGCTTCTTCAAGAACAATGTTAGCCTTGATAGCATTGCTCCTACGAGTGGTAATGATGTACATCACCTGGCTCTCGCAAATAGCGAACTTGTATTCAATACCAACTCAAGTTGTACGAATGGAACAACCTATGGCGTACCAAATCTGGCCGATTTTGAGATCGCCTGTAACGAAGATATACCTTCGGCCAACAGCGTTGCCGTATACCACATGGACAGTCTGAGCGCGTGTGCCGATGCATGTGCGACTTATAGCAACAGCAGTGGTCTTACATGTCTCGCTGCGGTCTTCGACAGTACTTTGGTCTCTGGATACCTAAACTGCTACCTCAAAAGCAATATCGAAGCCAATTCCGCCTCCGATGGCAGACACTTGGCCTTGCTAATCAGTGGTGCCTCAAAGAACTCAACTTTGCCTGAGCAGCCTGGCTATTCCAATCCAAGTGACGCTTGGATTGCTGGTCCCGTGGTTGGTAGTGTAGCCGCTGTAGTCGCAATACTTGGAATTCTGTACTGGCTCCGCCGCCGACGACGATCCGGACAAATAACTAAGTATTCCTTGGCGCCACTACCACAAGAATCTTCTAAGGACCCCCCACCACCACCGGCGCCGATGAATGAATTGGATGTTGAACGGCCAAAACAAGAATTGCCAGGGGACTTCGTCTTGCCTGAACTGCCAGACAAATCAAGCAGCGGAAGTGGATAATTTAATGGGACTTGGTTATCCGTGGTTTGCCTTGAACGCATCCTTGTAATCGTCGATCACTATGGGAGATACCAGGTATAGTGCCACCAGCGGTTGCAATAAAAAACGTCACCCACGGCCGCAAGAGATACAACGAACGCGGGTCTCACACCGAGGACCCCATCCCATTCCAAAGCATTAAAGCTCATCAATAATTCAACAAAAAATAATTCTTCAAATTTTTGGATTATCATTATTGAGGATCTTCTTATGAGATATGTGGCGATTATATCTTTCGTGGTTGCGGGTGACATTTTTAATTGCACCCGCTGGTGGTGCCAATATTGAGCTTAAATATACCTTATGGACCAGATAGAACAATCGTGGATCGCCTTGTAATCGTCAATTTGGATGCAGTAGCCGATGGCTGGTACAAAGCTTGAGAGCCTCGTCTTTCAGTGGTTAGGTGTGCTTGGCAAGACAGCATCGAACCATAATCCCACATCCCACCAAAAATGGATTAGAAACAAAACAGCTTGATGCGGTACTCAGCACACAGAAGAACCGCTAGAAATGTACCAACTAACATTTGGCTTTTGCCTATTGACTGAAATTGGAAGTTCTGTTGAAATCTTGGGACTCAGTGCAATTATTTCTTCCAATTTTCAATTCCCTGGGATCAAAATGTTTTAGCTTTGGCCTAAATTAGTGGTGCATGAGCAAACGTAGGATGAGCGACTGATATTTCAAGGAGCTTATGGTTCTCCATCCGTGATGCAACCTATTCTCAAAATTTCAAGATACACTGGAAGCTTGCTTTCTCTACATCTGACTTTTGTTCGAACTTTTCATCACATTCATCTCCCACCGTACGTTGTACATATCTCACCAACACCTATTATCCAAATCGAAATGGACCGGAAAAAATCGCCTGAGCCAAGCCCGTTGGAGCGGCTACCGGTTGAGCTTGTACAGATGGTGCTATCCGGTCTTTCGGGCGTTCTTACCCTGGAAGTGGCTGCTCTATCTTGTCCGGTCTTCTACAATGGGTTCATCGGCGAAGAAACCAGACTTACGACGCGTATATTGCTTAATCAGGTGCATCCAGACATGTTTCCAGAAGCAGTAGCCACACTGGCGTCCTCGCGATTGCAGCCCCATGCTTCAGAGCCAGATGCTCGGGAAAGAATTCTCGATTTTGTTGCCGAACATCTACGACAACGACAGTTCCCATCCAGATCATGGACAATGGGAGATGGCCTTCGCCTTGAAAGATTAGACCTTGTTGTGAGCGACTTCGCACAGATGTTTGCGAGAACGACTCTGGCCGAGGAACCAATGTGCAGCTCGCAATACATTGCTCTGACGCATAGTGAGATATGCCGCATTGAGCGCGCTTTTTATCGGTTCGAAATCTTTTGCAACCTCTTTCGCCAATCGCTTCGTGGGCGAAGTTCCAGTATAAGTGGAGAAGAAAAGCCTCTGTTCTTGGCCAATTTTGCTCCTTGGGAAAATGAACAACTAGGTTGCATTCACGACTTCCTATTTCGAACAGTCTCTCCCGGTGAGTATGAACCCTTGTAGAAGCCCGAGAATTTGAGGTCTAACAAACCACACAGCTTTCAACGAAGTCGCAGAGCATGACATTGCTTGGGGCGCATCCGGAGTAGAGTTTGGTGACACGATCGACTCAAGCTCTATGCAGCATGTTCTTTCACTTGGCTTAGAGAAGCTACATCAGATTGCTACTACAGATGAATATGAAGAGCATCACAGGCTTCTGGGTTCCGGTTGCGGCCCGCCTATTGCGACTGATTTCCTTTACAGCGCGTTGGAGTGGGTAAATGAGACAAGTGGTAACATTTACCTCAGTGAATTTACATCAAAAGACGAGGACACATATATCAAGACGCCATTCTTTGCTGACGCCGATACCGGACCGGCCGACATCTGGCGTTGGGCACATCAAGATGAGACGACGGCAAGCTTCGTCTACCAGGAGAACCGGCAAATTCTGCGTGATTGGGGATATGTCATGTGGGACCGATACCGACTTGATAAAATGGGCATATTTCAGAAGGCTTGGGAGCCTGATGACGACGTGGAAAGAGCGAACGAAAATGCCAGTTACATCGCGTCACGTCGTGTCTGGATGGAAACTTCGTGGAGCATGAGAAGCGCGATCTGTGGGTCCGGAGGTAGAGGTTGGTGGAGTGTGGGAGACCAAAGTAGGATTGAATGGCCGAATGGCAAACCGCCTGAACCAAGAGTGAGTCATGATGCTGGAGTGAGCTATTATGCTCGAGTGGAGCCAAAGTCCCTTGATGAAGCTAGGGGAGCACTAAGTATGATGAAGCTGCCACCATTAGCGAACATACGGCCAAGGGAATAGAGCGGCTAGTGTATATCGTCTTTTTCGTCTACATGCTAGTTTTAATCAATAGCAGCTAGATTTTCAAAGCAAAGTTGTCGGGCGTCTATTGTGGTTGGGTTGCTAAATGACCTGCAACAGTAATGCAACATACAAGTAGAGCTTTGCTGGGATTAGCAAGAAAGATAGGAGCGTCAAGTTCTGAAGGAAAAACGCGAGTTGTGTCTGTGAATATCTCAGAGATTTGTCTATCTATACCGAGGATTAAATTATAAGAAACAACAAGGGGGAGACTAGAAAGGACAGCATGAGCGTATCACAGCCTAGAAAAGCAATTCGATCCTGATGAGATCCCTGTTACCAGTATCTCAACACCACGAAGCAGAATCCCGACCCAAAATGTTTCCTAAGGCACCGTTATCACAAAATTGACAGCACTCACAGCGGTGTGGTACCAAGTTGAGTCGTATCGACGGACGGGGCAACCGATACCGAAGTGCTCGACAACGTAGCATTACTCGCAAGAGTAGAGTTAGACGACGGCTGACACTCGACCTTGTAGCCCATGAACTTTTGTCCACTTGGAGCTGACTGACACTGTTGGCTTCCAGCGTTGTTTGTGAAAGGACCCGCAATCTTATCATTGCAATCGGTATCGGAATACAACGTGACGGAACACGAGCTAGATGCCTGCACAATGGCGGAGGAATACTCGGGGCTGTTAGAAAAATCCCACTTCTTGCATTTGACATTGAAGGGAGGCGACATGGCGTCTGAGTAACCCATCTGTTGTGGGCCGGATTGGCAGGGAGGGTTGAGGAAGAATGTAGCATTCCAGTATTTGCCCTGTTCCGGATAGGCTCGGCGGTGGAATTGATAGGGCGCCAAAGCCGAGACGGAGGAGGTCAGCACTGCTAGAGCGATGAGAGTACTGTGAAGCTGCATGGTAGATCTGATGACCGGTGGAAGTGATAATGGACGTTCGATGATGGGCGTTTGAGACAGAACTGGATCCAGCCAGACAAATTAGACTACGAAAGATGGAAACAAAGCCGTGACCCGCCGGCACCTTTTCAGAAGCGAAATGCAAGTTGGGAGAATGAGGATTTCTGATGGTCCTGTTGAAGGGACATTTAATATCATACCCAAGTGCAAGCGTGGCGTCCATTTTCGTAACGCAAACATAACGTGGCACAAATTTGTTGGCATATTAAACTCTGGGGATAAATAGAATGTCACTCATATCGGGTATCATAACTTTTCCACGTTGTCAGTACAATTGTTGGATTGCTCGACATAATATGTTCAAATTCCGCCCTGATTCATGCAGCCACAGAACGCCTGAGTTGGCCTGAATACGTAAGAGATCACTTCTAGTAGCTTTGCCTATCACCTCTCGACGAGACAAGCCTTTGAGGGAACTGTGATGATATTAAAGCGAGGCTTTTGAAAGCGAACCAGCTTGACGTTCAGTCTACCGGTGATGAAGGAAAGGAGCATAATCGATTCGCCGATCCAGTGAAATGAATTTGGTTAAAAGTAGCAATTCGCAAGGTGAAACGACCGTATATCTTGGAGTCGAATAGAGGAGAAGCGGTGGAAGTTGGAGGCCAGATATGACAGAGCAAAGTACTCCGTAAAGATTTGAACTAGTTGTCGCAGCAGGGATATTTAGTGCATTTTACTAGTTCGAGTATACCATCAACTTATATTCTTTGGCGCGGACCGTGGGCGGATTCTTTCTGCACGCACTTCCGTACGGCAGTCGTGGACGTCTAGAAATTGATGTTCAATCTGCAGCTGCCGAGAACATCTATTGGCTCACTGGGCCGGGCCGTTTCCTATTGGCGGGGTAGCATTCCACGATGCTGGCGGGATGCTGTTCTCCAGGACATGAGGCTGAGAGCATGGCCTTCGCGATCTTCCTCCCTTTTCAACTTTGGAATATATGTACAGGCAGTGTGAACCAGAATAATACTTTTAACTCCATTATCAAGAGCTTGCACGACGGCCTGATCTTCTAAACGACGCTTCGCGCTTTCTAGTCTCCAGCGTGCATGACGAACGTGCGTAGCGACGGCTTCACAAGGTTATCTGGCGGAGAAGGCAGCGACGACCACTGCAGCCTAAAGTAGGGTCACACTCTCATGTACTGCAGGATCGATACTGACGCTTCGCAGTGTAGTGTTCATTCACGGCCTTCGAGGGCATCCCAAAGGAACGTGGGAGGCACCAGCAGGTGCGACCTATAGCAGCAGCGCAACAGAAAAGCCCAAAGGCTTCACGTCCTGGTTCAACCGTCGCATGGTCCCGTCCCCATTGACAAGTGCAGAACAAGCGCGAGCCTCGTCTGCTACCTCCTCATCATTCACACCGCCACCGTCTACGATTTTCTGGCCAGAGGAGTACCTCGCATCCGATCTGCCCCAGGCTCAGCTTTGGACCTACGGATACAACGCCGGCGTCATTGGAGGCCTCTTCCAGGCGAACAATAAAAATAGTATCTCCCATCATGGCCGGGATCTGTCAGTCAGGCTTGAAAGAGAGATCGAGAATAGAGTAGGAACGATCCCGGCCTTTTTGCTGAGAGGAGGTACCTAACAATGTCGCAGAGACCCATCGCATTCATAGCGCACAGCCTCGGTGGTATCATTGTTAAAGATGTAACAGCCTAGCGGCTCTCGGTTCGACGGGCTCTCTGTTAACTTGCTATTATAGGCTATCCGCCGGTCAGAAAAAATTTGCAATCAGACAAAGCTTATAGTCTTCCTTGGGACGCCGCATCGAGGCAGCGCGTATGCAGACTGGGGCCAGACTGTTTCAAACCTTGCCCGCGTTGCTCTGCAAGACTCAAACAAAAAGCTCCTTGAGGCCCTGGAGGTTAATAGTGAAGTTCTGGATAATATTCATGAGGAATTTAAGATGATCGCGCGTAAAGGATCATCCAAGATTCATTCCTTTCAGGAAGCTCGGGGGATTGCTGGTATGAAAGGGCTTGATGAAAAGGTGCGTATTTTATATGGCTAGCTTTAATGCACCGTTAGCCAGGCGACACGACGCTAAACATCTTTAGGTGGTGGACGATTTCTCGTCGAAAGTCGATCTTCCGCGTGCGCTGGAGACTGTTGAGAGCATTGACGCAAATCACATGCAGATGACTAAATTCAGCAGTAAAGATGACCAGGGCTACCGTGCCATCTCTGGCATCCTTAAAGCTCTCGTCCGGGAGGAGATGGAGAGTCAAAAACCATTGGCTTCTAATGCTGCGGAATGTAGCGCCTGGGATACGATTCGCGTTCTTCGGAGGCGCTCTGATATAAATCTACAAGACGAGAAAGGTCAGACTCGCCTGCACAAAGCGATTCTAGCAAACAATCAAGGTCTAGCTTATCAGCTAATCGAACAAGGGGCGGAGTTGGATACACGTGATTTCGAAGGCAACTCGCCGATCGACATTGCCGCTAATTTGGGTTTCCCAACCATGGTAAGGATGACTACCGAGGCCGCGCTCCAAGCAGGCTGTATACAAGGATCCACGGATCTTCACAAAGCTACATTCTACGGCAATCGGATGGATGTTCAAGAGCTGCTATCTTCGGGTGCCAATCCAAACGCCAAAGACGTATACAACGCGACACCTCTTCACTACGCTATGTTCAGCCGAGACTCAAAAGTTGTTCAGTATTTGTTGGAAGGCGGAGCCAACGTCAATGCTGTATCTTTGCACTGGGGTACAGCGCTTCATAAGGCCGCATATGCTGGTTTGGTTGATGTTGTCAATTTACTGTTGGATGAGGGAGCTGATGTGCTTGCTGTCAAACCAAATACTCCATGGACTTCTTTAGGACTGGCGATTTACAATGACAAATACGAGACGGCTGCGATCATCTTAGAGCATCCCACTGCCGGCTGGTTGCGTCGTCAAGATCTGACTCCTCGCGGTTCTGATCCCACTAAAACTACACAAAATATTTATAGGGAGCTTAAAGCTAGGATCGAAGCAGGCGCGAGATTTTAAATGTTCAGTAAGGCATAAAATATCTCATATGTGTTGGCTAAATATTCGGTTGTTGCACACGTTTTAGCGGCAATCGCTCGCTTACACATGTGCCCACCATATGGGTAGGGACCCATTCTATAACAAGGACTAAATTCAACGGACGCTGATATGCTTCGGAACCAATAATTCCTTCCTTCGGCCTTATTGTGTAGGATTATGATGCCGCGGGAGAGGAGAAATAGATTATCGTGGAGTAAATGGCCAGCAAGGGCGAAAGGGTGCGCCAAAATTAATAAACTCCGGCTCCGAGTCGGAAAATGACACTGACAACTGCTGGACGAAGTAGCATGTGCTGTAACACTTCATTTTATCATCCTATAAAATATGCGCAACGCCCAACGAAAAGCCATCTTAAGCAAACATCGTCTTAATACATCCGCGCTACTGGGGCTCTACACGGTGCTTCTGGAGCAATAGCACTTCGCTCGTCTCCGGTGCTTTGGCCTTTAGCTCTGGTGAAACCGCCTCTGGCTCTGGCTCTGGCTCTGGTACAGATCTCTTGAGCTTACGACTACGTTTTTTCTTGCCCTCAATTTCTTTAGCAACCTCTTTCTCAGCACGCTTTGCCCGCGCCGCTTCGATATCCGTGATGTCTATTATCTTTTTCTTCTTAAAAATCTCTGGCTTACTATTATGGCGAATTTTGGCTTTGTTGTTTATCTTGGATAGGAACTCAATATAATTTTGATTGAGAATCAAAGATGATCAGGAACACCAAAAAGCTGCTCCTTGCTGTACAATTTGTGTTGCGCCAATGCTTGAGACATTTCTCGCAATGTAGACGATCGTCATTGAAATGTATGTCTGGACAGCGCTGCTGAAATATAACCCACTACAACTCTGAAGAATGGTGCGACATCGCGTTTTTGACAAGCGCTACGTTCTTGTTTAAGACAATAAGACTATGGGGCTAGTAGACAGAATTCATTATCCTTGTGTTGCCAATTCTGACTCTGAACAAGCTTGTATGACGTTGGGGGTTGCCCCTTTGGCAAAGGTAAGATTTTGTGAATCCTGTGAACGATTCATCCTCGTTCGAATGAAGGTTCCCCATCCGGATTGTGTAGTAATTTCATTTGAGCTCGACAAGGATAGAGGTAGACCGATCAGAGCACAAGACAGAGAGACGCCCAACGGAAATGTGCACGATCTCCAGTCACGAGCAGCACTAAAGATGACGCGCATATTGTCGAAGGCCTGCACGGAGTCAGCTCCGAGAAGCCTTACGTAATTCAATAGAACGAAAATCGTCACGTCGTCATAGAAACGCGCCCGCTTGGTACCGCCGCAGCGCCAATCTGCAAGCGCACCACACAATTCTGTCACCCACCCACCTCTACCTTTACACCCCTCCTTTCCCTCTTCTCTCGCCCCTTTCCCCCTCCCTCCCTCCCTCCCTCCCTCCTTCTTCAGCGCCATCCAACTGATCAGCTCTTCCCTACCCATCTACCCTCTCCGCTACGCCCAACAAAGCATCAACCTCCTCCAGCTCCATCAAGGCCTCCCTTTTCCTGCTGGCGATTTCAGCCTCACCCACCATGCCCCATCAACCCTCCCTCACTGCCGCTCTTCCCACACGCACTCCCTACGACCCATGGAACTCGTCCTCCACTGGTCACCAGCGCGCAGAAAACAATCTCTCGGGCTCCACAGCCTGGCGCGACTCTCGTACAAACAAGCTGTCGCATCAATTCCGCAGTGGCACGAGTGGTGGACAGCGAGTCGCTGATAGCGTGGGTGCTGGGAGCGAGGGGTTTGGGACTGATGGGAGGAAGGCGAATGGTGGGTGGAAGAGAGGCGCGAAGGGGCTGAGGGGGGAGGGGCAGAGGAGCTTGTGGGAGGCTGTCGGGGGGGTGGGAGGGGAGAAGGGCAGGGAGAGGGTCGGTGTGGGTGGTGGAGAGGTGGATGGGAAGCCAATGGATGAGGACGGAGATCTAGGTGTTGATGAAAATAGGGAATTGCTCGAGATGAATAGTGTGGTGAAAGAAGAGAAGCGTCGACCGCCACAGATTTTCCGCCGCCTGACCTTTTACATTAATGGCTCGACGATGCCGCTCATTTCAGATCACAAGCTCAAACACCTCTTGTCCACTCACGGTGCGAACATGGCCATTGCGCTAGGTCGCCGTACTGTTACGCATGTCATCGTGGGTGTGCCGAACTCGTCCAAAGGTGGAGTGCCAGGCGCAGGCGGAGGACTATCCGCGTCAAAGACACAGAAAGAGGTGACGAGAGTCGGTGGCAAGGGAGTCAAGTTTGTGGGCGTGGAATGGGTGCTCGCGAGCGTGAAGGCGGGGACGAGATTATCTGAGGCGAGATTCGAGACGGTGAAAATAGGCGGAGCCGGACAGAAAAGCGTGTTGGGAATGTTTGAAAAGGAAAAGAAGACGGATGATGAGAATGGATAACAATAGTGGATGAACAAGGTTCAATGATGAGATGAAATGATGATATTGCTATGCGCTACGAAGCAACGAGCGGGGACGGCAATATTGCTAATCAAAGATTTGGTACGAATTGCTATGCATTACAAAGGTAACGAGACGAGAGATATGAAGGGATCATGATATCACTAACTACCAGTTTTAACGAATCGCTGTGCATTGCGAAGGGACCAAGACACAGGATGAAAAAGGTTGAAGGTCTTGCAAATCTACAACTTGCTATGAACCGCTATGCATTATGACATACTGGGCGCGATCTCACCCGACCGTCCGGATAATCAATAAATCAAAAAAAGAACCCGCTAGGGAATCACAAAAGCCGCCCTCACTCCCACCCATCCATATCCGATTGCGATGCGCACGTTACCGGGTCCCCGGGACCCTTTCTCAACCCCCCCCTCACCCACACCCCTTCCCCCACGCATCCTCCACCCAAAAAAACACATCAAAACCGACACAACCATCACGATCCCTCCCTCCTCTTCTTCCCCTCCCGCCAACTCATCACCATCGCCCGAATCAACGCACACGTCGTCTCCGTGCCCCGCCGCACATCCGCCTCCTCGGCGCCGCCCGGAATATGCAAGAACAGCACCGGCCGATCCGCATCATCCGTCCCGCCTGCGCGCCGCCGATACGCAGCGAGGCTGGAAAAGTAAATAAAGTCGCAGAGGAAGTGGCCCGCATCGTCGCTCAGCCTGCAGTCGACCGCCGCGGCGCTGCTGCTGCTGCCGTCGGAGGTGTACGCGCTACCGCTGCTATCGGAGGGGTTTTGCGGGGGGACGAGGTTGCGCCTCCAGCGCTGCAGCACGTCCGCCGTGTCGAGCGACGTGTGCAGCATCTCTGGGCAGTCGGGCCACTGCGACACGCCGAAGTCCGCGGGCAGGTGCGCGCCCAGCACGTCCGGATGTGTGGCGTAGGCGGCGCCGGAGCGGTGGGCGCATGTTTCGATGGAGTAGTAGGGGCGGCGGGAGGAGAGGCCCATGTGGACGACCATGTCGAAGGGGAGTTTTGGTGGGGGTTCTGAGGAGGAGATGCTAGAGGTGGTTGGGTCGACGGGCGTGGAGGTTTGGGGATAGAGTTTCGGGGTGAGGTCAATGACGGCTTGCCAGGCGACTTCGATGGGAGCTTGAGGGACGACGATTTTGATGCGGAAGGGACATGTTGGAGAGGAGGGAAGGGAAGGGGGGAGATTCGATGCAACGAGCCATGATGGGTTTACGGATAGTCCGCGGAAGGCCTGTGAGGTGCATTAGTGATGTAGGTTTGGAGGAGTTGTTTGGTCGTGTCAAAGGGAATGGGTGAAGCCAAGTAAAGAATTGACTCCAAGGCGGATGTATTTCTTGGCCTTGGGTTCTGCAGTGTAACGTTGTCGTAACTTATTTAGAAAATTTGGAGATTGATGCAACTTTTGTTAATTTTCCGATTGTTTGAAACGTGCCGCGTCATTGGACACATCTGAGGTGTAATTGGGACGACAACCAAAATTAAATTCACTCACATCATAACCCGTCACCAAAACAGTGATCTCCTCAACTTCAGCACCTACGCCATCGATGGAATTTGGAGGACCAGTTTGCGGCAGAGTTGACATGTTGTGAAAATCTGGGGAAAGACTCACAAAAAGCGCCTACGTATCACGCACATATCTGGCTTGTCTAACCCCGGTATTTAACAGGGCGAATTAATGCGATTTGGCTTCGGCCTGCTTTGCTATTTTGCGCATCTGCCGGCAAACGCACAGCACCCACACCCCGTTACACACCAACATGTCGGTAGATAGATCCAAGGTAGATCTCCGCCTTAGGTAGCGATCCCATGGCCTGACTGGCGCCGGCTCCCCTATGCATTAGCGCCACTCCGCGGTCATGCCGGGACTTGTCGTCGTTGTGGACAATAGCAGCAATGATTGAAAGCGTGGAAATAGCAAGCAAAGCTGAGCTAGGGAGACGAAACTAGCGCGTCTTGATAAGTATGGGTTGGAATTAAAACTTAGGGCCCCCCATGTGTGGCGCTGATTCGTTCTAGAGACCGGGGACAGGGGAATGAGGGGAGTGGGGCTGAAGCCTTTTTTGTGGGGGATCAGTTCGTCAGTTTCGTTCGCTTGACCTGGTTTCGGGGATGGTAAAGGAAGCAGGCAGTTTGGCCGAAATAGCAGTTCGGCGGCAATCCAATCGGAAACTGTTTCAGCTCTTATTTTTTGGGCCTTGTACTTCGGCCGTTCGATCCGGTCTGGCGGGAACGGATTTGCAGAGCCGAACTGACGTTCATCCAGGCGCGAGCGCTGCAAGCCACCCGCATGGCGCCTCATGGATTCGCGTCAAAAGGCACCCCTTAAAATATCCCGTACCTAGGTAAGCTTATCCTGGTTAAGGAAACAATAACCGGAACATGCGTGACGTGACAACAAGATTGATCATACATCACCTCAGCTACCTTAGTCGATGATGATCATCCAGACACGGACAATTGCAAGCATTCATCAATCTCGAATCTCCATTTCAGCCGCTTTTCTAAGACGATTCATAATCGCTGCTGCTGTGGCGCCTTCGTTTTCGTCTATTGCCTCGACGATAATCACGTCTACGTCGCGCTTATCGAGTTCGCGCAGGGCAGAAAATAGTCCTCGAGCTATATTTTCCGTGTCACTTCCAAGTTCAATCTCCCAGCCATTGACGCCACCAGCACCGCCTGGAATTCGGACGGAAAAATGATGCGCTTCGAGTGCCGAGTGTGAGACTGCTGACTGCATGAGTTTGCCGAATCCATTGTTGTCATCTGAGCGGTCGACAGATCCATTCATCGGTTTGATGGAATCGTGCACATTGTTTTTGCTTTTGCCTGCGCTTGTCGCGTTATTTGGAGAAAGCAAATCCCACTTCTTTGTTAGAATGAATCCAATCCTTTTCTCCGAGCCGAATCTCTCCATCGTCTCTTTTAAGCTCGGCCGACGATGGTTTGCATTGTATAAAATAACCTTTGCCTTTGGTGAATAATGGCGATATTTCATTCCAGGGGCTTTGGGTGTCGACCCTTTCTCCGACTTGTCCTTGTAGCCAATGATAACGTCTTCCCAACCACGACATTGCCGTAATTGTTCCATACTTATACCACCAGGTCTCAAGATGGATGGTGGAGTTGACAAACCGTCGACGACCGTACTTTCAACACCAACATCACAAGGTCCTCCATCAAGGATGATATCGATACGGCCGTTAAGGTCGTCATAGACATGTTCAGCCGCAGTTGGTGAGGGTCTGGTAGATGCATTTGCCGAAGGTGCTGCAAGAGGTACACCGGCATATTTAATAAGCGCCATAGCCAACAGACTTTGGGGCATTCGAGCTCCAAAAGTTTCAAGACCTGCAGTGACTTCAGGAGCTAGTCTAGATTCGTCGGGATTCGGAAGGAGTATTGTCAGAGGTCCAGGCCAAAATCTTTCGATTAGCGGTTTGTATATTTCTGGTATCGGATCCGGTGAAGCATCATTTGAGATATTTTTCTCTTCATTCAGTGGTCGAAGGATTTGCCTTAGTTGATCTAGAGAACAAAAATGAACGATTAATGGATTATCCGCAGGCCTTTGCTTTGCTTTGTATATGCCTTTGACTGCTTCTGACCGTGTGGCGTCTGCGCCTAGCCCGTACACGGTCTCTGTAGGAAACGCGACCGGCACATCTGAGTTTCTGAGGTGATCCGCAGCTTTTTGAAGATGAAGGCTATCTGCAGATTCCTCGTTTAGCTCAAAGGTCCAGTCGTTGGGAAACGAAGTGGCTCCACTGGACGAAGAAATGGAGTTGAAAATTTTTCCCGGACTAATTGGTAGAATTCGAGTACTTTTGACATTTGGATATCCATTCTGATGTACTTTTGCATCAGAAGCCATAAGAGATGTGATTTTCAGATTCCTTTGGATGGTATACTGCAAGGTTTGACATCCGATGATTTTCATTTGCTATACACTGCAATGCAGAATCAAGATCTCCGCGGGCGGCACCAAGATGAGAATTAGGACGTGAACTTGAGTTTTTCTTCTGACTACTTCACACTAACCTTGGAATTTTCTTGGACATGTTATTGCTTTTTTTTTTTAAACTTTATTGCAAAATCCGTATCAATGATCTGACTTTGGCCTAAGTATCGGTTCCATTGTGTGTTAGCTTATTAGGCTCAAACTAGAAGCTCGATCGCGAGAATTAAATCACTCACAAACCAAATTACTTATATAATACAATCAAACAACAATCAAACATGCTATATACTCTCTTCCCTAATAACGATATAGGAATAGCTTAAGCCTCTACATGAAGCCTCGTTCTTCCTCTGTCTGACTGCTTCTATTAATGATGCCCCTGAAGGAGTTGAGCACCGATTCTACCATCTGTGGGCATCTGAACCTCTCACCTGATTGATGAATCGTCAAGCACCAGCTGGACCTTGCGCTTCTGTGTATGCAACACCTGACTGAGCCAGTAGAGCTGATTGATTCAATCATCTCTGTAAATGATTGTTCCACTACCTCCATGAACAGCTGACTATTCAGCATGCATTTCGCGACATTTTCGCGTGCACACTCAAATTCCCTAGCATCTACACACTCGAACAATACAGCACATTTTGAGTCCCCGACTTGCTATTTTTTTTTTTTTTTTTCCGTCGCTTACTCTCGTACCTTCGAATCTCTTTGAGTCTGCCTTTCCCTCGTGAACGACCGCCATTATGGGAAGCCCGATGGAGCATCTCCCCAAGCCTATCTCTGAAGAGGCAATCAATGGCCTCCTGCAGAGTGTCGGCCTGCCTAAAGCTACTGAGATTACGCCTTCCAAAGTGACAGCACAATACCATCTGATCTACATGGTCACCGTTCCCCCAAACAATAAGTCAATTCATACCAGACTAATACTCCGAGTTTCCGGCCGCCATCTGCCATGCATCAAGACAAAGAACGAGGTTGGTGTTATGGCGTGGGTAGCAAAGAATACAAGCATACCTATACCGGAAGTGGTAGCATACGATAGCTCAAATGCGAATGCCATCTCTCATGAGTACACGCTACTATCTCGAGTGGACGGCTCTACCCTAAGCGATGTCTATCAAGACTTGGACGAGCAGCAAATCAACCATATCGTTGACCAACTTGCAGACTTTCTCACTCAACTACATATACACGAGTGGGATGCCATAGGTGGCTTGAACCTTGAAGCGGATGGATCAATAATCGTCAGCCGGTTTTTGGACGAGACTTTCTGGCAGCTGCCCGATGTCGAGAGGCTGTGGCCGAAGAACGAGACCGTCGATAGTCTCAACATCAAGGGACCCTATTCAACGTACGTTGACCTTATCTCCGGGCAAGTTCAAACGTACATACACCTCATTCAAACCCATGACAAGCTAGCCATGATGCGGGATACCATCCCCCGACTCGAAGCGTTTGTCCAGGCATTACCCAAGCATGCTGAAGAGCTCAATAAAGTTAAGTTACGACTCGCGCACAAGGATCTCCACTTTGCAAACATTCTCTACGACCGCTCGTCTGGAAAGATCACTTGCATTCTAGACTGGGAGTTTTCGGGCGTTGTTCCATTCACGAAGTGGAACCCGACAAGGGCTTTCATGTGGAACGGGCAGGACAATGAAGACTCTGTGCACGAGAAACAACGACTTTTCCAGATCTTCACCAACCACTGCAAGGAGAGAAATATCTCATTCTTGGAAGATGCGAATTATTTTTCGCCGCTGCAAGAAAGCATGCAGAAAGTTGCTGATTTTCTACGTGCGATCACGGAGGTTGTGCCAAGGGGGCAGAGACAAGGACTTGTGCCTGAATGGAAATCGACGGTCTTAGAGAACATCGCTCGCTTTGGTGTCTAGCTCATGAGTATGACAGTGCTGTAATGAAATCTTCACCAGCCTCTCAGTTAAACGCTGGATTGCAGGCAGGTAGGAGGGTAAGCACTGGGTTCAAATGTAGAGTTGATTTAGCAATTAGAATTCAAGATCCCTGTACCATAGGCGTCATTTGCGTGCAACTCTGCACCAGGGGTTGCAATAAGAAATGTCATCCGCGACCGCGAAAGATGTATCTAATCGCCACATACCTGTCTATGTGCAGGCTGTTTGGCTTCACTGTCAGGCCAAGCTGGCGACCCTAAATGATACCTTCGGATTTCGCCAAACGCACCAGATCATGGAAGAATGCCTCTTGATCTCGGGGGCTGGGTAAACCAATTGCATCAGCTGGGTGAACGTGATAGAAACGATTCTGAGGATCTCCAGCTAGAGTGATTGGTTGTGTTCA
The DNA here is from genome assembly GCA_021030915.1 of Astrothelium macrocarpum. Taxonomy (NCBI): domain Eukaryota; kingdom Fungi; phylum Ascomycota; class Dothideomycetes; order Trypetheliales; family Trypetheliaceae; genus Astrothelium; species Astrothelium macrocarpum. The sequence goes on along the minus strand of JAGEMR010000042.1, from coordinate 105,203 downwards.
AAAAGGTGAAAGAACAAGGATTGCATGTCGTCCGTCTTTAGCAACTAATCTTCGTCTGATCATCTTAAATAACATTTGTGCCGTCTTTAATTTCCTACCAACTCGATGGCTCTCATCAGGATATGCCGGTCGTTTTCGAAAGTCAGTTTTCGGACTGCCTCGTCAGAGGCAAAAAATTCGGCTCTGAAGTCAGCCTCGCCTTTTGCGCTATCAGTCGCGCATGCCCTGTCGACTACAGCGATGTACCACCAAATCAGTTTCACGGCTGATTTCGCATCTATATCCCGAATGGTGAGCATAAACGGCTCGGTAAGGCTGGAATAAGTTCGAGCTTCATCTACTACGGAAGCTATTTCATTCTTCGATGGAGCGCGAGTTGACATGGTGACCGGATGGAGATGACATTGATATCCGGTCTCTTCCTGTACTTCTCTTAATGCCGCCTCGGCTCTAGACTCGCCGCAATTGCGTCGCCCCTTGGCTAAGAGCCATTCATCTTTTGCAATGTAGTGGATCAAGCACACTTTACGCGTCTCTTGCGAAATGTCAAATAGTATTGCGCCACTGCTCTCGACAAATTCTTCCGAGGTGTATTGGCATGTAGCATAGTTGGAAATCGCCATTGTAAGCCTGCTAGTCTAGGTGGCTCAAATAGTTTCAATCGAGGGATATCGTCCTTTCGAGGGTACGTTAAAAGGTCACAAATACTGACGTGTGGCAAGTTGATGTCAAGGCCATAGGTTCCCTGGGCTAAGATGAATTTTTATGCAATAATCAAGCGAATGAAATCGACACTCAAATTCTACTGGGACCAGGGCGGCACAGGCGGGTCAGCCGATGGGAGCCATTGGGGGCCGTCCTTCACAGCAATTTTAGCCTCCGCCGGCTGGAGAAACCAGACAGCTGCCCAAAATCTGGCACCTCTTGCCCCAAAGTGCAGAGGCGTAACGGAAAGTTAGCTTAGTTGAGTTGTGAGATTTTTTCGTGATACTGACCTGTAGAGTAGATGCAGGTTGGTAGAAACGACTCAATCCTCTCGTATAAATGCCTTTCGCGATGATGAACGATTACTTACGGCATGAAGAAACAGAGAATCTGCGAGGACAAATTGGCTGTTCGAGCGGGTCTTGGTTTTAGGTGCGAGTGTGGAATAGGATTCTGGCTCTGTCTCTGATTAAGAATGTGTCTTACTAAGCTGTAGGTGCGATGAAAATTGTCTTCCGCGACCGCGAAAGATACCTATAATCGCTACATATCTCATAGGGAGGTCCTCAGCAATAATTTTCAAGTAAATCCTGAGAGATGGTTTTTGTTGAATTGTTGACCGGCTTCGATGCTTTGGAATGGTATAGAGTCCTCCCTATGAGGCCTGCGGCAGTTATATCTCTTGCGGTCGTGGATGACATTTTTTATTGTAACCCTGGTGTTAACACCATTGGTAGGGTGAAGCTCTGAGACAAAGTCCATCGTCAAAGTCGCGGTTGTCCGTATTAGGCAAATCGTTCAAGTTACGTTCTGGTTTCAGTTGGAGGAAACGCGTCTCCCGACGGAGTACTGAGTGCTTAGACATCGTGACGAAGACTATCTTGAATGCACGAATGGCCACAACAAGCCAAGAAGCTACTTATTAGGACCAAAGCGCTCTGCTCTATCTTCGCACGCTAATTCAAGTACGGAGAAGCCAGTTCTGGAGAGTCAGTCGTGCTTCAATAACATAGACCAGAGTAATTCCAAGAGCACCTTGCGTCCCAATACCTGATCAGCGCCACGCATCATCTTACACCCCCCAAAGATCCCAACCCTGCACCTGTAGGCTTTATGAATGACCAACACCAAAAGCACCAAACTCCCCTTCGCCCACCTCAAAAAATCCCTTCTCCAACACACTCAGGCTCACGTGCCCACAGCTACTTCCTCCCCACCACCACCCTCCTCCTCCTCCCCAGCAATCTCCCCGCCCGCCTTCTCCTCCGCCCACGCCCCCCACAAGCCCCTCTTCCCCCTCACCCTAATCCCACCCCCAACCGTCGCACTGCTCTGCTCGACCTTGACAGCATCCTTAGTCGCCAACACCAGCGTCTCGAAAAACATCTTCGTCGCATCCAGCCGACTCGTCCTCGCCTCCGGCAGCAGCTCCTGAAACAGCACGCTCACGCTCCGCCGCGCCTCCGCGCTGCCCGCCGCGTCCGGCTGCATCGCCGTGAACTGCGCGCGGTACAGATGCACCGCGTGCCGCGTGCCGAGCGAGATCGGCCCGCTCTCGGCCGGGTGCAGCAGTGGCAGCGTGGTTTCGTCGAAGGCGTCGCTGCCCGGCGGAGGCGGGAGGACCGAGTCGTCTGGTTGTTCTTCTTCTTCTTCCTCGCGCACCGGCGCGTCTTCGGGCGCGAGGCCGAGCGCTTCGTCGTCGATGTCCGGGGCGAAGCGGGCGGATTTGCGTGTGCTGGGCGGGGGTGGTTGCGAGGGCGACTGGACTGCGCCGCCGTCGCCGAGAGCGCCGAGGCCGGATGCTTCTTCGTCGGCGGGGATGGTGGTGGTGGTGGCGGGGCCAGCTTCGTCGAGGTCGGCGACGCCGCTGTCGCGCTTGCGCTTGAGCTCGCCGGACTGGCGCACGAGTTCGAGGGAGAAGATGCCGCGGAGTTCGGGGGCCCAGCCTTGAGCGCGGCCGTCGCCGAGGATGTTGCTGACGAAGCCGCCGGTTTGCTGCATGGTCATGAGGGTGAGGAGGAGGGGGTCGCGCGGGAGGAAAGAGGGGGGTTTGAGGATCTTGGAGCGGTCGGATTGTTGGCGTTTGATTTCGGAGAGGCGCACTTCGATTTCTGTGTCGGCTTGCAGAGTGCGTTGGCGCTTCCTGGCGCGTTGTGGCGCGGCCATGACGGAGATGTCTCGGTCGTCGGAGGCGATGGTAGTGTCAGCAGCGGCGGCTTGGTAGCTGGCTTCGAGTTCACGCTCTTCGCTGGCGCGGATGGAGGAGAGGGGAGAAAGGGAGTCACGGTGGCGTTGGGGTGCTTGGGCAGCAGGGGGAGCGTCTTCTTCGAGAGCAAGGTCAAGGCCGAGATCATCCATTCCGAGCATCGGGGTGTCTTCATCAGCTGGGCGATTGGCGCGATCATCGAGGTTCGGAAGATTAGAGGTGGTGGGACGCGCTGGTGGTTCGTCATCGCCAATATCAAGACCCAAATCATCATTGTAGAGGTTCATGTCGTCATCAATAAGATCATCTTGTGCTGCGCGGGGAGTAGGCGCCTTCATGCCCTGTTCAATACTCATGTCGATTGAGGTATGCGAGTCAGGACCAATGTCAAGGCCAAGATCAATTTCCTCGTCTAATAATTGTCCCTCATCCTGAGTAGCACGTCCAGCCTCGATGCTGCCCAAGAGCAATTGACTCGAATCTGGTTCCAACAAGGTTGGGTCATGTTGATTTTCATCCAACTCTGGTAGTTGTGTCAAGAGAAGGGTCGGATCTGGCAAAGGTGCAAAGAGGTCTAGCTCAGTAAGTGCATCTGGAAGCACCAACGAGGCAGGATTGACGGTATGAGATTGGTTGGTTGGGAGATCAACATTGCCTGGTTTGAAGGCCTACTAGTAATTAGCTTGGGCGCGAATTTCCAATCATGATAGATTGTACCATCTTGATCTTGAGAAGGGCATCATGACAATCATCGAGAAGATATCGCGTCTTCCGATGATAGATCCTCACAACACCGAGGAGTAGTTGTCCACTCAGTCGAAGAGCTAGAGGAGCCTGGCCTTGATCAACAATTGCATTGACGCTACTCCCAATATCTTGTTGAAGGATATTGTTTTTGGAGAGTTTGCGCTCGATATTGGCAGCCAGCCAGACACGAGCCAAAGGCCCGGTTTTTGATAGAAGAGTCTCCGAGTAGAACATGTTGATGATGATGGAAGAAAGGTAGAGGAAGGGGACCCTCAACCAAGTAGGTTATATTGGTCAGAGAGTGAGGGAGGGCGTGTTGTTGTGAAGTCGACGCGATGCGCGCAAACAATGAGGTCATGCGCGGTCGCGTGAGTCGCGCGGGTGGTTAAGACGACTTCATCCCATTCCAAAATCAAGACGGAAACATTGGCGATCGTGTGGTAGTGATGATTGAGCAGAGCGACATAGAGGAAGAGGGAGTTGTGCGTGAGAGAGAGAAAGAAAGAGTGGAATTTGAGAGGCTGGGGAAGATGCGCCTGTATGTCCCGTCTGGGTTTAGCTCGAGCTTGAGCTTCAGGGACGCTGAGACTCGCAAAAGGAACGAAGCCAGTTGGAAACGTCAAGCATAAACATCAGCCTTTCTCGTCTCCTCACCGCTGTACTCTAACAATCTTTCGCATTCAAGATACCCACGAGTTTTTCTTTCTCTGTGTCTAATCAACTTTAATGGCCCCTTGACATCCTGTGCTCCTTCCCGCCACCAACTTGACACTGGCCTAATCTACAGACCATGAGATCATGTCTGGAATCCCTTCACCAGCGCTACCTTTGTTCAATGTCCCCAAAAGGTCGCGATCAGCTTCTCCTAAACGCCTTTCTACCTCGCCAGAATCCCCTCCTAAGCCACCTTCCTCGGGAAGATCCTCGCAGGTACATTTGCCACGCTATTTGATGACCATTCGAGAGTTCATGAGACTGACTTTCAAAATTTTTTGCAGTCGATAACGTCTACCTATGCCATTCTTACCCCCTCGGAGACTGCCGAACGTCTACAATCCTCAATATCCCACGGCCTTTCTCCCGCCGAAGCCCAGGTTCGCATTCGCGAGCATGGACTTAACGAACTTCCTCATGAGGAACCAGAGCCTCTGTGGCTACGATTTCTCAAGCAATTTCGAGAAACTTTGATCCTCTTACTCTTGGGCTCGGCTGCAATATCCGTGATAATGGGCAATTGGGATGATGCAATAAGCATCACTGCTGCTGTGATCATTGTCACTACTGTTGGTTTCGTCCAAGAATATCGGTCTGAGAAATCTCTAGAAGCGTTGAATCAACTGGTACCACATTCAGCACATATAATTAGGAATGGGACGAGAAGAGATCACCCAGAGACTACACCTGCATCAACCGAGTTCGAGCAAGTCAATGACACTCAAGCTGCGTTGGAAAAAGCCGAGAACTTCTCCCAAGACATTTCTGCTTCTCAATTGGTGCCTGGAGATTTGGTCATATTTCATACTGGAGATCGCATACCAGCAGATATTCGTATTGTCAAGGCTGCTGACCTCTCAATTGACGAGTCCAATTTAACGGGCGAGAATGAACCCGTCAGCAAAAAACCTGATACTCTAAAATCCTCGAATCGGCCAGGAGGCATTCAAAATCGGCCCACTACACCTTCGGGCACCCCTTTCTATTCCTCGCCAGCTGCTGGCACAGTTGGCGCTGACGTTCGACTTAACGAGCAAACGAACATTGCGTTTATGGGTACACTTGTAAGATCTGGGCATGGGCAAGGTCTAGTAATTGGGACTGGTGGTCAGACCGAATTCGGCGCAATATCTGCTTCATTACAGGAGATTGAGAGTCCTCGGACACCGTTGCAATTATCCATGGATCGGCTTGGGAAGGAATTAAGTTATATTTCCTTTGGTATCATTGGTTTCATTATGCTAGTTGGACTTTGGCGTGGCTGGGCATTTCTCGAGATGTTCACTATTGGCGTTTCTCTTGCTGTCGCAGCAATACCCGAAGGTCTTCCTATCATCGTTACCGTAACACTGGCACTGGGAGTATTGCGTATGTCCAAAAGGGGCGCCATCGTTAGACGACTGCCCAGTGTTGAAACACTTGGTTCGGTAAATGTCGTATGCAGCGACAAAACAGGAACCCTCACCACAAATCATATGACTGTTACGAAGCTATGGCACTTTGACACCCAATCTACTAACGTCCCGAAATCTCATGATTCGCTGGACTCCCCAACTAGGACTATTTTGCGCATTGGAAATATCGCAAACAATGCTCGAGCAATTACATCGCATGCCAATGGCCATGCCACCGCCTCTTCCGTCGCTGTACTTTCCACTATGGGTGATGATTCCAGTGTAAAGAGTCGGTGGGCTGGCCAGCCAACTGACGTTGCTTGTCTCGATCTCCTAGACACCTGTGGAGAAGACGATGTGCGAGAGCGAATTGGTAGTCGAAGAAACGAAACACCATTTAGTTCTGAGCGTAAGTGGATGGGCGTTGTTATCCAAGGTGCTGATGGAAGTCCCGATGTCGCTTACATCAAAGGTGCTCTGGAACAAATTCTCAAAAGATGCGATACCTACCTCACCGGTCAAGGTCGGGAAGTCATCCTCGACGAACCTCGCCGTCAAGAAGCCATCAAAGCTGCGGGATCCATGGCTCAAGATGGTCTCCGTGTCCTTGGTTTCGCCAGTGGTCCGGTCCGTGACTCCCAGCGAAACGGCGCTCTTTCAATCGCCGGCCGCAATCAGAGCGGCAACAGCACACCTCTCTCAGCAACCGAACCCAGTCCTCTATCCAAATTCCCCAATGTACAAAACGAAGAACTCTACACCGGCCTCGTCTTCGCTGGCCTCGTCGGCATGAACGATCCTCCCCGCAAAGGTGTCGACAAATCCATCCGCCGCCTCATGGCCGGCGGCGTCAAAGTAATCATGATCACGGGCGACGCCGATACGACCGCCATCGCCATCGGCAAGAAGCTCGGCATGCCTATCAATCTCTCCAGCGGCCTGGGCAAAGCAGTGCTGCGCGGCGACGAACTCGACCAGATGAGCGACGACGAGCTCAGCCAAGCCATCGCCACATGCACCATCTTCGCGCGTACTTCGCCCGACCACAAAATGAAGATCATTCGGGCGCTACAAGCGCGGGGCGACGTGGTAGCCATGACAGGGGATGGTGTAAACGACGCACCAGCGCTGAAGAAGGCAGACATTGGCGTGTCGATGGGGAAGCTGGGGACGGATGTGGCGAAGGAGGCAGCAGATATGATTTTAACAGACGACGACTTTAGCACCATTCTCAGCGCCATCGAGGAGGGCAAAGGCATCTTCTACAACATCCAAAACTTCCTCACCTTCCAGCTCAGCACCAGCGCCGCCGCCCTCTCCCTCGTCCTCCTCTCCACCTTCTTCGGCTTCAAGAACCCGCTCAATGCCATGCAGATCCTCTGGATAAGTAAGCCCACCCTCCACCCATCTCCTCCCCCTTTTTCCCCGTGTCCGCTAACCACTCGCCTCCAACAGACATCCTCATGGACGGCCCACCCGCCCAATCCCTCGGCGTCGAGCCCGTCGACCCAACCATAATGTCACGCCCACCTCGCCCCCGACACGCCCGCGTGCTCACGCCGCCCCTACTTCGGCGCGTGCTGCTGCAAGCGTCGCTGATCACGCTGGGCACGCTGGTCACGTACGTGCGCGAGATGTCCGGCGACGGCGCGGTCAGCGCGCGCGACACCACCATGACCTTCACGTGCTTCGTGCTGTTCGACATGTTCAACGCGCTCGCGTGCCGCAGCGAGGGCAAGAGCGTGCTGCGCGGCGAGGTGCGCCTGTGGGGGCGGCCGGGCGCCGGGTGTAATCGCATGTTCAACTGGGCGGTCGCCGGGAGCTTGGTGGGGCAGGCGGGTGTGGTGTATTTGCCGGTGCTGCAGAGGGTGTTTCAGACGGAGGCGCTGGGGTTGGGGGATTGGGTGGGTTTGGTGGCTGTGGCGAGTAGTGTGTTTTGGGTGGATGAGGGGAGGAAGTTGTGGAAGAGGAGGGCGGGGTGGGTTGGGGGGTATAGTGCGAATGTTTGAGGGGATCGCAGGGGGGTTGGGGGTGTATTGATACCTTTGTAGAGTTCCTGTAGTATAGAAAAGCGCTTTGTTCTGCGAGGATTGAATTGAGCTTTCCGTGCAGTGATATAGAGGCAGGGTTTTGATCAGGGAGGCCCTCAATAATCAACGACCAAAAAGTCTTGAAGAATGTTTTTTAACAAATTACTTACAGCTTTTTCATAGCCCATAACTGCTGAAGATGGATGGAGTCCTCTCTATGAGACCTGCGGCGGTTCTGTCCCTCACGGTTGTGGGTGACATTTTTTGTGGCAACCCCTGGTGATATTCCATATACCCGTCAATACTATAAGATGATCTCAAAATGCAACCGAGCTGACATTGAATCTGCATAAACATGCTATATGGTATCTCCACCCAAATCTCATATCATCCCAATGTAAACAAGCCATCATTAACCCATTTGCCCCCCTGCATTAAGATACCCGCCCCCCAAAACAAAAAAACACAACAGTAGCAATATCCTCCAACCCCACCAAATAACGCCAATCCATTGTGCCATCCTTCGTCCCTCCAGAAGTAACTTCTTCTCATTCATGCAAGAAGCAAAGTCAATATAGGCAAGAACCACTACTACCCTCTCAAACCCCACAAACCCTTCCGCCATCTCCGCTCCCCCCAACCACACATCCACAAAAACAATAACAAGAAAGGAAACCCCCCCGGTTCATCCCCTCCCCCTCCTCCTCAACCCAGCCCACTCCCCCGCCAACTCCCTCGCCAACCTTGCATCCATCTCCTCCTGCGTCTCCACCATCTCCACATCTCCTCCACTCCTTCCCCCAACCAGCACCTCCACGACCGCGCCACCGCTCTTCGGCGTAACGGACTTCTTCGCGCCTGCGCTCCCCGGCCGCACACTCTGCCTCCCTGTCTTCCCTGTCGCGGGGGTGCTGCTCTTCCTCCTCTGCTGCTGCTGTTTTGCCGGGCTTCTCGCATCCGCGGCCGAGAGCGTGGAGCTCGCTGTCGAGGGGCGGCGCAGATTGTTCGTGCCTGCTGGGGTGGATGCGGTGTCGAAGGGGGACGGGGCGAAGCGCTCGACGGGCTTCGATGCGCGCGAGGAATGGCGGGATGGTTGCGTCGATGTTGGCGATGGTTTTTGCCGAGGTTGGGGCGTCATGGTGGTGGTGGTGGTGGTGAGAGGGGGCTTGTGATGGTGGTGGTGGTGGTCTTCGGCGTCGTCTTCGGCGAGGTCGGTGAGTGGGCTGGAGGCGGCGCGTTTGCGCGAGGTGGAGGTGCTGGAGGTGAGGTCGCCTTCGGAGGAGCGCGGGGTGGAGGTTTTGGCGGTGGTGTCGTAGTCGGTTTCTGTAGGCTCTGTGGTGGGGATGGTGGGTTCGGTGCGGTCGGTGTCGAGGGTGAGTTCGGGACTGGCTGTGGACTGTGGTTCGGTTTGGGCGGGTTCTGGTTCAAAGGCTGCGTGTGTCCCATTCAATGGCGGGGTATCTTCATGGCCCAGTGATTGTGATGGAAAAGCTTCTCCTATGGGCGACTCGAGTTTGGCATCAGCTTTAGTAGAGACGTCGATCTCTGTTAATTGTGCTGAATCTTCGAGCGCAGTCGACTGATGTCGTGTGGTCTGGTCAACGCTTAAATTTTCAAACTTCCGAACATGAGCGTGATCCGCGAGACCATTTGACGCTAAATTGTTAGAGTGTAATCGGGGGTCCAAAGCTGGGTCTATTACGGTCGTATTATGAGCTTCGTTGGATTGATTTCTTATTACGTGAGTCTCATTTTGAAGCATAGGATCTAGCGCGGGATCTATTTCCATTGTCTCTGAAGCTCCTTCGGTCTGACCACTTGGAGTTTCCAGCTGCGGATCAATACACGCACCTGTCTGGGGCTCCGACATCATATCGACGTCTTGAAAGTCTTGCGTCGTGTCATGTTCACTTGATGGCAAAAACTGCCCATGAACAATCCGTAAGGCTTCTTCTGCGAGGGCCGTCTGGCCATCCAGTGCAGGATCTATAGTAGGTGCGGAACCCATCGAAGCCATGGGAGCCATTGGCGCCATTGGTGCCATGGGAGCCATAGGAGCAGCTGGTGGTGCGACTGTGATCGTATCCTCAGACATGGCCATTAGCGCGGGATCAATCATCATCGTTTCATCTTGGGGAGCGACAGGAATTTCATCGAGTTGCTGATCGCTCATTCTGCGCTCTTCTTTCTGTTTCTTCATTGCTTGCGGTGATATTGTTTCGCCGCTAATCTTGCGTTTCTTGCTATTGGCAGAACCGCGTGGAACAGGTGACTCGGCGGCCTTGACGGGATCGATGTTGCCATTCTCATCATGGATACAGCGACGCTGATAAAGGTCAACTTTTACGATACGGTACGTAGCGATACAAAAAACCTACCTTGCTTTTCCGACAATCGACGCAGGCCTTAGTCCGCGGCTTTTTGCTCATGGGATCTGTTGATGATGGCTGACCGTCTTCTTGGGTCATCTTTGAAACAGGAGTAGCTTGAAGATGAGTGTGCCCATTCATATCACTCGAAGATTTGGTGGGCGAGGTATCAATGACCACTCCATACAAGACTGAACTTCTACGAGGCTTCGGTGTTGAGCTACCACTTGCTCCAGCTTCTTCTTTGTGTTTGCAACGTATTCGTCGTCTTCTACACGCATCACAAGCAATCCTTTTTGGACCCAGTACACTCGTCTTTGGTGTGCTAGTATGGCTCGAACTCGTTTCCTTGCTCGCCGCAGCTTCAGCAGCCTTCATTGCTTGCCTGGCAGACTGGCGGTCAGGTGCAACTCGATAGGCTTCAATGGCGGCCTGTCGCTCTAATTTCTTTAATGCGGCCACGCTAAGCTTCTTTTCAACGCGTTCGCCTGAATCAGGTAATGGAGTCTCAGGGTGCGCCCATTGAGGAATGTCCTCATTACCCCGCTTCCAAGCCACCCACATGGCAAAAAGCTTTGCAACTTCAATCGGTTCACCAAGACCATGACCCTTGGGAATGGAGCGCGTGACAGCATTTCGTGTATCCGAATTTACGCCATCTACTTTACCATTGGAAATCAGAACCGTCTTCCAAATATAGTTCACAAGATGGATCATGCCGGTCAACTCGGGTTCAGAGTAGTAGCGTGCATTGAAATACTCTGTGCCGCGCTCACCTGTGCTGCTATCATCGATGTAGATAGGCACGGGTCTCTCGAATTGCTTGCCATCGTAAAAGAGTTGTTCGACCGAAGGGGGTAACGGGTCTCGCTCCAAGTATCTTATGGCGGTGTACCACATTACTCTCTGGAAGAATGGATATCTGAATTTGCGGGCAACCTTTGTCGCTTTCTCAATCTCCACCACTCTAAATTGGTTCTCGTAATGGAGTCTGGTCAGGAAATTTCCTCCAATGACTAAGCTATTCTCCGGTGTCCAGACAGCATGGATCCAGCCAGAAGGGATAAGCATGGTGTCTCCTTCGGCTAGATCAACCCGATAGCAGCACTTTGTTTGATCCCCAAGCCAGGAATAGTTTTGGGCAGCCGACATGCACCAGTCCTCGTATTTTTTCAAATATTTTGGTTCTGGAGGAATGAAGAAGAAAGTCTTTTTGCCTTTGATGATGTGATAGTACACGGACGATCCGCCAAAGTCAATGTGGAAATCCGTAAAGCAGTCTGCAACGGACATGAGACAGTAAAACTGTACCTTTGGGAAATTTGCCCTTGATTGTTCATCTGCCGGCCAGACAGAGTCCTGGAGGTCAATGTCCCTTACGATTTGCGGTCGCCTAATCAATCGCCCAAGTTTGGTATCAGAGACTTCCAGGCTAATGACATTTCGGACAGCCTTTTCGCCTTCTGCCTCATAGTAATCGGCCCATCGGCGCATGTTCCAACCTCTCTGCCCACCTTCCTGGGTCTTAACATCAATGACTTCAATCTTCTCTTCCATACCAAGAAGCTCGGCGACTCGTCGTACAGTCAATCCTTTCGGTATGACCATGTCCAGCTTATCCTGGCCCTCATTTGGTACCGACTCATATTCAAAAGCCCTCAAAAGCCAGTCCTCCTCCACTTGGTCGCAGATATCGTGATCAAGTTCAGCTTGTAGATGTGATGGCTGAAGCGGCTCCACGTCCGGAATGTCTGGTCTTGGATTCCATTTGGCGGGAATGACGATAGGCTCCTTCATTCCACCGCATCTCTCAAAGTACTCTGCATTGACATATTCAGGTCGCATTCGGGGGAATTTCTCTTGTTGCAAGGCAATTCCCCCACTCTTAAACAGTTTGATGTAATGATGCTCTGGATTGTCGTCAGAGGTACGTAGGATGCCCTCATTCAGTCCCGCGTAATCAACTGTGGTCTTGGCGCGACTCGATTGTCGAACATAGGTTGTTGCTCCGTGCTTGGGTTTACAGTCTCGGCAGAAGAATTTGTCAATGATCCTAACCTCTCTTTCATTCTTCAACCCAGCGCATGCCCAGTGAAACCAGCCCTCACAGCCGTTGCAACTAATCCAGACTTCTTCTTCACTACGCCTTTCCGGGTTTTGTGAAAGACCACAGCTCTTGCAGGTCGTAACCGGAATGATTTTCCTGCCCATGGCCGAGGTGCCTGCTAGTGATAGTTTCCCGCGAAGCCTTTCGTAGCCCGGGAAATTTATGAATATGTCTCGGTTTTCAGTTCTGAGTGGTTCTGAAGATGCACGTTGTCGACGTGTGGAAGTATTCACTGTCTTTGTAAATCTTTCACTCTCAGATTTCCGTCGCTGCCGTTTTAATTCCATATTGATGGATGCTAAAGTGTCTTGCAGTGGACTTTCCTGGCCAGAAGTTTGAGAGCCTTGGGCTATCTGATCTTCCAAAAAAACTTCGGGTGCAGCCGATTGCTGACCTCTGGAAAAAGTGCCCAAATTAGTCTCAGATGACTCAAAAGGTGTATGTTTCTTTGCATTTTGTTCCGCTCCCTTTGTGTGCCTTTGCTTACTACCTCTATGCTTCTTTGCCTTTGGTTCTTTGGCAACATACTTTGAAGAACTGCTGCCGTTTGTGTGTAAATCATCTTGCGGAGTGTGTACTTGCGAGGGAGATTCCGTTGTAGGCTGGTGACATGAATCAGTTGCTTCTGCTGAACAAAGCTGCATGTCGGTTTGATTCTGTGAGTTGCTCTTATTACCAGCATGGATCGTCGCTGGTTTAGCTTTGGGGGATGAATCGTCTATGATCGCATATCCATTTTGGTTCTGATGGTCGCCGTAAGCAGCACGATAAAGCTGCTCATCAAGGTTGGTCTCTGCAAAATCTTTGTATGAAGTGCCATCGTTTAGTTGCGGTCTGAACTGGCCTTTGTCAATGGAGGAGTGTCGTCTTTCTCTTCCCAAACCAAGCAGCAACTCTGCCTCATAAATATTTGCGCCTGATTGCATCATCCATGACTCAGAATACCGATGGGCTTGTTGATGGTTGTACAACTTGGATCCATTATCAATGCTCTGTTCAACATTATACGACCAAGTAACCGGTACGTAGCTTGTAGCTGGTCGAGAAGCATCGAATAACCCGCGTGGAGATGGAACAACCTCAGAACGAGCTCGTTTTGAAGGTCTTTCCTCCAGTCCATAGACATGACCATTCGTCGGACTTTGTTGATGGACATTTTTGTTGGACCATGCGCCAAAGGATTGGCCAAGCGAGTCATGCCTCGGCCCATGGGGAGATATCGGGCTGTATGTCGGGCTCGTGGCCAAGGCGACAGTCGCAAGGGTATCGATGGTCGAAGGTGATTGTAATGGATGTGCGTGGGTGTTGTAGGGGCGCGCATGTTGAGGCGTTTGCGTTATTATACTAGTATCCCAACCATCCCAATTATGATGATTGGCCCCCTTCTCTTTTGACTTTGACCATTGGAACGCGTTTGTGAAGGTACTCGCCGAATCTACGTTCCGCCCAGTGTAAATATGCGGAAGCGCAGGCGCTGGGCGAATTGGCGAAAGCGGCTCGATGAATCTATGAGGAGGTGAAGGGGAGCGCACAGGTATCGAGGAATCGGAGGCGACGGGTTTAAAAGAGTTGAAAGGCATGGCGAGATGAGTTTGGGAGAAAATGCGGAAGCGCTTGCTCGATGGCAAGGACCACCTGGGCTCCACAGCGGCAGGCGATGCGAGGGCACCTTATCTCCCGGGGAAAAGCATATCAGAACAAATTGAAATCGTTCGCATGCAAATAAAGACTGGAAGAGGATGGGTGGTGGCGTTTGGAGATCGTGAACGGCGGGGGGTCTGCAGGAGGGAGGTTCTCTAGAGCTCGGAGCCGCGCCGAGTGCGATCGTCCTTCTTTCTGCTGCCTAGTACCACATAGCCCCACAAAGCGCTGTTGGGCTCAGTGGAATCAGTTGCGCTCAATGTTACTGACAGTCCGATTATCATAGCCGTAATTCATGCCCGATTAATTATTGTGTGGGCCGGAGAACCTCGACGGTGGGGCTCAGTGCGGAGATGGGGCCTCCGCCATGTCCTGTCCGCACAGTCACAGTGGTTGCTATAAGAAATGTCACCCGGGACCGCGAAAGATATAGCCGGCCCATACCTCATCAAGAGGCCCTCAGCAACAATAATCCAAAAGAGCTTGGGGGATATTTCTTCTCAAATTGTTGACGGGCTCTAATGGCTTGTAACAGCATGAGGTACTCCCTATGAGTTTTATGACAACTACGTGAAGCGCTGCCTATTAGCAGGAATTTATATTCTACTTTTGAGACAGTGGTCCTCTTGAATCGGTATGTAATTAGTTAGAACTCAGTTGTGTACAGGTTCTCCCCCTGCTTCTTCTACCTCTGGGATTCCTTGCAATCATCAGTCTTGAAAATATCAATATAGGCCGGCAACACCTTTAAATCGGGGCGCAGCTCAATCGTCAATTAGAGCCCTTTTCATCAGATCCCAACTCCCACAGCCCCTTCAATTACCAGTTAATTTTTGTCCTACCTTTCAGAGACTCCCTCTAATCATCGTTTTTGAGAACATCAGCTTTGGCCGAGACCGCCTTCAATTCGGTGCACAACTTCAATTTCAACTAAACCCTTTTTTGCCAGATCCCGATTGCCAGAGTTCTTTCAATCGCAAAGTCTGAAAACCATCATCCGCGGATCTGGATACGATGGCAGTTGTCCAGATCACCCTTGACATCGAAAGAGTCCATCTCCCATCCTACAATCTCCGCAAGACTTCGCATTTCCATCTTCCAGAGAGCGCGCCAGGTGTTTGCTGCGCTAGCCATCTTGCACCACGGAGAGTGGCTCCAGCGGTCTTCAAAGGTATTGCCACGCACCATCCTCCTATCACTTCTCCAATGACCAATCCTCCTGTCATCACTCTTCTTATCATCACGCATCCTATCACCATTCATCATCCCAACACTCATCTCAAGACTCATCATCTCATTTCTCCTATCAGTCCTCCTATCGTTCAGGATATCTTGCTCCCGACGCTGAGAGCCGTGATATACGTCGATTTTGATGCAGTTCAGCCGAGGTGTCGCAGTAAGTCGATGTTCCAATAGGTCCCCGAGATGTTCATGGAACGGACCATTCGGCCCACCGCGTGAAGCCCTCGATACAGGGTCATCATGGAATTGGAGGCATTGAAGGTTCTGAGGCAGAACGCTTTTCAACAGCGACCCGGACGGCATTCCTACAAGGAGAATGACGGGTAGCGCAAGCGATCGCAGCCCAGCAAAATTTGTTAGACTCCCCAGATGACCTGTGATTCCTACTTTCAAGTCTCCATCCCGCAAATCCCGATATTCGTCATCTTGCTGATCTTGAAAGGGCCACCAAGCTAAGCGTATCTCAAGGTGGCGCAATGAATGTTGACAGTGTTGGATTGATTCCGCAAGATCGCTGGCATCTAGCACAGGATGCGGTTGATATTGTTGTCGTGCTGCTCTGGAGTCACGGGATGTTGGCATAGGTGGATCACGCATCCTCCATGGGCTTTGGTGACGATCTGGCGGATCTTCACAACGCCGTGGAGCGCGAGATACCTTCGCTTGGTGGCAGAGCATATGATACGTGAAGCTTTCCAAGCGTGGTGCTGCCCTTAACATTGCTGCTAGACTGTTTAGCTGGACGAGGTTGTGAGTTAGTGAGGAGGAGAGAAGTCCTGGCTCTGGGCTGAGATTTAGGGAGAATTTGGATTTCTGAGGTACATGAATGTCCAGAATCCGCAAATTTCCACGAGGTTCGTCTGACGCCGAAAAACTCCATTCACGTAGTCTCTTGTTGTTAGACGTTGTCTGATTTGAATTAAAAGATTGGTCGGCGTTGAGATCAGGATTCGAGTACAAAAACAGATCTCGGAAACTGTTTGGAATGGTTAGAGCGCGGATGCCGGGGCAGAGCTGCATGACGGCCGCTATCTCGTTCGTGTATGTGTTCCTGGCATCGAGCGTATCACGGTTGTCGCACGAAGTAGAATACTGAGGTCGCACAATTACAGATACAACAATCCGGCGGACTTTAAGCGCGACATGCGGTTTGACTTCCAAGGCCGACAAGATTTCTTGGATAGTTGAGCTGCAAAGTCGTCCATAGGTAAACCACAGTTTGAGGGTTTCGAAAAAGGCCGGTTGCGCAATCTTTGAGATGCCTTTACACGTCAATGACAAATTGCGGAGGTCCTCGTTGTTGAGGAAATCAAATATGTCTTCGAGTTGTTTTACGTCCAGTTTGACGAATGAAACCATGTTGAAGGTGACTTTTGTTTTGAGACATACAATGAGACAAAGAATACGATACTGGTACCTGTACATTAAGACTTAGCGTCTGATGAGTTTCTAACATCCTTAGAGTCCTGGTATCACGGCCGATGATTGTGCCCCATGGCCGGAAGTGCACTCGATGATAGCAACACCATAAACGCCTCTATAAAACGCATGGTCACTCTGGACGGCTGATCTAAGATCTGAGCCATTGAAGATGAGTTAGCGACGTTACCTCTGATGAATCAAATAGCTTTTGTGGCTTTTCTGAAGGATGAAAAGATGGTGTAGTTGCGAGTCGAGGCGGTGGATGAGCTTAGAGTGAGGTTTGGGCTTATTTCCGTGCTGCAGGGGTGCGTGCGTGGATCTTGGCCGAAGCGACTTTTCACGTGATCTGCAAAGCAGAACCCCCCTCGGCTTTAACCCTCCTTGGCCGGAGGCGACGCCGAACCATCCATTCAACTTTGCCATACACCATTCCCTCAAGCCCCGTTCACTTCAACGCCTACAACACATTACATTCAAGGTTCTTTTTGAAATCAAGCTATGAGTCGCGGTGGAAAGCTTGCTCCAGAAGTCAATCGGTACGTGTGGTCGACTCTGATAAAGCTCCATAACAGGTCACACGACATTTGCTAATCCATTTCCTTAGTGCTCTGTTCGTGAAGAACTTGAGCTACAACGTTACCCCAGAAGAACTATTTGATTTGTTTGGCAAATTTGGCCCTGTTCGGTATGTCTACACGCTCCCTCATTCCCTCTTTGCCTACCTTCATCCCCAGCTAACGCAAATCTTCTACAGCCAAGTCCGCCAAGGCATCGCCAATAACACAAAAGGCACCTGCTTCGTCGTCTACGAGGACGTCTCTGACGCCAAGCAGGCTTGTGACGGCTTAAACGGCTTCAACTTTCAAGGCCGCTACCTCGTCGTCCTCTACCACCAACCCGAGAAGATGGCAAAGTCACAAGCGGATCTTGCAGAGCGCCAGGCCAATTTAGAACGCTTAAAAAAACAGCACGGTATCGAATAGCGCCAGGCGCAGCTCCCGCACCTCACAGCACCAGCATCGTTATCGGACTCGGATTCAGAAGATGGATCTCCGAAGGCGAGGGATTTTGCGCTGGTCAACAATCATTTTGGAATAAAGGTGTGGGGGCTGCATACTGGCTCTGATACAAAAGCTGCGAATGAGAGAGAGAAGGTGCGCTCGTTGCATAAGGAGCAAGAAATGATAGCTATGAAGCCGCCTGCGAAGGCGAAGACGAAAGGTATTGCATTGGTGGCACGATTTGCTGGTAAGGCGTTCATCAAGGCGGGTTAGATCGCTCATGATACCATGCGGCATTTGAGGCAATGGAAGAGGGTGGCTCTCTCCATGGCGACAGCCTTTTACTGTTTTCAATCACGTGCATCATTATCCAGAGATTGACCGCCACTTGTATGGCGGTATCTTTCTCTTAACACATCAAAGCTTGTCTAAGCTTTTCAATATATGAATGTTCTCCATGACTCTTGAATCTTGCTTTGACGCCGCCATCGTCCGAATATTTGTCTGCCCATCTACTTGCATTTCTCTTGTCTTGATTACACACTTTTCTTCTGGCATTTCCCTTGGCTAGCTCTTTCTGCACCACTCGATACAGCTCTCAAAGTGCCTTCCTAATGTCTCCAAGCCTTCCTGTTGTCCAAGTTAGCCTAAGCTCCGCATCACCATCACTACCATCTCACACTGAGCTCTCCATCATCGCTCTCCTTCCTACCGAACAATCACCACTTCTACAAAGGCGTCTTGTTCTAAGCAGCATCTTTCGATGCAAGATTGCGCCAGCTTAGCTGTTCAAGCCACTGTGCCACGCGTGCTTCGATTGCTGCGCTCTTACACGTACCTTTTTCCCCCGAAACGTACATCGCCAGCTCCGAGACGACGTATGCTAACGTGTGAGTGATAAATTGTGCCCCTGCAGCTAGGCTCAACAGAGCATGTGCATCGTGAGAAAATTAGATCTCGACCGAGTTGTGCCGCAGCTGAAGGATAAGACTAGTAAGCTAAATCCTGACGACGCGGGAGACTCTTTCTGGCTTGGCCGTGATGGACTCTGGAGGGTCGGCCGAAGTGAACACGGGTGAGTGTGAAAGTATCGGCCGAGCTGATGTATTACGAATGCAACAAATGAATAGTGTGTGCATTCACAACGGGTACATCCTACAGACTCAGATAGGCTAAGTATTAAGGTTTAGTTTTGCTTTTGATCTGACATTATTTAAGAAAGATTTGATGCCTTTCTGACAAGACCCCTTCTGAGTGCGCACGCTCTTTGCTGGGAAGATGATTTGCGCTTTGATGAAGGAAAATTGTGCACTATCAAACGAACAGTTTCATTATAATGACAGAATGTACTTACTGTCATGATCTTACGTCCTACTTCGGTTCCCCACTGGACTTTCCAGCTAGACAATGGTATCTCGACACCGGAAAGTATTTGCTTTTACAGCTTTGTAAGCTCATTCTTTTGTTAGTGGAACCTGTAAGCTCAGAATCAACATTGCAATGCATTCAGCTTTGGAAGTATTATAAGCCCAACAAACATCAGCTTTTCAAGCAAGCCTGCAAAGAAGGCGCTGCCAGAGTAGTAAACGCAGAAACGGGACGTTTTGACACCAGAGGTCTAGATCATCTTAGTACAAGTCAGCGCACAGCCTCTAGTTTTCCCCTTGAACTCTTTCGGGTATCTAACTTAAAGCCAATAGTTATCAAAAACTCCTACAAAATTAGTTCAAGACATTGGAGGAGCTCCAAAGCTTTTTGAGATGAACATACACATTGATTTAGACATAACAGAAGACCATCGTTACCAACAAGCTTGATCCAAGGAGTCATTGCTTCATCAATATTTGTAGCGTTGGTAGCGTGAACAGGTGGCAAGAAAGTCCCGCATGCACGTACGGAGCACGACAGATCTTACATTCACGGATTGTTTCAACTCCGCCTGCCTGGTACTCAGATTCGCGAGAATATCATGTACGTTTGGGAGCTGCCTTGAGAACGTGATGAGTATTAGACCGGTGGGATCGAAGCCACTTATGTAATCACATCCTTCAACACGAACCAATGTAGCGTCACTACCTTAGACAGTGAAATAAGAAAAGTCACTTTTACTATAATCCTGCATGGGCGGAAAGTGCTTGTTGCAATTTTATCAGTTGGCACTCAACTTCGAGCGACTATCAGCTTTGATGGATGACGGTCACCTTGATCATGTTCACGTGAATGTCTATTTGCATAGTATTTTACATTTGATGATTTTAGCGATTGGAATGGCCCTTTAAATGCGGTAAACTCATTATGAATTTTAGCTACTACCACCATATAGCTCCAAAACATCCATATACACATGACAGAGAACAGTTTGATGACTCTCTGCGTGGACCGAAATCGCTCTGTCTGGAAGTATTGGTACTCATTTAGAAGAGCTACCCGGCTTCACATTAGTCAACCCACATCTGCTCAAACACTCAGCACTACCGGAATTGCTTCCAGTACCTATCACCGGTATCTGGTTGGCGGTTGTGTTGAGCTGTGAATCACTTTGCCCCAGGACTGTACCGATAATCTCATCATTTAAGCGGTAGAAGTTGTTAGCTGCATTAAGTGTGCCTGCATTTTCGGCATTCAAAGCGGACACGAGTTGTATATTGCCGCAGCCTGTTGTCATGGTGTAAGCAAAGCTACAGAAAGCAACAATCGGTATTGGCGTTGGAAAGAGAATTGTTACCTGTGTTGACCATGGTATGCAAACTTGCTCGCGGGAAGATGGTCATCTGCAAGGGCTTGAGAGTTTGCTTGATGACCGGGGCATTATTCTCTTGAATCATGTAGGTATCGACCGTAGCATTCGGATTAGAAGCCGTCAAGACTACAAAGTTGTCGGCTCGTGGATGGTGATGTGGAGGTAACATGGAGCAAGGCCCAAGGTTCAGAATTGCCATCATCATGCCGTGACCTACGACTGCCTATTGCTTCATGTTAGCGGCGAAATATTACTCTCGGAGGTAAGTTGAAGCTGAAAAGAGCTTTCACTTACCGGAAAGCTATCCGTATTTGCATTGATGACACCTCCAGGCTGGAAGGTGTAGGTTGGTTGAGTCGTAAAGTCAAACTTCAAATCCGCTGCTGACAGCTGATTGAGCTGAGCTAGACCCTCAGGCTGTTCCAGAAGTTGGGTGACCTTTTCTGAGGTTGCAGGAGATGTGGCCGCGGCATTGGAAAGAGCAAGTCCGGCAAGAAGGACCAAGGAGTACGGTCGTCGGAAGTTCATCTTTCAGATGCCCTGACGTAGAAGTCAAGTGTCTCAAGGATGAGTGCTCGAAATTTTTGCACGGAAGAAATGAGATGATAGAAATACTGATTCTCGACGGGGACCGAAGCGATGAAAGCAGGGGATGACCAAAGAGAAGTTTTTATCTCAGCCTCTACAGAAGCATGCATAATAGGAAACTCAGTCTTGCATCTTATATGCTAAATGACGTACCGGGGCTCACAAATCAGGGCCGTCCGGCCGATTTGAGATGAAGTTGGTCTCATGAATAAAGCAGGCGACTAAACAATTCTGCACGACCTGACAAGGATCGGTACTTACCGTTCAGTCGGGTACTCATTCTGATCCATGTTCTTGCCCTCAGAGATGCGGGGGATTTGAAGATTACTTGAAAAAGCAAAGAGGGCTGCACCTGAACCCATTTGAGCTATAGGATACAGCTCAAGTTGTTTGCCGGATCAGCCAAGGCACCCAGCCGCAGTCATCATTGTCCAACATCGCCTCGCTTCCTCTAAGCGCCTCGATCTTCTTTCTGAGATGTCAATGGGGCTAAAATATGGCAAACGTGAGCAGTATACAATAGAGATGGTGTCTGGGCCGTAGGATATACATAGAGACGGTGAGGCACAGGCCGAGCTGCCTCAGCTCCGTGCCTGAAGATTGAGATCATAGGTGTCACAAAGCTCCGTACACTAAGCCGAATGTGAAAAGGTTTCCGTCCAGACGATCACGACTTCGGTAGATATGTTCTTCGCAACTGTCTCGTTCAGACGTCCAAGTAGCGCATACCAATTACAATGTGAGTAATGTCTTTTGCTCACGCTCTGGCTGGTGGCCTAATACCATCAACAGGTAAAGGTAAAATATTAGTCTGAACCTAGAGCAAGCCACTAGTATCAGTTTGTAGCCCGAGCGCAACAGGGGCACAGGCTGATCAATGCTTGCTTGGCTCGAAGAGCTTTCCCTGCGGCAGCGGAAGATATTCCTCTCCAACGTTCAACTTCTTCACCGGCTCTTTTAGATTCGGGTCAATAAATTATCGACCACCTTCGGCACAAATGCTTGTATCAGCACTCTATCGACGTCTAGACATGAACTTACTCAATTTGGTCTGCGAACATTGAAGAGCTTGCCGCCCAGCGAATGGCAATGCCCGTTGGTGTCCGCGGAATTCACTTCTGAGCAGATTCCTATCGCCTTTCCTCCACGCAAGTACTAAAGTACATTCGTTTTCACATTGCTTTTCTTGGTCTGCCCCAAGCGATGCGCCGTTGCGGGTCCCTGCTTTATGCGCGTGAAAGCATATTTGCCACTACACTGCGTTATCTGAAACCCAAAATCGAACGTCCATTAGACCTATTTCAATCTTCACACGCCGACTGTCGCAAAGTCGTGCTCACTACGAGGTCTTCTTAACCCTAGAAGAGAATGTTTTTACAACTCATCCAATACTCATAGCAAACCCTAAATTCTCAACAATCGGACTTACCGGGTACCTTTATAAACCTTATAGATGACAGTTTCCAAGGCCATGACGATCACCAGACATTTGCAAGAGTGATTTTCCCCCTTTGGACTGCTCGAATTTTGATTGAGGCATCTGACTATTTATTCATGAAGAAGGAATGTCTATCACTTGCCAGCTGTGCCTCGGCATCCTTCAGGTGAAACTAGAAAGTTGCGTGAGCCTGTGCCACAGGCAACTTTAACAGTCGGTTCAACTGTATCCTCCGGTCAAAGCCGGCACATGTAGTCATTGCAAGTTGGCTTTGCGGATTTATTAACAAATTATTTCCTGATCTCAATCATTTTCTTGTAGTCTTATCAGTCACACAGACGCGTCCGATTCAGCTCGCTAATGTGTGTTGATCATAGTCTTCAATCTCAGGTGACTCGGTGGCATATCTTCATCCTGCTTAGCCAGCTTTGCTTCGAATAAAATTAACCTAATGAAAAGAACATTGGAGTGATCCCCCCAAACTGCAGGCAGTTCTATCTTCCGATGTCGATGGACGTGCTAAGCGAGGTTGTAAACAAGCATCTTCGGACGAAATTCGGTAGGGCATAGCTTGGGTAGATTGGGAAATTTTCTCGAATGCTTTGAAATACTCAAATATTTTCAAAGCTACGAAGGCGCAAGTGTCCTTCGTGGCGGCATTTCTAGCTCGGGAAACAGGTTCGTATCTGGAGGAATGAATTGTTCTAAGCTTTGTTTTTCATATCGTTTAGAGCAAGCAGTCATGCACATGTCCACATTGGACCACGCGAAGATATTACCAGCTTCCCTCCCTTGAATGCCTGAACGTGGAAGACAGCAATACCTCTCCTGCCTATCCTCCAATTATCCATGTTACCCTCACAACAAGGTTCATGGGTCTTGTATCTTTTTTACGATGACCACAGTAATTGATACGATCTCTTGCCGGCAGCACCACTGTTCACGTGCATACTCACCAAATATTCACCCAAGATCTCGATCTAGGTTCACTCATTCTCTTTTGCACGAAGAATGCTGACGAGCAACCGCTAAATCGGCCATCAAACAACGTGATGATCTCATGTTTGACGACCTCAGGCTGCCTTAGCTTCGGAGAATCCTCGTCATAGCATTCACCTCCCCTTTTCTATCCCTCCTTGCTTTTCTATACTATGCTTGCTTGCTTTGCGCATCGACGATCTGAGTCACCGCTCCTTGCAGGTAGAAGTGGGGTGGTAACTGTTATGTTACCGCCGATCAGTATCGATCTGGCTCGAAATCTTTGGCTTTTATGCCTTCCGGTGGGCGTTAGATACCCAAAACTGACTTCACTGCATGTCACACGTCATTGATATGCTTCGCTCTGGACATGCACCCCAACGACACTTGGAGGGTCGTGTTGCTTGAACACTGTAGAGCAACCCAGTTGCACGGACAATGGTGAAAAAAAGCCGGCTTCAAGCCAAAACAGCAAGTCATAGATGTGTGTCACTCTCCAGACGCAACTTCAAATCTCGCTTGGCGATTTCACTTTTCAGAATACTGGCGAGCAATTGAACTCTTTCTTTCACTTACATAAGACTCGCAGCGGATCAAACTTGCTGACAATTGTATAGCATGCAGGCGCGTCCAATTGTTAGCATGAGACAAAGTGGACTGACCTTTTTAAGCCGCAATCGATGATCAGCATACGGTACATTGACCACTCTTTTTTTTTCTTTTTTTTTTCTTTGAACATTGCTGTTGGTATCACGGGTTTTTGCCGAAAATTACTGCTTAGGTATGATCTGTATCTCGTTACGCCAATGGTCGGCGATGACTTAGTGCTGTATAGGTATCCCGATGTGTATTGCCCGCTTTGGCCTTGTGGTCTGATGCACGGCCCGAGCCGTAAGCGATTTTATTACCGATCCCGGTTCCATGACTTGTGTGTGTACTCGTCCGGGGGTTTCGGCTTCTCATTTTCCAACGATTTTAGGGCAAGGCTATTTGGCGTGATTCACATGATGGTCTGACAGTACGACCAGGGTCGACGTTGTAGATCATCGATCTTCAGCCGCGAATGCGCCAGAATCGAGATTGTTGGCTCCGTCCTCTTGGGGCTGTGAAGTTTTACTGACACGGACGAACCAATCCCGCATATCTTTGTGGATCTAGAATGACGACAACATGGCAGTAGCTTCCTCCATCTTCTCTTGTAGAAGACTAATGGATACTATGCGTGCTTGAATAAGCAATTTGAGAGTAAAAGATACTGACAGCAGCGACGCACACAGTGGTACCCAAGACAAGAGGGCTCAACCAGAATAACTCTGCCGTTTCTATTACTAGCAGAAGCGACATGTTAAGCTATTTGCTGCTGTCTGGTAGTGGTAAGCAAAAACAAAACTTTCAAGATACCCATACCGGAGTATCGCTGTCGTATAGAGTCGAACTGAAGGGTCGATGTTCCAGCGTTATCCAGACTGACATGAACCAGACTGTCCCGCGAAAGACCAGCACCCACCAGGCTTCCTCAATCTCTTTCTTTTCCTCATCAGATATTCTCACATCCTCCGTCTCATTCTCATCCCTTTTAGTGATCGAACTTAACGTGGTCTCACTCCTCATATATTTCTCCTTCGCAGCAAGCTTGTGGTCCTGGTATTTCTGCCATACTGGTCTGACCAAGTGTTCCTCGAGATGATTAACGTAAAGATTGGAGACGCAAACCATGAACGGCCAAGGTTGCGCATCCCACTTTGGGACATCCTCCTCCGGAATTTCTTTATAACTCTTCCAGCCCTTTGCCCGAAATTTTTTGGCAGACTCACTGTTCTTGTCTGTTCCTACACAATATTTACAAAAGCTATCCCATTCGCCCTGCTTCTTCTTTATCTCTTTTGCCCCATTAATGGCAGAATTGGCTAATATGGTATGTTGAAGAACCATGTCACTGAAAAATTGCTGTTGTTTAGATACGTAAGATTTGTCTTCGCCTTTAGTATTGCAATCAATTCCCAAGATGCTCTTCTTTTGGGCAAAGTAGTCCTCGGTCCAGTGCCAAAAGTTTTTGAGTATGGCAAGAAATATAGTTTTGCCTCTGACGAAGCATTCTTCCTTGTCACCGTCATAGTGATCAGCATCGAGACCTATCTCTTTAGAGCTCCCTAAATCATTCATGCCTTCGGTCATTTTCGTCCACATCGAATTCTCTTCCCGAATTTTGGAGAATAAGTGAGTGATAGCAGGACGATCTGGGGCTCTACTACTGTCATCCCACTCGGGCATTATAGCACTATCCCAAGAGCCATAAAAATCATAGGAAAAGAAGGTTTCCAGAAATTCCAGTTTTGCGTAAACTTCTTGCATGGTCCTCGACTGCTGGACTGACCCTAGGCGGAATTTTAGAACTTTACGGCCTTCCCGACCGAGGAACGGACTCAAAACTATGGGTACTCTTAGCGGATGGCAAATACGAGCCGTGTCAGATTTTAGAACTGGTATGTATGGTGACCATAGAGCAGTCAAGTCTGTCAAGGCCATCTGAATCACCTCTCGGCCCCAAGGAAAATCTGGAAGGTCGCGTTGCAACAGCCTCTGCCTGTGAGTCCATTGAAGGCCGACCTTCATCAGAGAATGTTCCGAGAGTCTTGTTCCGTCGTCGTCGTCAACAAGCTCGAGGTCACATCTTTCGTTGTTTCCAGGGATAATACCAAAGATCATTTTGTCCACTGCCTCGCTCGGCGACATCATAGGCTTGGACGGCGTTGCATCTGAGCTTACTTTAGCCCTTCGGTTGCTATAATAGCGAATCACCATTCCGAGCCCACGTACGTCATAAGATGAAATAGTTTGTCCATTGCCTTGGGCACGAATGATCCCTTTGCTCAAATCGAAATCTTGGAAACGCATACCCAGACGGATGACCGATATAACTAGGGCTCTGATGCTAATTGTGGCCAGAGGCCGGACGACATCTGGTACCATAAAATCCCAAGAATACTCTTCCAGGCCAACCGCAAAGAAAGTCAGCGAGTCCTTGCGATGTTTCTGGGTATGATCTCCAGTTTTGTCGTTCGACTTTTCCAGAGGAACGACACCGGGAATGTCCCTCGCATAAGACATTTGACGTGATTTAATTTGAGAGATGAGTGGTGCCCATGACACAAAGTCTTTAGAGGATGAATTCGAGTCAAACCGGTCGCTCACAAACCAAAACTGGCTAATCCGGTCGCCCACAGACCAGAATTTGCTGAGCCATTTGCGGTAAGGTTTCGATGCTTGGTCATGTAAACCATCCTCTTCCCGCATATAGGCAATCGGTAGGCCGCCATGTTTTCTTGTAATTCTCATGCTATTTGTGTTTGTGGATGTACTCGAGTCACGAGGGCCTTTGGGAGAAAACGCCTGGTAAAAAAGCCAAAGCCTTGATCTTCGTTTGATGACGTTGCGAGCCGTATCAGATCCAGCATCCACGATAGGAAAACAAAGACCGTTGGTGCGTCTTTTTGGCTTGAATCCGGTCGTCTCGGCAGCACATCTCTGGATAGTTATATGAGGTGTCGTGAACTTGGTCTCGAATCGAAATTCCCCCCAGCGGAACCTCCAACGTGTTGCAATAGCCCATGGTCCAACGACCGAAGAGCGGCACCGTCTAAAACCTTCCGCGGTGCCAGCATATGATTGTAAAAGCTGCGAAACAGAAGCGCACAGCGCTACAAATGCTATTACTAGCGCTAAGACTGCAGTATCATTTTGAAGATTTCCACCCATTGTTACCAACGGAACTTCTCCGATCGATAAAACGTAGAGCCGACCAAATGATTATCTAACAAGATCCTAAGCGAGGAGAGAAAAGCTGGAAGTATGGCATAAGGGAGCCATTGGTTTTTGACTGCAGTCATCGAGTCGCGACACCTTTTGGCCCCATAATCGACACAACGGGGAAACTAGAAAGGGAAGTGTGTTTACCAATGGAAGCTTACAGTGCACGCACTCGTTTGTGCAGTATGCACGTCGGCGACAGGGCCTTGTTACAAATTGATTCAATAGATCATTTGCCTGAAATTTCGATAAGAATGATTGGCTTCAGATCCAAGGGGGCTGCTTCAATCGGCATTTCTACGCACTGCTGTGCCGCACCGAGGCAGCACTCGCGTTTAGCCGTAGCACTATACAATGCTTGCGTACATTAGCTTTGATTCGTGCTTAAGAACTGAGCCAATCTCTTTTCTGAACTTGTTTTGTTGAATACCAAAGAGTTTGACTCAGCAACCAAATTTGTGAATGTTATATGCGCTGAAAGATCTCTCTATATTGCATACACGACATGTAGAGATAATTTCGGGCGTGTTTTCCGATATATATTTGGCGGATATCAGGTACCGGGATTAAACAGGTGAAGGTCAATTCGAATCTAGTCTTTAAGTTGAGATTCTATCTTCACCAGTGAGCAAATGATATCAAACATAGAATCCTGCAGAACAATGCGCGATACTTTCGTAGCTTATTAACTCCTCTGCATTTCTCCTTTCCTGCAATAATCATGTCACCTTTGTCTCCTTCCAAAGACTCTCAATCTCTTTACACCTCCATCAGGTATAATAACCAACTTCACCCAATGCCAAGTCTTTGCCCCTACATTGACTAGTCCTGCCTCTTTGCTAAACTCATGCTCTTTATCAGGACCCATCCTCTGTTCTCCGAGCACCTCTGTCCACGCTTCATCCTCACTTGGATATGACACCAACTTATCCTTCCAATTCTCTCTGTCCGACGCGAAGATCTTCACAGCCTGAGGAAAATTGCCCCGAAAATGAGCCGTATCCACCACGATCTTGTCAATCTCCCCCGGACACCCTAGCCGCACAACCACCCAGTCCACATGCTCCCCCCTGGTCCTTTTCGTCTCCCACCCATCACCCATATCCTTTCCTCGCCCCGGTAAGAGCAGATTCTCCTTCCGCCCAAAATGCTGATCCGAGCATGCCACCGCCACTCCACCATTCTGCATACTCGCCAGATCAAACACCGCCTCAGGATCCGGCGGGAAAACAGGCAACGCAGTACCATACAGCCGAAACCGCGCAATCCCGCCATCCGAAAACATCAACAACCGCACATGCGTCACGGGCCTCCCATCTCCCTCCCCGTCCGCACGCAACACCCACCCATGCCGCCTCGACGGGCCACACTCCCTCCGCGGCAGAATCGTCCGCCACGCACCGCTCCCCTCAGCCTCCGCCGCGCAACCCCTCACCTTCCCGTCCGCCTCCTGCTCGCCCTCAACATAGCACCCCTCGACGCCGACCTCCGGCGCATGATTTCCGTCAAAGAACGCCGTGTCGATCTCGACGCCCTGCACGACGCCGCTCGCGACGCCCAGCCGGATGACGACCCAGTCGAAGGAGTTCGCGTTGTGGCGCCGCGTCTCCCAGCCGTCGTACCATGCGCCGGCGTGCGTGAAGACGCCCGGTCGGTGGATGGGCGGGGTGGGGGTCAGGAGGTTGGAGGCGGCGGCGAAGAATTCGTCGGAGTGCGCGAGGATGCGGGAGTTGAGGGGTGCGGAGATGAGGTCTGTTGGGTTATTAGTGGGTGGAGGCGTGTGAGGGACGGGGGGTTTTGGGGGCCAGGAGGGAGGAGGGGGAACGAGGTGTTAAATGGAAGGGGGGAGAGGGGAGGGAGGCAAAGAAAGCTTTAGATATATACGAACCGATATAATTGGAGCTGAAAGTTGCGTCGATTTGATCTGCAGGAATGGATTGGATAGAGAGTTTCGCAACGTCGGTGAGGGTTTCAGGAGGTGCAATTGGAATTTCCATGGCGATCTGAATTTTTGTTAATGAGGGTGAAGTGAAAACAACACCCTGAACTCTTCAAGACTATGTGGTGTTTGGAGGGGTAATTTTTCAGGGGTCGTGGTTAGTTGTAGGGTATCCTGGGCCAATTGCACATGACAGCAAGTAAGGTGGGTAAGGTACGTTCTCAAGAATGGCGATTAATAAAGTGGTGAATTTTTGAAATGAAAAAGGTAAACGTAAACCTTTGTAGCCACTTGACCTAGCCCTGCTCGTGGATCTATTTCTAGTATATTACAGTGCCTTCACACTTTGGAAGAATGGATTCTGCAACAACTCCTCGTTCCCCTTAACAAGGTCCTTCAGTCTATCTCTCTGCTCTTTCTTACTCAAATCTTTACCCTCAACTTCCTTCTTCCACTTTAAAAGGACTTCCTTTAGCATTACACTTCCTTGTTCAACGTCTTCTTTGCTTGCCTGTACAGTCGTCTCCTCATGCTTCCCAGAAAAGTCTTCTAGCTCGTCTGCTTTCCTCTTTGCCATATTGATGACTTTCTTTGGAAAACGTACAAGCTCTGCAACATGAATGCCGAAAGATTGGTCGCAGACACCTGGCTCGACTTTGTAAAGAAGCGTTACCTCGCGTCTTTGGTCGTGCTTATCATCACCCGAGTCCTCAATATGGGCCACGACGTGGAGATTTTGTACTTGGGGGTAAGTCTCATGTAAGGCTGTCAATTCATGGAAATGGGTGGCAAACATGGCAAAAGCACCAATTTCTTTGACGATATGCTCGGAGATTGCCCATGCCAGTCCAAATCCATCGTAGGTACTTGTGCCGCGTCCAAGCTCATCGATGATGATTAGTGACTCCTTTGTTGCGGTTTTCAGAATGTTAGCTGTCTCCAGCATTTCTGCCATAAAAGTCGACACACCCTTCAGCTGAGAGTCGCTTGCACCAACGCGAGCAAGGATGCAGTCAAAAAGGCATAGCTCAGCCTCAGAGCAAGGGACGAAACAGCCGATCTGGGCCATTAAAGCGATAACTCCTATTTGCCGAATGTAGGTGGATTTACCGCCCATGTTAGGTCCTGTAATGATCAAGAACTCGGAGATGCCTCTGCATAGCGAGACGTCATTGGTGATGAATTGAACATCATCCTGCATTTCCATGCACGGGTGGCGGGCTTCCTTGAGAACGGTATCTCCAGTGCCTCGTGGATGCATAGTAGGTCGGACATATGAAGTAGGTGCATGTATGGAGGCATGCGCAAAGGCAACAATGACATCCAGATGTGCAAGGACACCAGCAAGCTTTTCGAATACAGGGCAGTAAGATCCAGCAACGCTAACGACTTCACTAACCAGTCCACTCTGTGTTCGATTATAACTCTCCGATAATTGATCAAATTCGCGCCGTAAGCTCTGTAGTGTGGACGTTGTAAAGAAGACACCGTTCTTTTGTGTCGAACATTCTTGATATTGCTTCTTGTTCCGAATACAGCCAGCTTCGTTTCTTGTCAGACGGAGACACCAGCCATGAACTTTGTGATTCTCAAGAAAGAGCTTCTTCTCTGTGTCTTGATTGAGATCTTTGGCGACGCGCTTGTGCTCGACTTCCATATTGTACTTTAACTTGTCAAGTTTCTTCCGCAAGATTCGTAGACCATCATCAAACTCTGGCTTGATAATGAACTCGTGGTTATCTAAAGCATCAAGATCGACTGTGGTCTCTACCATCTCCTGTAATCGACCAAGAGCGTCAGAGTACTCTCGCAGCTTCATCGTATATTCTACATCTAATGGATCTTTGTATTGCTCATCCATGACGCCTTCCAATGTTCCGACGAAGCCCGGGATTCGGATTGCAACTTGGTAAGCGCGAACGACATCTTCAAGATTGGCAGCCTTTCTTTGAAACTTCTTTGCCAGTCTGTACAAATCCGGAATGGAGCGTAAGTGCTCTTCTTGCATTGTTTGCCGCAACTCCGTATCGGTCACAAAAGCTTCAACAAGCTGTTGTCGGCGTTGAATCTCGTCAACACTCATAAGAGGCTGCTTCAGCCATTGTGCAAGCAATCGACTTCCGACTGGTGTTTTACAATGATTGAGGAGTCCATACAAACTCATAGTCTTGGAACCATCCCTTGGCCCTGGCATCAAATTGAGTGCCTTGAGTGCAGACGAATCAAGCTTCATGTACTGCGATAGATCGTGCTGATAGAGTTGATATTGGCCAAAGTTGGCAGGATCAGACATGACGCCCAAATATTTAATCAGAGAGGCAGCAGAGCCCATCGCAAGCTTCAGATCTGTTTGGGGGAGGGTTGTCACGGATTGTTCATCCCTCAGTAATCTTGTAAGGTCTTGTTCAATGTCTCGCGTGCCAAAGTCACCAACCGGCCTCTCGGATACAGCACAGCCGCAGTTGTCGGCAATGGTACGAAGTTTGCCAAGTTCGACATCTTTCTTCTGTCCGTCCGAAGCAAGCAAGCATTCTTTGACGCCAAGCTGAATCAGCATAGACTCGAAGTTGGAGTAAATGTCGTTGTCGAGAAACTCGCTAACACCAAGTTCGCGTACACTTGCATCTGCGAAACAGACGCCTACATTGCGTGCCTCTGATGCTTTTGCTGAAACTTTGACGGCCAGAATAATAGGTGCTGCATCAAGCTGGCCGCCGAGCTCATCTTCAATGTCCTGCAAGTTCCCAGGTGAAGCCTTTGAAGTTTAGCAACATTCAATTAGTCGTTGGTCCAAATGACATACCTGCTTCGTGGCTTTCCAGTTCATGCGTCCTGACGATTCCCATATTTCTATCCGCATGCCCTGCCTAAAAAGTGCTTCCCGTAAGAGATTCCGGAAAACCGTGACTGAGAGCGTAACAGAAGGCAGACCAGGTTCTCGTCCTAGTTGTCGTATCACAGATGTAGTCTTGTACATTGTCCGTGCAATAAAGGTAGCGTCGTCTCCATGCGCTGTGTAGTAGTCTCCTCGGTCAAAGATACGGATTGCGTCTCCATCCTTGGCAGGCAGATTTCGAAAGAATTTGATGAAGCCAACCTCATCGTCGACCTTCAGATCAGGTCTCGATGCCATAATGTCTTTGAATAAAGCAGAGGTCAGGACCAGTCAATTCTATAGGTACAACAAGCAGCACGATTATTCGCAATTAAAGACAGGATACAATCTAACAAAGAACAAAGCCAATTGACGGAAACCCGCTAGTGTGACACTTCGCCGATGAACGCCATGTAACACTGGGAGTACGAAGATTGTTGTTGTATTGACGATGTAATGTTCACGGAGGACGCGACTTTTCGCGCCACGCGTAGAGGGTTGCAGCGCACGGACCGACTCGGGATCTTTCGGTCTCATCTGCAAGACCACAGCGGTAGAAGAACAATGAAATCATCGCACATTAGATGGTGTGATCGCCTTTAGGGACCCAGCCTAGGAAGATAAGCTGCATGTCCGTTTTCGTTCTATCCAACGAGACGAGAAGATTGAACCTCCATTGTCCAGGTTCCCCACACTCTCACCGTTAGGTAACTTCCTAATTCACCCGTATCTGCTATACAACTGTTTTATAGAAGAGCTTATCCGTTGGGTCATTGCTTACAATGTCCTCAAATCTTGCCAACTGATTCTCATCATCTTTTCGAGAACTTCTGCATCCGGAACTTCACCTTTCATTCCCACCACAGACCCACCCTCTTTCCAATTCCCAATATCGTCCACCGCCTCTCTAATTAACCTCAATTTCCACCACAAAATGTCTCGACTCCTCCTCCGCACGCCTCGCACCCTCCAGCCAATCACTACTCTTCCCTCGTTCCGCGCCCTCCACCTCGATCCCAGCCCAGCCTCCAAACCTGCCCACGAGTCCGGCACCGCAAAGTCCAAAGAGACTGCCAAAGAAGGATATGGCAAAACCGGCACGACAAGTGAGGCATATGGAAATGAGGATGTCGAGGCAGCAATACGCTCTGCGCAGGGAGGCCACCAGGAGCAACATCAGCAACATCAAAAGCAGTCATGGGAGGCGAGGAAGGGGGGCATCGGAGGTCAGTAAAGTGGGAGCTGATAAGGGAGGTCAGGTAGGATAGAGGCATACGGAGGAATTGATGGCGGGAATGGATGGAGAGGCATACATCTATTAAATGGGAACGCACCGGAAGGAGATGGGCGCAATTTCAACTGTGCAAAAACTTCAAACGAACAGAGGTTGTAGTCAAGATGTATACATATCTCTCTCTTCTCTAGACAGCTTGCTACATGCTACATACTACATACATACATGTCTCGCACTCTTTCATCCAGCCATCATCCTCCTACCGAAATTATGCCAATCTTCCACTGTTGCAAAGGTCTAGGATAGATCAAATGAACAGCCAAGGTAAGAAAAAAGGTGTATAAAAAATCGCAGATGCAGAGCCGATCAGAGGCTTCGTAAACAAGGTTAGCACAGACACAGATGGATGTATAGAGAAAACGCCACCCAGGCTCAAAGGACAGCAATCACAGGCAGCATAATACAGCTGTATTAGAATCGCCCAAATAATCTTCACGTTATAGCACGTGTCCCCGCCGAACCAGCGCAGGGCTCACCCTGACTCTTTTGACAATTTTTTGTCACCACCTTCCTCGTTGATAACTAGTATCTTGATCGAGGTCTGGCAGTCTTGGCTCGCGCAGTGCCTCGTCGTCCCAAGGCGCCGGGCTAACGCTGCGTTCATGACCACCCATGCTTGCGGCATCAGACATAAGGCCGTGCTGATCTTGCGCAACGGGGCCATAGCCGCCCTTCTTGGAGAAGTTAGATGGTGTAGCTCCAGCCATGGGATGTGGAGAGACGAGAGGGGACTTGGTGGTTGAGGGGGCAGGCATGAATTTTTTGGCTTCAGTGGGGTCCATGAGGAGAGAGTTACGGGCGTCAAGAGGGGTGAGAGTGTCAAGGTCACGATGAAGTTTTTCTAGACGCTGTGTAAGTGTACTGTCAGGAAGGTGGTGGGGTATGGTTGACGACTTACCAGCTTCCTTTCGCTTCTTGCGATGGGGGTTTTCCTTGCAACAGGTCACAATTGCATTGACTGCAATCAAGATTGCCAATAGTCCAGTCAGAACAGATTGAACAACTATCAGAATGACACCAGTAATAGCCTTCGTGGTCTGTGCGATCCCAAGTTCTTCAACAAACACCAAGATGCACACAACGGACAAAATTCGCACAACTTGGACCATGATGTTGATCCAGTTGCCGCTCTTGAGAGTGTATGGTCGAGCAAATAAAAGTAAGATAAGCATCAGACTCTCAATGATAAGTTGTCCAGCCGATTGTACAAGACCGTGTCCGTCTGCTCCAGCAATAACAACTCCACGAGCAAACATGTAGACAATGGCAGGTACAAAAAGCCACCAGTATCCACGTCGGTAGTTCTCGTAGAACAAGCTGTATTTGCGCCAAATTTCCTTGTCCTCATAAAGTCCCGAGGTGTCGCCCTCAGCGTTCTTGTATTTATTGGCCAGGCTCCAAATCTTCCATGTGAAGAAAGCAAGAACAGCGGTAAATGCACCAAGTGTAACACCTGCAAGTACCTTGGCAGCCCAAGAGTCGCCATTTCTGAATTGATATACGCAGTAGAGAGTCCAGGTGCCGTAGAGAATGAGAATTAAATTGGTGATCGTCTTGGCGAGCAACCACCAATATCGCTTACGGAAGTTCTGGAGTTTCTTGGGAAAAGAACCAAACAATGCCCAGGCTTCCAATATGACTTTGAAGAGGAGAATTCCCACTGTGATGGCCGCGATAACAATGGCAAAGATGAGGAGGACAGTCATAAAAGTATTTGCTTGGGGAATACTGAGTTCTTCAACATAACCCTGAATGCCGTGAACCAGTTCAACTTGTTTGGTGTTGCCCCCAGCAGTAGTATTGCTGGATCCATCACCAACATTCTCCGAGGAGCCATTGACATTAGTGCTAATACCATCGCGAACATACAAGATAGCCTTCTCAAAAGAGTCGAGAGCACGCTTGCTAATATTTGTGGACTGGCCGTCAGTTTCAACCAAAGTTGCATTGTTGACAAGGAATTGGTAGTTGGCGTCCGTCAAGTTACCACCAGTTGCTTTGCGAAAGTTGTCAATAGAAGTCTGCATTGATGCCCAAGGAATCAAGCCCGTGCTAAATCCAAAGTTGGTGCTGAAGCTTTGATAAACCGAGGGATATTGAACACTGAGCATGCCATTCATTGCCATGGATTGGAACCAGCCCATGACCTCGCCAAAGGTTGGACTGGGAGTTGAGGCGCCTGGTTGTCCACCACTTGCCAAGGCCGAAAGTGCAGAGACGACAAGTGCAGCACCTGCAATGCCAGCGGCAATGATGGGCACGGCAACAGTCTGCATCGTCTTGCCGTTGCCAAGATTCGATTGCACACATGCCAAATCCTGTCCATCTTGTGACTTGAGCTCAATCTTGCCAACACCATCAAGATCGGGAATGTTGAAAGCGATTGCAGGTATTTGGCTCGCAAACTGGCTGGGTATAGTTTGGTTGCCCGAGGCAGCAAATGAGCCGGCGGGTACTGAAGAGGTAATTTAGCTAAAGCCACTTAGAAAAACAAGCAGTGAGCATACCGGGACATAGTTGAGCAATAGGAGGGTTGCAAGGATCAAAGTCTTTTGAGTAGACTTGTTTGCCATATGCAGTAAATGTTAAGGCTGCGGTCACATTTTGTTCCGACGCACTTGTGCCGGCGACGTCGAAGTTGATCGCGTTTGTCGCATGGTTGTACACCACGTTCATCTGTGTGACATTGATCGAGCCATTGTTTATGCAGTTGACGAAACCAGATGTGGAGAGAATTTGGGTGCTATCGCCCAGTACGGCCGAAGGAAGAGCACCCAGTAATAAAAGGGAGGAAAGAAAGCGTGAACTACGTGACATTGTCCGCATGATGCAGACAGCCGTAAAGCCGGCCTCGGTAGGACACCGAGCGGGTAGATGCGAGAAGATTATGTTCCTCGATAGTCTGGAGGACTCTTGTGACGTTATAGAAGAGATATTACAGTCGATGTCGTAACTCGTGTGATGAATAGCCGAAGAGTGCAGGTCTTGAGGTCGGGTATGGTATTAGTGCTTCAGATGCGTATGGACGGTTTGAAAGTGGTCCTGTTGTTTCGTCACCAGGAAAAGTAAGGAGGTGAAGAATCAAGAGAGTAGTGAATGTGGGAAGGAGCAACAAAGGGGAGCCGGGTTGTCACCGGGAACGAGTGGCACTATACAACGAGTGTTAAGATGGGTCAAGAGAGAGTCAAGGAAGAAAGTCCAGTCAGGCAAAGGAAAGAGAGCGCGCGGGTGCCAGAGGAAGATTGTGAAGGGAGAGTCGGGATAGGGACGAAGCAAGCCTAAACCCTGGTGGGTTTCACTACTGGGTGTCGCTGCAATCGCCGGGGTCCACCCAATCAAATGTGGTACAGAGTCAATCGCACGGACAGCTTGCAGGGTCCAGACGTTATTGTCCAGCGATTGAGATTGCGACAAACAGTCCTGTGAGAAGGCTTCGATCGAGGGCAAGGTGATCCGGAAAAATGCAGTGCCAAGTCACTCGGGCTCTTGAGTCGATAATATCTACAGCAGTCTGATATCTGTCACGAGTGTATCTCGACCGAATTAGCACACCTAAACGAGAATTGTCTGGCATGGAGACTGTTCTCGTGGCGTGCATGGTGGGTAGCCAACGCCTCTTCTAGAAGAACGCGCTGCTCAGCCACATTGCGACCGTATCACGACCTCCTTCAGACCGCCTTCTCAACACCATCACCTCGTGTCACCTTTACGTGCATTCTTGGTAAGCTCTGATGCTGCGGCTATGTTGTTTGGGTGCATCCTTTGCCGTACAAGATGCGACCATCGTCTTGTATTCCTGTTAGCTTTTTGATATGTATTTTTAGCAAGCCTTATTGTGGTCCACTAAAATCTTGTCCCTGATAGTGCATAATATTATGGCATATGGGCACAGGGTCCATTGCCGGTTACAGAATACTTTCTAAAGGCACAACTGCGCCTCTTGACCCGCCACACGCTCTCGGCCAACACATAGAATCCCATCAATCCATCTCGCATCTCGTATATAGACACATATTTACAGTTTGTTTTTACAGCAGCAGGAAACGTTCCAGCTTAAAGACAAGTTTACCACGTCGGCATTCGATCTGCCGAGAGCCTCCGTGTATGAGAGTTACCATCTTCTCGGTATGCTACGTGCTATACCGGGGCTGGCCAGGACACTGAATATTCTCCCTCATGACGTAAGGCGATTGTACGTGGCTTGCTATGACCCATCAGATAATGAGAGAGATGCTTCATCGGATACAACTTGAACGCAGTCGTGCTCACGCAGTTCAATAAGGACCAAACACCGTCATTCCCTGTCACCGTGCCTTCAAGCAGTGTCTGGGTATTGCAATACTGACTCTGAACTTTATAGAGTAGTGACTAAATTGGTATCATTCTTTGAGATTTGCTGTCTTTGTCTCAGTAGTCACTTCTCGTCCGGCCCTATGAAATGCTACACGAAGAAAGTCCGACGCCAGGCAGATGAAAGTTGAGAACAAGGGCTAAGCTTTTCAAAGCGCCCGGCCTCCCAATCCAGCCGCAAAACTTTTAAGCCGGTGCTGAAGCCGGGCTGCTTGTTGTCACTGTCTCCACCTCCACCTTGGGCATAGGGGCTCCTGTGCCTCCCAAATCCGTCGCCCTTGCCTTGGGATTCTTCGTGTAATAGTTGGAAATGGCGGACTTGATAGCATCTTCGGCAAGCATAGAGCAATGTACTGCCAAAGCTATTAGACAATGAGATTCTCGATATTTTTAGAGTTTGGGCTTACGCTTGACAGGTGGCAGGCAAAGTTCCTTTGCAATCTCTGTATTACGGATTTTGCCTGCTTGCTCTAGTGTCATTCCTCGCACTAATTCCGTCAGGTAGCTCGAGCTTGCTATTGCAGAACCGCAGCCGAAAGTTTTGAATTTGACGTCGCTGATGGTATTGTCGTCTGGGTTGACCCGGATTTGAAGCTTCATAACATCACCGCAGGCTGGTGCGCCGACTAATCCTGTGCCCACATCGGCTTCGTTCTTGCCCATGCTTCCGACATTTCGAGGATTGTTGTAATGATCTAACAGTGCTCGGAATGTTAGCTTGGCTCTAACTGATGGCAATGCTACCGAGAACTGCTTGGTTCGGCACTCTTCGTCCAATTCAGACCCGGGAATAACTACTCCAAAAAGACTTATCTTTCTCATGGTATCCTCTCCGGCTGAAACCGACGACAGGTCGTGCTACTCTTGATGATGTAGCTATGATAGGTCTGGAAGTAGATGAGATGTACCCGCTCGCCTTCGCTGGTGCCGCAGTAAGTACCCTTCGCATCATTTTGAATCAATTGTGAATTGCCGCAATAAGCTCGAGGATATGTAGGACCTTCTTTCAACTAATAGTGATGATGGGGTAGAAGTCTTAGGAGGATTTGCTCTTGTTTGAGGAATCTGGGTCTGGAAGCTTTACTTAATAACCCGATGACGGCAAGTGCGACCCGTTTCTGGTCATGGTGGCAAGATCACGTGCAAGCCCCACGATCTGATGTGATAACGCCGAGTCCGATATGTCCGAAGAGACGGCTCGGTCGAAGACGCTTGATGTTCGAAACGTTTGCCAATGCATATTCTCGAGGAGCAAGAATTTAGTTGTCAAAGAAAGCCTCCCTGCAAGTATTTTTCGCGCGTCGAAAAAGTGACTGAGCTCAAAAGGACACAAGACCAATTTAGTCCCATGTAACTCGAAGCGATCGACGCAAAGTGATCACCTCACAGAGATGGAAACTCGAAGCAACTCACTCAAAGATGTCAATACTAGATTGTTTCGCGTTTTGGAAAATCGGCCGCTGACGATGATTTCATTGGTGAAACTGACAAGAATACCTTATCTTCTTTGACATTCGTAACCAACATGCGTCCAGCCCGTTCTGGCTACTAAATGTTCAAGAAACGCAAGCGCTAAACGAAGAAATATTGGCTTTGATGCCCACAACGTGTAGGATATGTGACACGAGGCCTGAGAACAGTAGTCTCTCTTCAAATTGTCTTTCGGCAAGGACGAATGCAACTGAAGAAAAGAGCAATCACACAATGTGAATGACGAGGAAATCTCCTGAAGCTAACTAATTAACACCACATGATGCTATCTGTCCAATGTCGAACAATCCGTACTCCTTGCGATGCTTCTATGGATGCTGCCCTGCCATATGCTCCAAACATTACGCGACCTGTTTCAACGCTTTTCTAAATGCAAAGCTCATAACACATTTCAAAACAGAGCCAGGATGGCAAACAGCGTCCACACAAATACCATATTAGATTGAACATTATTTCCTGCGCCCTTGGGAACGACTCCGGTAGCGCTACCACCCAGATACCAACTGCCAATATCGGTGAGCTGGCCATTCTGATTAAGCATTGCTGCATCAGGACCAACATTCGACACAGAGCTACGGAAAGATCCGAAATATGAGTAACGTTCAACATATCTAAAGCAATACATCAGCCAGGTTCTCATGAAGTTAAACTCACTGCATACGAAGAACTCGGATGCACTTACGATAGCCTGTCCAAAAATTGTGTACTCATATTGAAGAAGCTCTGCGCATCACTCAAATTGGCGTCCGGGTACGCAAATTCAGTCACCCACATCGACATGTTCATATATGTGGCGTTCACTTGCCCGACATGGCTTGCAAAGCCTTCAAAATCCCCATAAAAGTGAATGGGGATGAAAGTAGGATGACATCCACCATTGCACGCTGTGAAGAAGTCTTGGAGCCAGGTAAAGCCAGACTCGGCTCCCGTTACCGCAGGAGCGCCAAGTTTGACGTGGTATTTTTCACGCAAGGGTTCAAGTAGTCGAATCCATGTAGCAGCAGCATCTGCAGCTGCGACACCTGAGCCACCGTTGGTTGCTGAATCTGGCTCATTAAAACCAAGGACGTAGGTGATGTTCGTGCCGCCTTCAATCAGGCCTGAGACAGTGTCGAGGAAAGAATTATCGCTCTCGTTGCCCCATAATTGGGGCACGAATTGGAGCTTTGTGTTATCGTAGACAGATGACGGGGAGGGACCGTAGTTGTAGTACCATGTGAGATCTGAGCTTGATGAGTCCCAGATGCCATTGTCGCTTGGAGTGTTGTTTTCAGTAATGTAAATCAGTCCACGCTTCGAGGATGTGTCGCCATGAACAATTCGCGCGACTGCTAGGAGGGCGAATATTGAGATCGCTACCATAATGCGCGACGAGAGAGGATGAGTAGGGGCCAAACGCGTTCCCGAGGGCACTGGTAACGGACAGCGGTCGAAACGTCCTATTAAATGGTTGGAGACAGCAGTGAGGGTAAGAATTAAGAATAATTTAACAGATCAAAACGTCATGTCAATTTCCGTCCACAAGGATATTGTCTGGCAAATCTTGTTTTGATAACGATAGCTGCGGGGAAACAAAAATCGCGAAGATTACCAAACGAGTGTACACAGCTTCTCGCTATGGCTGCAGTGGTGTTTTCTTATCAAAGGAGAGGAAGGAAGAAGATTCCAATCAACGTGTGCGAGAAAAGTTCCCGTGCCCTCATTTAGTACGGTCAGCTTGATAGGAACAGGAAATCCAGCCTGAGTCTACCAAGAAATCTAGTGACGCCATGCGAGCGCAATCCCTGCAATCTGCGGTCTCGTCCTTAAAATAGGATCTCAACTGTCCCAAAGCGGACGAAACGAGCCGCGTTCCGGTAAGCACGGACTGGCAGATCTTTCACAGCTTAATGCCTCGATTCTAGATTGCGTGGCGTCAATAAAACCTACCAGCGACCTTCACAGATCTAACTTCATCTCGAAGTCATCCGCTCAGAGCCTTCACTGAGGCTGCGGTAGATCTGTAGGCGACGTGAGACCCATCTCAAGAGGAGCATCCGACCTTCCAGACCTGGTTCCTTCTTCAAAGGGGCAACACAGCGAATGGAAAAGGAATTAGGAGAGCTGAGCCAAAACCAACGATGCTCCTTGATTTTGGAAACGAGTCTCTTTCCGTACTTTTAAGCGTGTTGACTAACCTCGTTCAACGATCAAGCACTGCTGTTGGCTCCAACTACAAGACCTTAACCCCCCTTTAGCAGCCTACAAGCAGCTGGCAACCCCTAGCGTAATCGTCTTCGTTTTGGTCTCGTTGATTCGGGTCTGGTTGATGCCTTCGTGTCTATCTTGTCTCCGACGTAGCTTGTCTGGACGCCAACCCAATCGCTCTTTCTTCATCTCTGTTGCCATTCGCAATGGTTCCTCTTCAACTCTATTTAGGCACACGCATATACCTCCATGCAAGCTATGGGAGTTCAAAAGCACTTCAAATACATTTAGTGAACAGCCTTAGGTATTGTTCGGCTTGCGGCGTCATCGGTCGTTTAATATCCAGCAGGAGTCAATTCTCTCGTTCCAACTGATCGCGGATAAGAAAAAGCATTAAATTCTGTTGATGCAAATCGGTTGCAGTATGGGCAACACTGATCCAGTCAAGCGCTTGCTTAGTTTTCGTGCAAGATATATGACATATTCACATTCAAGATTTGTCGTGATTTTAGCCGACGCTCATAGAGAACTAAAAAAGATGGTATCAAATATTAAAAATGGATCGTATCGGGGTACACAATCAGAAGCGTCCCTTGAAATGGCCTGAGATTGGTTAAGTCTACTAAAAGTTCGATCGGTACTGTAAAGTTGCGGCGACTGAGAGCGGCCATTACTATAATATCAAAACTAGAGCGGAATCTGGCTCTGGCCTTGCACATTCTAAGAGTAAAGCATAATATTTCGATCCATAAAAACCCATTATTCACTTTTAGAATGAGCTGATCAGCTTAGACGATAGCATATTCCACGCAGCGCGCACTCGCCATTGTACTTCAGTCTAAGCTGATTACGACTTAAATAGGGCAAGCCACATGCCGGGTGGAAGACCCTTCCTAATTCCTCCATAAATGTCCCGTGCTGGACTCATATAGTTCTCAATGATTAAGAAACCTCTCAATACTTGAAGCCTATGCCTTCCGAAAGTGCAAGTAGCAATACTCTCGCTTTTCTGCTACCCTCACTAAGCATCTTTTCGTCCACGGAATCTTTGTGGGCGAGGGACTCACATGAGGTTGCTGCTCAACAAGAAGGATAGAAGGCAAAGCTTGAAGATTCATTGAATCATTACAGCTACTATCGTCTAAAAGCACGATCCTACTCTTCAAATGGCCGCACCAACTCTCATTCTCGTACCCGGCCTTTGGGAAGGACCAGCGGTATACGATCCGTTGCGTGAGATTTTGGCCAAAGCCTCACCGCCTATTTCTGATGTCCATCCAGCGCCGCTCCGCTCCACAGGCACGACGAGTCCGGGGAATCCCAATATGCACGATGACATCGATGGCATTCGCAAAGTCGTTGAGCCGCTGGTGAAAGCTGGAAAAAGCGTGGTGATGGTCGCCCACAGTGCGGGTGGCTT
The DNA here is from genome assembly GCA_021030915.1 of Astrothelium macrocarpum. Classification (NCBI taxonomy): domain Eukaryota; kingdom Fungi; phylum Ascomycota; class Dothideomycetes; order Trypetheliales; family Trypetheliaceae; genus Astrothelium; species Astrothelium macrocarpum. Next base: position 62,518 of record JAGEMR010000042.1, on the reverse strand, counting down.
CCTAGGCGCAGCTGCTGTCGAAGGTCTGGAGGTTGGTGGCAAGGACACAATTGCCAGTGGTGGTGGAGTTGAGAAATTTTTCTTCATTGCGGCAGGCCTGCTTCCCATTGGATTTCATCATCATCCTTTGCCATTCATGGACTTCGAGGTAAGTCACTATTTGTCGATCTGAGCAACAGTGAACAAGACTGGTTTTCACTCGTTCTACAATATGTGAGCGGCCTTTGATAGCTTTCTAACTTTACGCTTAGGATGACAGGATGTTCTGCAAGAACCCTGATGAATTGCTATTTCAAGATGTGCCTGCACCGGTAGCTAGCAAATACAAGGCTATCATGCAGCACCAGCCCAGCAAAGATTGGGACAGAGTCGTTCCATACGCCGTTTGGGAGAAGATTCCAAGCGCTTATTTGCTTTGCGAGAACGACGCATGTATACCGCCTGAAAGGCAGCGATTAATGGCTGAAGCAGCGAATTGCACCATATACACGGCGCCTCTTGGTCATCTTCCCATGCTGGCTAACCCAGATCAAGTTGCGCGAAACCTCTTGGAGTTCATCAAGACTTAGGCAAACACAGAAGTCAACATCTCATACTATAGTCTGCTGCCTTGAACAAGTCAAAAGGGAATGTTGATACTGGACTATCGCGCCAAATTCGACGCGAGAGCCGCTAAGTGGAGTGTTTCGAAATTGCCAAGAGTGAGTAGCGAGATGAACATAAATGCTGAGTATGAGCCAAAGCCAGCGGTACTTAAGATGAGGCATTCCGGGAGCTGCTCTTGGTGGTCGTTCTGGGGGCTTCGCACCACCATTGATATTGGCAATTGCGTTTGCTAGGTTGCTAGTAGATAGGATTCAATGTGAAGACGTGGCTAACGCGTTGTGTCGTAGCAGGCCATGCTGCATGACCTTTTCAGCAGTCTGTGATGTTGGTACATAGCAAAAATTCACAATCCAAATTACCATCCGATTGCTCTTTTCTCAATAACTTGTCGTAAACCATGTGTAGATAGGCGCCTTTGAGAAAATTAGAGTCGATACCAGCGAAATTTCAATCCAAAACGATACCACAGCACGAACAAGCCAAGACATTGACCTGACACGCACCTACAATAGCTAAACCTACTAAAGATCATCGATTCAATAACGCACTGCTCATTTTCGCCCCTTCGGCAATCTCTTTAGGTAAATATCGAAATTTGGCCGCTATCAGCTGCTGGTGAGTCATCGCAGATTGCACCACGCGGACGCTCACCAACCAGTCAAGACCCCTGCCTAAGGTAAGATTTATAGAAGGCATCTTCTATTCTAAGCAGGCAACGGATTAGAGAAGCATTCCATTGGGCAGGAGAGGGGAAGGAAGTTAGTATCAGGAAGAACATCGTCCCACCACATACGAATCTTACGTTTTCCCATAGTGTGGCTTTCATCCCGTCCCAGCTGCATTCATTCTATCCCATTGTGGTTTGTAGTGCTTCCCACTCTTGTTCAGCCCGCTCTTCGGCTTATCCGAACACCGACACGCGAGTCATGGTGAAACGTCTTGGAAGAGTCAGAGACAAAGAACTTGAAGCATTGTTTTAGCAGAGTGGCGACAGAAACTCGGTTTCATTGCTTCGCCAACAATTCTCGGTTCGTCCAATGGAACATGTTCCGAAGCTGCCGTGTCCAAGACGGCGGCTCTCCGCCGCTGTAAGATTTCGATGCTCTAGTCCTAAAGTGGGTATCATTCGCTTAAGCCCCTGATTCAACAGTGTCTGGAGAATCGAAAGGTCCAAACAGGCTGGCGTTGGCTAATGCTATAGCTACACTCGTGTACTTTATGCTGGCGTTTTTAAAGGCGTGTCCAACTGGATAAAGATTGAAAAGCGGAAGTCTACAATAGGCCGTAGTTTTTGGTTTTTAAGGTTTTTTGTAGAGGCTCACACCACAGGCCAACACCTCAAATCACAAGGGCAACATTTACCGTTGAACAACCTTCCATTGCCTGCGTACCTCGCTTCGAATGGCGCAAGTAAACCTCTATGAAGATCATTCTGGAGTTGTGCAAAGCGCTTCCGACAATCCATATGATGCGCTTATCGAAGCGTCTCATAATGAAGCCGTGAGTGTCCAAGGTTTTCGATTGGACCTCTTTTTGAATGTTTGTAGGGTCAACTGCAAGCAATTTACGATAAACATCGCAGAACAAGGGTTGAACAGCAGAAGGGGAAATTGCTTGATCCAAACTTCCAGGGCGTGAACCCAGACCCCATCTTGCAAAAGCTCGTCTATCCAGAAATTGAAACTGGCTTTCAAGACACGAGGCATTGCCTTGTATTCTGGGCGCGTCCAACACAGAGAGTAAAGAATCTCATTACTGAAATTCAGCAGCAACTCAAGTCTGTTCTTCCTAGTGAGTTTATTGAACGCTTAACGGTGTCAAGCTCACGTCGGCGCATCAGATATGTGGTTTATGCCACCGGACAATCTCCATTTGACTTGTCTCGAAATCACATTTTCTCGCACCGACGGTGAAATCGCACAGCTCATCAAACAGCTATCTCCGAAAGCCGTTGAGATTACTGATTATACGTATGCTCATCGCACTCGATTGATAAAGCCGATGCTCGGCTTTGACTCCTCGGCTTTCGCTCTAAGCTTTTTGCCAGCCGCCGGTGAAGGGCTGAGTAATGGGCGAGGCAAAGCTGACGACGAGTACACTTATCACCACCTCCGACGCGACATCTATTCACTTGTGAAAGACACCAAAACTGAAGTTGAATCGCGTTATACTGTACCGTCATCACACTTAACAATTGGCCGTTTTGTAACTCCAGAAGATACGTCAAAGGATACAGACAAGGGGGTTCATGCATCAATCCCTGATCCCGATAAAATGGTCCAGGTTGTCGAGAAAATTGGAGCAATAAATCGTTGGTTGCAAGAAAACTACTGGCCAAAGAGTACGAGTCCGCCAATTAACGACGGTGGAGAGTGGATTGTTGGTGAAGAGAAGGGCTTAGATTTCCATCAAGGTACCCTTTGGTACGGAAAAGGTGAGCGTGTCAGGCTGGGCAAAGGCTTTTGAAGATTTACTTTCGATAGAATAGACTGTTGCTAATATTGACGCAATGCGGATTAAAATTCTGGGTCAATTTGACAGTTATGGTGGTCTTTCCCTAATAAAGTACTGGCTTGAGTCAAGGGGAGCCCCACCAAATGACACCGTCTGCTCAACTCCTCCTTGAACGCTGTCAGGACTGGTCTTATAGAATTTAGCCGTTTCCGTTGACTCCCGGGCGATGCTTGCACGGTAGTGTGCTTGAAGTTCCCATTTTAGCAGGTTATCCAGTTTGACGTTCATGAAAACCCCTTGGCTCGGAATAATTCCTTGAACCCTGAGTAGTCCTAAACACACAATTTCAACCCTTTAGAACAATTTCATCACCCGATGTTGGAGTCACAATACTGGTTTCTTGGAACTATTGACAAGGTCGCGGCAAATCAGACATGCGTAAATACGAATATCCACGAAAAGGTCGGATTTAGACCTGCTCAGTCATACGGTAGAAAATCTGATGATGCAGACCTAGCTTCACATAAACGAGCAGCAGCGGCCTTTGATTGGGCGCGCAAAGATCTCACGAGCCGTGTGTGCATGAAACAGGTCGAGATGGAGGTGAAGGGCCTGAGGGGTGGCACGCGCGATGCATTGACCCCCTCGGCCTTATCGGCGAGCCGGGGGCGCGAGTTCGCGTCTGTCCAGAAGCAGCTCCGAAGGCTAGGCTCTCGCCAAAAGAAACAAAGAGCGAGTTGAGAGTTCAAGCCGCGATGGTGACAGTCCACATGGCTGATATTAAAAGGCACGTCATGCCTGCCTCTATGTACTCATATCCTTACGCTTGCATCCCGGTACTTTTCTGCAATTTTGCTCCTTAATCAGATCTTCTTCCCTTCCCTTGATATGTCTTCTGCGTCTTCGACGGCTACAGCTACGGATGAAAAAGACGAGAAGCAAAATACTGGACAGAATCTCAATATGAAGTTTTCAGAGGAAGACGGCCGGCTCTCACCTACACTCTCAAAAGAAGTAGAGACGACTAGTGGGGAAGAGGACCTTCCAGGTACAACAGTGGATGTAGAGAAAGGAAAGCCTGACGGACCACCTGCTGGAGCACCGCCAGCATTCAATCCTGCCGATTTTCCTGATGGAGGTTCGAAAGCTTGGTTGGTCGTTGCTGGAGGATGGTGTTGTCTTTTCGTATCATTTGGGTGGATTAATTGTGAGTATTGCTATTGAGGACCCATGCAAGTAGAGCAGTCAGCTAACCCTTGAATTCAGGTATTGGCGTCTTTCAGAACTATTACCAAACGCATATGCTCTCTCACTATGCGCCCAGCACCGTTGCATGGATACCGTCGCTCGAAGCGTTTATGATGTTTGCAGGGGTATGCAAAAAAAAAGCCTCTAAGCCTTCTCCAACCTACTTACATTAAATAGGGTCCTATAATTGGAAAAGTCTACGATAATTACGGGCCTTTTTATCTTCTCGTTGCCGGGACATTCTTCCACGTATTTGGTCTAATGATGACTTCATTGGCAACTGAGTACTATCAATTCATTCTGGCACAAGGAATCTGCAGTGCCATGGGTGCAAGCATGATCTTCTATCCAGGTAAGCTCTCTCCTAAATCTTCGGTGAAATATGAATCGGCTTGCTGACTTTTCAAGCCATGAACTCGCTCACATCATGGTTCTTCAAAAAGCGTGCTCTGGCATTCGGCATTGTTGCCTCGGGCTCCTCAACGGGCGGTGTCATCTTCCCCATTATGGTTCAGCGTCTCATTCCTCAGATAGGCTTTCCTTGGACAATGCGAGTATCTGCATTTATGATCCTCGGATTGGGAATTATTGGTATTTTGACGGTTAGATCTCGCCTTCCGCCTGTCAAAAGGCCGCTCAGCCTTATCGAATTTGTGCTGCCGCTAAAGGAGCCTCCATTCATTTTGTTAACCCTCGGCTCCTTTCTCTTCTTTCTTGGAATGTTCTTGCCTATCGATTTTCTCATTTTGCAGGCGGCAACTGTGGGAATGAGCACCAATCTGGCTGGTTACTTAATCCCCATCTTTAATGCGGTCAGGTATGGTTGAAACTCTACATACCATGACTATTGCAACTTACTGATTGATTTTTAGCTTCTTTGGCCGAACAATACCAGGCTATGTCGCAGATAAAATTGGCCGCTTCAATGTTCTTTCATTTATGTGCGCATTTAGTGGCATCATCACCCTCGCTTTATGGCTCCCAGCAGCCGCGAATGCACCTGTCATTGTTTACGCTGCACTTTACGGTTTCGGTTCAGGCGCTTTCGTCTCTGCAGCACCATCGGCTATAGCCCAGATCTCCGACGTTCGACAAATCGGGGTCCGAACAGGTACTCTATTTGCGATCATCTCCATTGCGGCGCTGTTCAGCAGTCCAATTGGCGGTGCGCTTGTCAGCGACGACCACGGAAATTATCGTGATCTTCAAATTTACGCTGGTGTGATCTGCACTGCAGGGGCTGCTGTCCTCTTAGCAGCAAGGCTCTTGTTGTCGGGGCCAAAGCTTATGGTAAAGGTCTAAGATACCCGAAAATGCAAGAGAAATGTTATGACTTGGAGCGATAGATAGATTTACAGTGAACACTCACATTGGGCGGTCGCGTTACGGGTTCAAATGTATAAGTAGGAGGGAAATGGGTGGGAGTAAAGAAACCTCTCAGATGACTTAATTAATGTAATCTAAGGTTCTCAATTTCTGACAATAGGTTCATTAATTAGAGTGATGGCAGAAAGTCAATTGTTCTCCAAGGCGCAATCCAAACTTCGCCAATATTTGCATATCAAAGGTTCCGAGAATATTTCTCTGTTCAGTAGAATTTTCACTCAACGAGAAAAGTGTGCCCATAATTTTCATTCAGCCAAAAAGCAAGCTAGCTACACACTAAAGCCCGTCATTGCTTTCTAACATTGTTGTAACCCTCGTTGGTCGTGCTGATACTAATTATTTTACGGACGCTGCCAACTTCGTTCTCAATCCACGCTTGTGACTCACTGATTCTCTCCGAGTCATTGCATTCATTGTTGTCCGCAAATCCATTTTCTTTTGTAAGCTCGGCACGAGAACCATCGCAATTGATTCTTGCTCTAGATAGAAAGCTCATACCAATAGTAGTATCACGTGTAGCACCATCCCAGATGGTGGGAATCTTCAATGCTGGCTTCTTGGTGCGGAAAGAACTTGTAGATCCTTTTGGAGAGGTATTATTTAAGGTTAACTTAGCTTTTATCCTCGACCTTAAGGCTTTGAAGAGGGTTGGGAACGTTGGCACACAGCCACAAGATATGCCTAGGGAGATCTCCACGCCGCTTCAGCGTCTGTCAGCATGTTTCCCGCAATCATCAGAAATAATGATTTACCTCCATACGCCGACCGGTGCCATGGCATAAGAAAAGTCGGTGGTTCTCGCGAGATTGATTGTGTAAATCATCCGAAAAATGCTTGAGACACAAGTTCTAATATTCATCAGCCTGTCTCCCAATAGAGCTTGAACAGCAGGTTGATGGCACATACAATACCCCTGTACCTAATAGGAGGACTACTGCGATCTTTCTTCCAAGCTTCATGCGGAGCTTCCATATTGAACGAATCGGAGTCAAAAGAGTAGCAAACTCAATGAATATTCGCAGAATGGATATTGCCACAAGGAGAGTATTTTGGTCGATGCAGTGTCCATTTAGGAAGGGATTCCAAGCTTTCGACAGTGGTACACACTTGAAAATTCCCAGAAATACCCCAATAACACACAGTAAAATCAGGATAGCCATTTGAACATAGATAATATAAAAAAGGGAAGTTTTAGAAGACCCGTTGGGGAGGAACACACGCTTGTACTGGAGGAGAATTGATAGCACAGCTGTTGAGACAACTGGGATGTAGAGTATTTCCAATCCAAATGCGATCTGAATAAGTCAGCAATGCATACATACTTGCCCATTCTTACCTTTTGTAACTGAATAAGTTCCCCTAAACGCAGGTTCCATTGGTGGGTTCCCACCCCTCGCTTAATGGAAACATAACCTAGACATAAATAGGCAATGAGACCAATCAGTAAGAAAGTTAGCTTGATATAAGCTAAAATTAAATTGACAACTTACCCACGCAAGCCCTGAAGTATCTTGTTTTATGGTTTAGTACGAAACTTTATAGCAGGGGAAAACCAACCCACAGTCATCCCAATCATATTTTTTGTGATAAACCCCGTGAGTAATCATGCGCATAATGATACAGACTGTACAAAGTGCTGTTATTAGGGGAACTACTATTAGCACATATTGAGGTGCTGAAAATGAGCCATCCAAAGTCGGTTGCACCCCAGCTGGAGGTGCGAGCGCTGGTTCTTGCAGTAGAACATTCATCTCCGAGACTGGTAAGTTGGTCATAGTCTTCCGTTTATAGATTGAAAGACAAAAGGAGCAAGGACTTGAGCCAGAAAATACGTCGAGAATGGGCCAAAGGAAAAGAAAAGCGCTATCGTGACAGGGTTTAGGCCGTAGAAAAGATCGAGTTTCAATTATAAAGAGCCAGTCCGAAAAGAGACACCGAGTAAACCCAGGGATGCAAGCAGGTTCGACGAATCGGCGCATTCGTGCAGCAACATAGTTGTCGTGGGGGTATTTTCGAATAGACGAAGTGGTCTGCATTTCGCCAAGAGCCCTGCATGCGGCATGATCCTGGACACTTACCAGATCGAGCTATCACGTTGGTTAACCAAGACTTCTATACTTTATGGCGGCCTTGCTGCCACGCTTCCTCGCTGCTTGCTGCCCTTGCTGCCCTTGCTGTTGTCAGGTTTTAGCCCACCTAGAAAATTAGGGTCAGACGCTGGGTTTATCTCCGGTTCCAACAACCAGTATATACCAGGAAGATCATGAAAGGTGCAGGACTGGAAATTGCAATAAAAACGCGCCTAACGAAGGCCATAATAGTTGAACACAAAGTAGGCGCGATCGATGAAGCTGGTGAAGAGATAATTGGATTCACAGAAATTCTGATCAGAGGTCAATTTATCCCAGAAAGACTGCTTTGCTGAGCTTGAATATTGAACATAAATTTTGGGCATGTGGTAAATGAGAGCGTGGTGGTAGGGAAGTGTTGATTGAAGATGATCTATGAAGTGATTGTGCCGCGAAAGGCGTAGATGGTAATGGTAATTTGGAAGTGGGTGTAGAGGGTCTGCAGGTATTATTGAAACGCCGTGGCGGTACCAAACCAACCTAGCTACAATCATCGGCATTATGCAAACAATCGCCCATCGACCTTATTACCCCTGAAATCAGCTCGCACACTGCGCAGACGATTGGACGAAAAGATGAATACGGTTGTATTGCCTGATTGGGAGTATTCGTGGCAAACGTTGTGACCGTGTACAGATATCTGGCCGCAAGGCTGCCTTGAATGCCGAGCTCCAGGTCCGGCTCTTCAGCTTTGCCCATCGGTCATTCGAACGTCAAGGGTGTATGTTGGATGTCCGATTGTCAGTGTGCATAGAACGCATAGTGATAGATTCATCTGTATGATGGACCTTGCGAAAGACTTCATTTGTGCTCAGAACGAACAACTGCAAGAAACCCAGACAGCCAAGCGCTTCCATATCAGAGTGAATGCGCCATTGCATAGGTTCCAGCTGCTTCAGAAAGACACAAACTTTACACATCTATAGTACGTAACAAAGAATGTTGCTGCTGTTGAAGCTGTGTGTATCCATGAAGCATTAATTGAGATGTCAGTCCCCCGGAGGAGGAAGAGACGGCTATGTATCCACGAAGCTAGTACCAATGCGGTAATGACTACCAAACCTTCAGAGCAACTTCCTCTCAACAACTGCTTCCATCTCCACTCGTCACGATTTCATAAAGTGCTTGGTGAACCATTTCACAGCCTGTTCCTCAGCCTGTACTGCCTGCTCCGTCTGCTTCGGATTAGTTCGATCGATACGCACACTGAACCCATGTCCGGCGCCCTCATAGACCACTACCTCATGCTCGACGTTGTTCTTCCTTAGTACTGCCTGTGCCTCTCTAGTCTGGACCGGAGTCATTAGAGGGTCCTTGTCGCCAATCGCCACGGAGAACGGCTTCTTGATCCCCTCGATATCCTTCGGGAACGACAGCGCCGACGGGTGGGCGGTGAAACAAACATCGACAAGAGCTTTGCTGGCGCTGGGAGCCTCAGCTGCCAGGTGGACAAGGTGCTGACCACCCCAGCAGAAACCCGCAACGCCAACTGGGAGCCTCGCGGCATCTGCTTTGCGGAGCTCGGTGAGAAAGCTCATGACGCGTGGCATGGTGACGCTGAAGCGGTTCTTGAACATGAATGGCCCGAAGCCATAGACTGCACGAACGACATTGTGCCTGCAATGGATCAGCAGGCTTGGACAGGTAGCGTGTCCGTGTGGGTCTTACAGCTTCTTGAAGTAGCCAAAAAATGATTCGGTTCTCATGACGGCGTCAAGCGGCTCTATCACCCAGAGAGGGCAAGAGTTGCCTAGTTTCAAGAGTTGCAGGTCAGTGGCAGTTCCTAGATTTCAGTGGCCGAAATTTGGCAAAGTCCAAGCCATCGATGTTGAAGAAGCAGCGATCTAAGCGTACACTACCGCGTCGGAAAACGAGATGAGAAGATGTTCGGTTATTATCCTTGGATAATACCAAAAATTCCTATTTCGCCAGAAAAATGCTTACCGTTCATGAAGTCCGGTAGAAAGACGGTGAAGTCACCCGTTCGTGCGTATTCATCGACCATCAGTCGGTTGTTGACAAACTCCCAACCGAAAGCATCGGGAATTATGACAACGATTCCTTTCGCGCTTCGTCCCTCAGAGGGTTTGGCGACATAGGTAGGTAGGCCATGGAGCGTAATGACCTTGCCATTCGGGGTAGCATCTGTTCTTTCAGAGCCCCTGAAGCAGTCGGGACATGACATTCTGCTCCAGAGGATGCTGAGCGGTATGTGGTCACAGAGTATTTGGGTGGGGAAACGTGATGAATGGAAATTATGGATGTCTTTGTTGACGGGTTGGTTTTCACGCCGATTGAAATGTTTATAAGAAGCTGGACCAGAACGATTGATTCCTCCGTGACCAACTTGGCCATCCCGTTGTCTGGCAGCCAAAACCTACACTAACAACGCCACTTACTCCTGTTGCTTCTCACTGCTGCTCTGGGCATGACCGCAATGCTATAAGCGGCTGGCAGACACGGGAAACCCGGCCATTGCATACAAGAAATATCTCCAGCTCCTACTATCCCACCTATTAGACTCTGGAGTAATCTCTTACTAGCGTAGGTTTTGGCTACCAGGCGAAGGGATAAGCTGACCCCACAGTCGCTAACGCTAGCTATAGTAGGAATAGAGTATCAGACGAAGGGATAAGCTGGTCCAAGAATCGCTAACGCTAGCTATGATAGGAAGCGGCCTTACCAAATGCGTTGCCTATCTGCCGCACCGCTGTTGGCCGGGTTGGGCGTGAAGCGCCTCTTGCATAGACAGCGTCTGTAGGTTCATATGGTATGAAATACCCTTCTCCCCATCTGCAACGAATACCTCACTTTATACCTGGCGTTACTCCGAGTGGGCCAATCGAGATCCAGAACTTGTACAAGAATAGTTACAAACGATAAATGTTAGCCTTCCAGTCCTATGCAATTTTGTACCAGCATCGTTGCATTCTAATTGTTGTACTAATAGAACACTATGTTCGAGAGCAAATGTGACCGGACCAGGTTCCAGGCTATTCAGCCAGCTCGTGCGCCTGATCGTTGTGAAAAATGCAGGTACGTACCATGATTAGCCATGGACTGGACGATGATGCTCATAAATTACAGAGCGCAGCATGTCAGATGCGATGGGAGACGGCCTGTCTGCAAACGATGCTACGGGCGGGGACACGCCTGTGTATATCTTCCCAAAAGATCACCGTGGACTGTATACACCAATGCGGGCCAAGAGTCTCGGGGGGAAACAGACGATGCCTTGACTCCATCGCACCTTGCAAGCACTACTTCTTTCTCGGAACCTCATACCAGATCCATGCTTGATGCTACCCTTCCTCCAGGCTCAGCTGTGCCCGCTTCGAGAAGTCGTCTTCCCGCCCTTCGACACGTGCACGACAAGGTGCTGAACACTTATGCAAGCGACCAGCTACATTTGTCCCCTGATACCATACCAGGGCGTTCGAACTGGTCGGAAATACGTGTAGATGTGCACGCGTTAATGGACAACTGTGAGACTTGCGTTTAGATGAAAGAAACCGAGCGCTAAGTTTGCTTGTCTAGTTTTCCAGATAGATGCACGCTATGTGCCCGGCGGTTACTTCAAGGAATTAGTCTCGTCTGTGGACTTGACCGTCAGCTATGTTTCTTTACCGGCGTTGTATCAATCGATACTCAAAAGACAATTCGAGACTGATCCTGCCGTTCTCAACGTACGTGGAAGCGTATTGAAGTCCATCAACAAAGCACTGCGGAAAAGCAGCAGCCAAATTGATGATTCTACGATAATCAGAATTAAACATCAGTTGTATTACGATTGCTTCATATCATCTAAACCCGTCATCCTCGCGCACCTTAATGGACTATATCAAATTGTTCGTATTAGGGGTGGCCTACACACACTTGGGCTTGATGGAGACCTTGCTCATATGCTGAAACTGTAGGTGATCGGGAGAGCAGACTGGAATCCATATTGCTAATGACTGCAATAGTCATACACTGATGGCCTATGTCATTATCGAAAGTCCGCCGCCGAGCGAGTATCTCCGATACAAGACTCATTGTAGTAATGCAATAGAAACACTGACGCCTGCTAACCTCGCGTACTGTCCTCTCCTACCACTACCTGTCGGTGACACTCCGATCACAGCAACAGATGAGGACCCGCAAGGAAGGCTTCACCAATTGATATTTTTGTTACAACAACTGACTAACAGCTTTCTTAAACCTGGCCCCTTATCTGACGAACGGCAGAAACAGCTCTATCTCTCCGTCCTTAAGAGTCCTGTCCCATGCATAAACTCGTCAGATCCGCCTACAGCATGGATTTATGAGTCCTGTCGTCTCGCCGGGATAATTTTCGCTGCAGCAATCAGATATTGCGTCCCACTTTCCAGTGCAGTCGCAAGAGCAGTTCAGGACTCTGGCGACGTGTTATTGCTAGAGAACCTCTATCGAGCTACCCACCGCTCCCCTTACTCTAGCCAACCTTTCTGGGGTGAATGGGCTGGATGTTTTCTCTGGGTCTCGCTGGTCTCAGCATCCCTTAGTCAGTACGGGATCCACGTAGAAAGTCCCCAGGACGATCTTTACTGGGATGCGAAATCGAGACAAGCGTCCCTTGTCGTTGCTTTTTCCTTCGCCACCAAATTGTTCCATGCAAAGAAATATTCAGATCAAGCATTTCTGATCATGGAAATCATGATCCTGATTCAGGGGAAGCTCGCCGCAGGTGCTGATAATGTGGAAGAACCTTCACACCCCTGAGATAGGACGAGATAGGATGGGATGGTCTGATATAGGCTATGATCAAGGTGCCACAAAACACGCCACCCTAACCCTGTGATTTGGCACTGCCCGCTACCATTTGGCTCGGACAGTGCTCAGAAGCCGCTCAAGTGGACTCAGTTTGGCTTAAGCGTGCCGGTGCGTGTCTCAAGAGAGCTCTGATCAACTCAGAGAACGCTCGGGTGTGGCGCAAAGCTCCACGGCTACGGCTCGGGTTTGCTTACTGACCTCTCAAGTCTAGAAGAGGAAAAGGAAAAGGTATTGTTGAGCGCAAGCCTTGCGTCTTGCATTTTTGGACGATATTACACCAAGCCTGGCCAAAAAAGAATGACGCAAATGACTCAAAATGTTCCAAGCGGGTACACGAAGCGAGGGCAGATGCTTAGGTTGCTCTAGGAATGTTTTCCCGTACAGGCCGAATTGGACATGGCTGATAGGAAAATTAGTTGATTGAAGACCAATGATTGTGGACAGTCGCTGAAGCGGCCAGCGTCGGAGGCGCGTAATTTTGGTCTTCGGGTCTGCCTCACCTGGAATACGCTTGTGAATTATTTCTTTCCTTCATTTTGTCAATTCGTAATTCACATCTATCTCAATTCATTCACTCGAATTCGGAAAATATGGCTGATTATCAAATTTGGAAAATTTCATGCGAAGTAGCATAGTGGCTTCAAAGCAAGATATAATACCAAAGGCCAGTCTATTGCGTTGCAAAGCCTTCTCTGATAACAATTCTGGATCATCAAAACTTGTGTAAATCCGCCAGTTTTCTCTCCACTTAGAGTTTCTTCTCCTTGTTCTCCATCGCTCTCTTGATCAAAGGTCTGAGCTTTTCCTGTGTCACCTTGCTGTCCAAGAATTCAATTGTTCGCACGACCTTATCTCTCGTCTCGTTCATGGTCAAAATGAAGATGTATTCTCCTTCATACGTCCATTCATCCAGAGGGATCTTATCATCCCTTACCTCGTCACGAAAGGTGGCCCGTGCCGTTGCCCATACCGTAACCTGGTTATTGCCTTCGTTCTCAAAGTATTCCTTCGCGGACACAGGAAATGCAGCCACAATGTCGCGCAGGTGGCTTATATGCTTGATAAAGCCTTGTTTGTCGTCCGATACTGGTAGAGGAATGGAACGAGGCGCGAACTCATGGATGTAATTGTCTGCGAGTACAGAATCCAGGAGTTGTGTGTCGAGAGTCTCAAAAAAGCTGATAAACGTCTGTGCAGTCTCGAGGAGCTTAGAGACCATGCTTGCTTTGCTTCAAGATAACTAGATACAATGGGAGTAATGCATGAAATTTGTATTAAGAAGTTAGGTCAAGGAGCAGAGAATGATGAGACAATGAATGACTTTAGACACATAGACTTATCAGAGCAAAGGAGCTCTTTATGGTGCATTATCCGTGGTTATCCTACTAAATCCGAAGGGACCGGTCAAATGAACGGAATTTGCGGATGTTTAACACCGATACGGGGCATTAAAGCATCAGTTGGTGGCGTAATGGTAGAAGAGCGCTGCCAGGTTATAGCTGGGCTGATCTCTCCGCTAGCTGAGGCTGACCTCTCCGCTAGCTGATTCGACCTCTCAAAATGTCGAGCTGATCTGACCCCTCAGGTCAGAGGTCACATAATTAATACGACCTCTCATATTTATTAACTCTTTTAAAAGATAAGTTGAGATGAGAGGTCAGGTGAGGCATTTGAGAGGTCAGTTGAGGTGATTTTCTGATAGGTACGGGAAGGATCAACTTTTGACCGGTCACATCAGCTAACCGAGAGGTCAGCTCAGGTATTTACTCAAAAGCTGTTGGTCGTGAGTTCGAATCTTATCACCCCCATCTCTCATCTCTTCTTCCTAGGCTTGGCAACCTAGCTTTCTCCACTCCTAAAGCTGCTGATGGCCTCGCTGCTAGGCCAATTGTGGACAAACGCTGTGGAAATGATTGATTTGATTATGCTGTGGATACGATGGTGGTGTTGGAACTAGTCAGGCTGACACCTAGTGTGTACCAGATGGAAACGTAAATAGCAGCCGTAGTCCACATACGAATCCACAGGAATTCTGATTTCAACAGGTGGAATTACCTACCTTCGCGATCAGGTGACAAAAGACCGGAGACACTGTGGATGCACCCCAAGGTTTTTCCTCCGAGAGGTTTAGTCCAGGGCTAGCTTAGGCTAGGCAATTAAGAAGATTGAACAAAGACACTGTGGAAAACAATGTACTCTAGAGACACATGTAGCTAGTGTAATCGACCCGTTAATCATCATCTTAACACCGATACCCATGCAAGGTTTGGAAAGAGTTATTCATACAACACCATCGTAGAACAACTCAAAATACAACTGCAAAGTATTTAGCTTCTAATACAACAGCGATTTCGATAACCGCAAGAAAACAATTAAGATAGCGTGTTGGAACCAACGGTTTGCTCAAAGTGATGTGACATCCAGAGCCCATCTACTATATTTTGTACGTACCTCAGCCATCTTGAGTGTATGCAAATCGGCTTGGAAGAAACTGTAGTACAGGTCACATTTGACATCGTATCGCCGAGAGGTGGGACCGAAAGCTTGCGCTATGAATGCAGTGTCCTTGCAATGCGCCGAAGGCGAGGTAACAACGACGTTATGAATTCTTCATGACTGGGGCAAAACGCGGTTTCTGTACCTACATATTGATACAGTACACCAGGAACCCCTGGGTTTCCTACGACATCTATCTCTGCCATAACATTCTCTTCAAGCGGGAAACGCTAGTGCGATTCTGTGTTGAGCCTTCTACAGGGATAGAAACCGCGGTGGTTGGGCTCAAAAGTTCTGGCTTCCGAAAGGCGAATATCCCGGTGGGAAGCAGTGAACGGTTACCAGAGGCTGTCTTGGGCTCATGGCGACTTTGTTCCCTGTCCAGCAGTGAAGCAACTTCTTTAAACTCACGATGGCGTGATACCCGCAATTGTGACCATCTGGTCGACGCTTGAGCTACTGATGGACTCGCTCCGTGTTTGATAAATAGCTTTAATATCTTGACCAGAGCCTGGCCACCATCGTTATGAGGTATGTTCCATGGTAAAGCAGCGAGGAGTGTCTGCCAAGGTGTCGAATCGTGACAATATCCACTCGCAGGATGGACTGCTCTGTGACAGGCGTTCGGATTTCCCCTATTTTCCAAAATGAACTGAACAGTGGGAACTACTCGTCTACCGTCTAGGGGTCTTGGATCGTAGTCAGTTATAAGTAGCAGTTCTAACATGGCAAAAGCAGCGATGAGAAGCTGGACGTCTTTGGAAATGGAGATATGGTCAAGCTTCACATTCAAATAGCTTACCAAGCCGTGAAAAGCCACTAGATGTATAAAGGAACGGCAACATTTGCGCACGGAGGAGCTGCTGGTCACCCAATGATGTTCTGTTTGTCGAGAATCCGTACCAGATTGCCACTGATCACGATTGGAAAGCTCCCGTCCCACCTTATCCAGCTCGTCGAGATCCTGGATCTGAGCCTCATTCAGATGCTCCTCCGTTCGCACGGCGTATTCGATGCAGCTCGGAACAATATCCCAAAATCGATCTAAAAACTTTTTGCTTGAGTCCATGGTCTTAAGTAATAGGATTTGAGCCCGACATAAAGGCTGATAAGGTGTGAATGTGTCTGGAGTTCGCTCTACAATTGTAGGCCACACTCCCGGATTCTCAAAAAAACCTTGACGGTTCGATGAAGGTATTCGACCTTGAGCATCGAGATGGCTTCTGCGTTTTCCGGCCCAAAATGACTGGGTTTGGCGGGTTCTAAGGTCTCGGTAGGCTCTTGTTCATCCAACTGATCTGTCAAGATTATAAAGCCAGCGTCATCCACACATCTCAGGAACTTGGCACTGCCAGACACTTCAATCAAACCCCTGCACCGGCTAATGAGTCGGCGTCTCATCAGCTGGCATCGTGTAAGCTTCTGAGTATCGGTAAGCGGCTTAACTGCACTGGATAGAGCAAGATTTTGGTCTTCTTCGTCGGCAAAGGACAGGTCCAGTAGGGTTGGTGGCTCAAATGCTGCGCGTACAATTTGAAAGAGCCTCGAGGCGTGCTCAAGATAGAATGGATCTAGGCTGTCTAAGAGGCTATGGAAGAGCGCTTCTAGATCAAGTGGTAGTGAGTTTATTCGTCGGGACAGATCTGAAGCTTGATCTCCGTTCCTTATTCCGTCCAATAAGGACTGAACAACAAGTCGAACCCACAAGAATACCCCCCTGGCTTTTTCGGATACATCTTCAATTATTGCCGAAGTGAGTTTTGGGTCACGTGCTTCCATGGCCCTGAAGCTGGGATTCTCGTAGAACTTGCTATTCACGTAAAATTGTATGTCAGGGTAAGTGAGGTCCTGAAGCATTAGGCTTGGTCTGTGGTGAAATGCCTCCTCAAAGACCATCAGATGACGGCTAGACACACAGATCTTGACGTTCGGGGATAGTGCGATGTCTTTTATAACATCGACAAGGTCTTTGTGATCTCCGTCAAATTCGTCTAAGCCATCAATGAGAAAGAAAAACTTTCTGTCACTGCTGTCCACAAGTATTTTCAGTGCAGTGACAAGCTCTTGCCAATCCCAAGGACGTCTGTCTTCGCCGAACAGCTTGCAAATTTCCCAACGCCGGGGAAAAGCCTTTGAGGTATAAGTCAGGTCATGACGAAGAGCATCGTACAAAAGCGACTGCAAAAGGCCGGCTTGAGATTTCTGCATCGTATTACCAGCAAGCCAAAAAAAGAATGTACCGAGTACCAAGTGACTGTCATCGGCCCATTTATGAAGGTGGAGAAGACTTCGTGGGTCGTTGAGGATGAATTTCATCAACGTTGATTTGCCTGAAGCAGGTTTACCCGTGATCCAATAGATGCCCCGGCCGCTCTCAAGCCAACCGACAAAGCTTGCCCATGGCTTACCAGTGGTCTTGGGATCTCTGAAAATCCATTCAAAAGTTTTCTTGTGGGCTTCAATGACTCGGCTGTAACGGTCTTGCATACCTAGAAAGCAAAGAGATTCAACGATGCTTCGACGCAACGCAACCTCCAATTGATCCTGATCTTGTCCAGAAACTCCATCAGATGCTTTGAGAATCGCGAATTTCTGGACTGTCTGCCAGCTACAGTCATGTATAGCGTCTATAAGATCAGCATGCCAAGTTCTTGAATTCTCAACATGCTTGAGGAATGCTTGCCCAATAGTATGTGTGTTGTTGTGGATGGTTTGCACGGCACGACGTGTTTTCACTTGCTCTCTATCCGAACGCAGCGCTTGCTCCCTAAATATACGATCAGTCCTAGTGAATCAGCGGGACAAGAGCCCAATTACCGGAGACTGGCTAGAAGGCTGAATACCATAGCTTCACGAAAGCGGCCTAATTTTTTCTCCAGCGCATCGATTTGCGATTGCTGCCATATACATTGTAGGGCTTGACGAAGACTGTTCCATACTGTGACTTTTCCATTGCATTTTACTTTGTCAAGTACAGCTAAGAGCTCAATAGCAACCTGTTTGCTTTCTGCTGCAAGTTTTTCCTGCTCCTTCTCATGTCGGTTGGCGGACGGACACTCCTCTTCGGATTGTGCTCTTTGTTTCTTGGCAGCAGCATCTACTTTCTCGGTAAGAAAAGATAGGTGCTCTGTGATAAGTCGTAGCTCCCCGAGTCTCGCAATCTCTCCAGTTTCGGAGTGGCAAATCTCATAGGCTCCAGATACCAACTCGTAACTAAAATCAATGAGTTCTAAAACGTTGACAGCAAGCGAAAACGCAGAAAGCGGCTCCATAAAAAATGACTGCCGTTGTACACTAAGCCAAGCGAGATTGCCCGCCAAGAGAGATTTCAAGAAGATACTTAATCTTCGTCCTAACACTTTCCTCGCTCGATCTTAAGGAGATGACTGGATTAAGTAGCTAAGCAGTGCTACGAAACTTGACCTGCCATGCTATGGCGGCGCTGATTTGCCGCACCCCAGGGCTACCTTGCTGCAAAGCGGCTAGACTCACAGATCAAGGCAGACTCGGGTTTCTGCCAGATGTGGCAGTGCAGTACTACCTAAAGGTGCCTCATAACCGATTTCAAAGCCTTGCTCTTTTGCACAGATCAAACGACAGAAAGGGTTTCATTGTAGAGTACAAACCACTGAAGGAGTAGTGCTCCAAAAGGGTTGTGAAGGGCAGAAGTCTGTATACTGCTGAGCTGGCTCATGCGCTAAACCCGTTTAGAAAACATCCGACACGGAGTCAAGCACTGGCAAAACCTATCTTTCAAGCCATCCAACTACTTGACCTGAGCTCAGCATATCTGTAGTCTTGAGTCGTCATGTTAGCGACGTGATGTTACCGCATATCTAGTCGTCAAGGTAAATCTTTGAGCTTGTTTTGGGTAGCAATCAATGACATCGTATCTGCGGGTACCCTCACAAAGCTTCTCACGACCACCTGGGAAGCTTTTCTGTGATGATCACGCATATGAAGAAGGCGCTCTTGAGATGGGTGAGGAAAGAACAGGTAAGACGCGTTGTACAGCGTAATTTTATTCAGAATCCGTATGGTGAGCTTCATGGCCATTCAATCTAACTTTATAAAATGTAAATAATACTCAAAATTCCCATCAGCTCTACTCTCATCAGTCAGGTCGAAAAGCAATCTCCTACTAAACTTTCAGAAACACCCAATTACAATTCATCACACTACGCAAATACCAAAGAACTACCTCTCCTTCAGCATTAACCAAGTCTACAATCGACGGCCCCAAGGTCTGCGCCCTCGAATTCGGCAGCGCCCTCGCCATCATCTCCCAAGCCCTGGGAACCAGCACCACCAACCTTATCTCCACTAGGCGCCTCTCTCTCTCTCTCTCTCTCTCTCTCTTCACGACTCCGAACATGGCAATCCAGTCATGACCGTCACCAGCTTACAGGAGAACACCACGCAAGCCTTGACCGAGTTCGCCGGCATCAAAGTCTGCGTCGAAGAGTTTCCGAAAGTCCTAATCACCGACCATAAACTGTTAGAGAAAAAACCAAATTTCACGATCGACGCGAAGTTTGGGAACAAAGTGCAGACTGAGTTTACTACTATACGTTTGTCTCATTCGGGCGATCTGGCAAAGCAGATTGATGCTGTAGTAGAGCTACCGCTAGATGCGAAGGCGGCAGTGCTGGGGAAGTTGACGAGTGCGCAAGATGGGGCAGGCTCGGCGATTCAAAGGGGGAATAATGTGCAGGGCAATTTGGCGCAGTTCTTGCAGGCGCTGGAATTGACGCCGCCGCCTGCTGGACTGGGAATTTGGATGCTAAAGTATGTTTGTATTTTGGTTTATGATGGACTTAATAGTTATTGCCCAAAAGAGATAGGTAATGCAGGTTCTTCATGGAGATGTTGGTCTTATTGGTCCTGTATGTGAACGAGCAGTGTCTCAATTTCACATTTGACTTCAGAATCCAGGCCGTTCGGATACTAACAGAAAGTGCTTGACGGATCTTTTCACTTGGCAGAGACAATAGTATACGAAATCGCGCCCTATGAATGACATAAACATTTCACTCATTAATTTATTTGTGGGAGCATTACGAGGCATATAACTATATAAATGATTATAAGCATGGATCTTATCTAGCCTATCAAAGAAAGGACGAGGAATGGTCCGGGGCTTCAGACCTTACATCGCTTGAGCATTTCAAGGTTCACCGATTGGCGCGTTTCACAGTTGAGAATAGAAGTTTTTACCAAAATTTCATGATAGCATACTACTACCGTACATTGGCGACCACTTCTGCCCAGACGATCTGTCTAACAATCCGATTCCTCTCAGCAAATTTCCCAGCAAGACCCTCAACAAGTAAAGACGACTCATACGTAGACTGTTCCCTTCCACCCCCCCGACCAGTTCCAGCAAAGCAGCAAGATGACTAGCTAACACTACTCGTTGAAGGACTCAGACACGCGAGGTGTTTGGCCAGATACAGTAAGCTACAGTAGAGCCAAAGTCTTTCCGCCACAAGCAAGCACAGAAGCAAACGATTTCCGTCGATGTCATCCTGCAAGTTTAGCAATCTTGTTCCCTCTCCCCCTCTACATATCCCTTGCGCTAATCCCTCCGCCCGTTACTCCTCTCTGTTGGTAATCCTTCGTTAAAGTATGTAATCAGCCGTTCCGGTCATCCAGTCGTCCGTCATGGGCGAGTGAAAAATCAGATTAAGCCAAGGCGCCTGGCCGTGATGATGACCTCCCCGTTCGAATTCCCAAATTTCCCCCCCGAATTTAATGAACGCCGTGAACCCATTTCCGTGTGAATCGATTGATGCAAAGCCAGTGTGTGCCGTTTAAACCATGATACAATGAATGCTTAATGCAATGTATTTTTCGTCTTTTGTGTTGTGTGATTGGTGTTCTTCATGAGTTTGGTGTTGCCGATAATTTTTGCAGGACCGTAGATATTGACGATGAAATTGTAGGTTGATAGAATTGTGGATTGATAGGATTGTGTGATTCGAAAGTCGCACATGTCGCGTGATGACGACCTTTGGAGGGTAGTGCAGGTATGGCCGTGAGATATCTTTGCTGTCCAGAATACCTCGTTCTTTCCTAACAGATCCTCCTCTTATACATGTCTAGGCATCGAGCATATCAACGTCTCCTCCCACTTCAGTTCCCAAGACATTGTCTTCGGGTCCCCAAGTCCCCTCGTATACTGTCGCACCTGCTCGCCTCCTCTGTTCTACCCACATGACACCACCGCAACTCAAGATCTGGTCGACTACAGGACGTTGTCTAGGTTCAGGACAGATCATCCACTGCACGACATTTTCGAGAGCCTGGGAATCATCTCGGTCCACCATAAAGTTCGGAGGATTTACACGACCTTCTGCCTTGGCTGGTTTCGAAATTGTGGGCTTGAGAAAGCTCAGGTCATCATCGGCTGGATCCGACCCCAGTAAAGTGTCATTAGAGGTGCTGCCAAAGAATGAATTTGTAACTGGATCGCCTGATTCGTCCCTCTGTAGGCTGCTGTCAGAACTGTGGGTCAAGCTTGGAACGTCACTGATGTCACCGCTCCTCAGGCGCTGCCAACTTGTCCCATTGTCGGGGAGCACGCAATTTGCCGCAATCTCCAGAAGGATCATACCCAAAGCGAAGATGTCGGCAGGTTTGTCGAATTGGCCATGTAATACTTCAGGGCCTATGTACTCGCGATCGCCTTCGCCTTCAATATCCGATGGGGCTGGCCAGTAGGATGCCATCCCAAAATCACCAATCTTCAAAACACCCTCCCAGTCGATCAGAATGTTAGCAGGTTTCAGATCGAGATGGATAAATCCATTATCATGGATATACTGAAGTCCCTGTCGATTACATCAGTACGGATTGGGAGACTACGAGAAGTCCAACTTACTTGAGAAAGCTCTAGAAGGATTTTCCAGATCCTAAAGTCATCCAAGCGTCCTTTAAATCCAGTCTGATTAAGGAAATCCCGAAGATTGCCGTTTTCACAGAACTCGGTCTGAATGTATAGATGATTCTTGGACTCCCAGGAGTCGAACAAACTCACGATGTGCTCGTGCCCTCGCAAAGCCTTCAAGATCTCGACTTCACGCAATTTGCGTTCCCGATCTCTCTGACCAATATAAGGTTTCTTGGTCTTTTTAATGGCCCAAACATGTCCGATATATCGGGTCTGATCTTGGAGATGTTCAGGACCTACTTCCAAGGGCTTCTCGACTCGATACACTTCGGAAAATTCGCCTACTCCATGAATAGAAATCTTGCCAAAACGAGAAGTTATACTCGTGTCAACATCATTCTTGTACGACAGCGACATCGCGCTTTGGCCAAAGCTGAAGCTGAAGGGCTGGTCGCGAGTAGTTGTTGGCGTTGCTGGAGGAAAGCTTGAGACCCTTCTGTTTCCCACAGAAGTTGCGAGGAGGTTCTGGCGATCTTCGACAGAAATTGAGAGTAAGCTTGGATCAGGTGGTGTGAATGAATGTGATGGGGTATGTGGAGAAGAGCGTCCAGTAAATGCAGGTGGGCTTGAGCCTTCTAGGTTAAGCTGACTGGGAGCTTCCGTAGGCTCTGGTGCAATGAAAGTATCTGTTCCTAATGATGTCCTCCTCCCCAAAAGACTGCTCCTCAAGCTATTGGATTTGCCTTTGGACTGCGGTCTACCGATGCCAGACGATCCCTTTGTTGGGGTTGGCGGGAGCTCATCGTTGCTGGACTGGCTATCGAGATGAGCTGCAGTACTCTGAGAAGCGTCTTCACCATCATTACTCAGAAAGCTTGCACGGCGCGAAAGCTCAGGCCTGGCACGTGAGCCGAATATCGATACGCCCTTCCCAAATGCTTCCGGAGAGACCTTGGCAGGATGAGGACTGAATGGTGTTGAAGGGGTGCCAAAAGAATGTCTAGGCTTAGTCGATTTTCCCAAACCATTCGGTGGAGCTGGTGTTGCAGTCAACACTGGAAAGCTAAACTTTTTTGAAGGCGTATCTGGCATAGCGGGATTGGCATAAAAGCTACCATCTGGACCATCCATGTTGCGGTTACGCTTGGAAATTAGTCCCGTGGACATGAATGCCTGAGGCAAAGGCTTGGCATTTTTGTAGTCTGGAGTTGCGAATGACTCGCCAGATGTCTCGCCAGAAGGTGGTCGTTGAAACAATGCGCTGATTCCTTGCGGTCTGGCAGTGCCAATGGGTAACGACTTTGAGAAGCTTACTGAAGGCTTGGTAGACTCTGGTGGAATTTGAGCTACATGCGTAGGAGATTCATCAGGGATACTCGATACCGAAGATGATGGAGTAAGGGCCTTTGAAAGGGGATGTGGGCGTGGATCAGCATGACCACCGCGAAGCTGTGGCTGTTTGCCAGGGGAAAGGAACGAGGCAGCTTCGTTGACTTGAGGCCGCTGAAATGGAGAGTCGTCATCGCTGATTTTGAAGGAGAGGGCACTATCTAAAGACATTCGGTTCCTACTTTTGAAGAGATTCGGCGACTCGACGGGCTCTGCGTCTTGGAATAGTTTGGAGCGGTTGATATTGCTGCCATATCGCTGCTGTAAAGTCGACTTTCGTAACGAATTGGGTTTTCTTGGTGATGCTCGACTAACGTATGGTGTAGCTGTGGGCGTGGTAGAATTTGTCGAGTCTGGAGCATTATCTTGCGGATTTGCTGAGTCCGAGTTGCTAGTAAAGCCGGCAGACTCAGCAAAATCGAAAATGCTAAAATCAGGGCCAAAGGTTGAACCATGGAGGCTTCTACGTTTTGCTCTCGGACTACCAAATGTAGCCTGCTCCAAATTCATTACACCGTCACTCCGCTTGAGAGGACTCGACCTTGCAGGAGGCGAGTGCCGGAGTTTGGCAACGCCTTCGCTTCTGGCCTTGAGGGACTCAAAGTGGATGGGCTCATCGTCCAACTGAAACTTCATTCCCGACATTGGACGATCGTCTGGAGAAGAATTTCCATCCAATTGGGGGCACTTGTTTTCTTCTCCAGCAGTGAGGGCCGTAAGTGCGTCGTTGACGTTGGCTTGGTTTGTGTTGTCACTCAATGCACGACGTATTGGACTCTTGGGTGACTGTCTTCTTGTGGAGGCTGAGGATGTCCTCGCTGGTGCGGTCCTTCGAAGAGCAAATTTTGTCTTTTTGGCCGTGCCCGGCACAGGTGTAGCTGAAGGCGTTGTGACTGATGCGCTAGCTGACTTTTGGAAGGTACTGGATGGAGCGAAGAAAACCTGGGATAAAGTCGACGGCGACAGAGGCGATTGCGGAGATGCGGAGCCCGAGCGGGTGTTGCGTGGATTGTTTGGGCGCATGGGTGACTGTTTGGACGGCGAACGAGACAATGAGCGCCGAAGTTGTTTAATACTCGGAAATTCGCCCGCATGCATATGTACGTGATTTGGAGACAATAGGTGCAGACTGCCGCCGGCTCGATGCGGAGAGTATTCAAGTTCCATGATCAGACGATTTCCATACACGGTAATCGTTGTCCTGAGGTAAATATTCGTGTGGAGACTGAGCGGTGAGGATTTGATCGGGTGTTGTGGACGATTTCAAATATCTCCAAAGGCGTTGGTGCGATGGCGCAGATGCGGAATCGATAACGATAAGACGCGTGTCTAGTCGATTTAGGATGCTTTATAAATGCAGCTCAAGTCAATTGAATGCACGGAGTTTCCTTGGTTAGTGTCCAGGAGCACGCGCGGTCGGGTTATGACATGCACGCCATTCACCGCAGCGAAAGCAGCAAGCTATCAGAATCCAAAGCAGGTTGTAGTGAGTCGATTTCGCGTAGGATTGTTCACTGAGGTGACTGTTGTTTACTGTTGCCTATTAGTCTCGTGACTGGCAGACGGCCAAGGTGGCGAAAGGAATGCGGCGGATAGGTAAACAATGCGAATGCGCTCATCAACCGCGTGTCCGACTGTTGTAGGCGTCTCTGGCTCAGCGCCCCAACACGCAGCAGAGACGAGATGCCCGAACCGGGCGGCAACAGCAAGATATACGGATAGATGCGCAGCAGAGAGGGGTTGTAGAAGAAGGAACGAGAAAAAGTTGGCAAGCGTTCGACGGAGAAGGAGCCCTGCTGCGTTGAAGGGACGCGTGCTGCGGCGCTGGCGGTCAGCCGGGACCCGTTATTGGCCTCTCAAGACGGGGGCAGCCGCAATCAAAGCAGGGTCGGCGCCAGACACTCGCTCCTAACCCTCCGCAAAGAGCTTCGAGCCAAAAGCTGGCTAGAAAAACCAAGTGCAATGAAACACGAGTCTGAGCAAGCGTCGCGTTGGTTCGTAAGAAGTTTCATGGCGAGTCAACAAAAATGTTTTCTCGACTTTGCCACTTTGTTTATTTACATCTGCTCACTGCGTCATCACCGCGAAATGGCTGGCCATGCCTCGCCCGTAGACCCCGGCGAGCCACGTCCTCATTGACGATCATTGCTGCTCAGCGAGTCTGTCTCAAGAAGGCAACTGCATGGAATGCTCAGTCTTCTTCATTAAACCTGCGGGGCTGAAGAAGTCCCTGAAATCACGAGGAGATGGGAACCTGGTCATGCTGGCCAATGTCCTCTCCGGCTACCCTCATTACGCCAATGAATCCAAGATCTCCAGCGGAGCTTCTGATATCAGACCCTGCCCCGTTCGGGCCGCGATGAGATCAGAAAATCGCCGATGGGGAGAAGATCAAACCGCAATCCAAACCGCAATCCACACCTGGCCAGCTGGCCACCGGGCTAACACCTGGTGAAATCCTCCAAATTTGCTGCATTATGCCCTGATCATTGTGGAAAAGATCGCTGGACAATAAGTAGCCTTTTGAGCGCCGCCAACAGGAAATTGCTGCTTTTTGCGTTGCTGGTCCAGAACTGTGTCGATCATTGTTTTGGTGTCAACAAAGCCAAGACGCTAAAATCGCGCCATCAGGTGACCTAGGCAGGGACCTCGGCCAATCGATTCGCCGACCCCGGATTTGCATGCAGGAAAGCGAGTTATGTACATTACCGATGCTATACCTGCACAAGCTCCCATGTGACGCTGCCACGAGGCTTCACGGGACGGAACGATGCAAGCTGGATTTGTGACGACTTCAGCGCTGGCATGTCAAGTGTGCCGGGGTCTGGGCAAGGAAATGACTCTTGCAGAGGCGAGATGACAAGCCAAGATGCATCTCCAACTGCCCGTCGTTTTCTCAGGTCGAATGTATACCGCATCTATACCCATCAAATCCCTGGTCTTCTCACTAATCTGTTGCTTATAGCTACGACCGGCGACGTTGATCCTTCCTCGCACGGGCGAACGAGTAAAGCGAAATTTTAGTCTTAGAACACCTGGCTTGCTGGACGGTACAGACGACAATGGTAACGAAACAGACCCCTTGCTAAGCCGTCGAGGTTCCGTATTCGACCATGGTGGCTTCTTGGCACGCATGCGGTTGCATGCTGAAGAGCAGGCCAAGAAAATTTATGAATTCATGACATCCAAGACTGGGATAGGAATTTTCAAATGTTCCATCGCATACTTGTTAGGGAGTATGGCAACCTTTGTGCCACCCATTGCGGCATTGCTAGGCAAAAACGACGGGAAACACATGGTCGCCACAGTGGTAGTGTACTTCCATCCTGCCCGATCTGCAGGCAGTATGCATCGAGCAACCATTCTCGCGCTTGTAGCTGTTGCTTATGCTGCTTTCATATCCTTTACGAGCATGGGTATTTCAATCTTTTTCAACGACCATGACTTGCTTATTCTGGGCCATGCTATTGTACTAATTGTCTTTTGTGGCGGTGGACTGGGCTTTGTCGGTTGGCTCAAACAGAGGCTTGGTGACCCCCTTGTGAATGTTGCTTGTTCGCTAACATCCTTGTCCATCATCACTATCTTGACCAAGGAAGGTGCAGTACAGACAGCAACATTTTCATATGGCAAAGTAGCCCAGGTGCTCAAAATGGTTATTATGGGCATCTTCGCTGCAACCGTAGTCAGTCTTACTATCAAACCCATTCGAGCTCGCGATGAACTTCGAAAGGGTTTTGTCAAAACCACAGACTCTCTTGGCGAAATGTTGATTATTATAACGAAATCTTTCCTCACTGGAACAGATTATGAGATCGAACATCCCGTACTCCGAGAAGCTGCAGCTAAGCACAAGTCGCTTATCAGCGCACTTCCTGATCAGCTGTACCAGGCCAAATACGAACATTATGTCCTTGGAACTGAAAAAGAATATCGGATCGAAGCAAAGCTTGTTAAGTGCCTGCAAAAACTTGCACACAATATTGGGGCCTTACGCGGTGCTGCCTCTATACAGTTCAGGATAGTCTCGCAGTTTCTTGATACAACATTTTCAACTCCAGCCAGATCCTCTAGCAGTCTCAACAACTTGCGAGGTCTGGTCAAGTCGCCTGAATCAACTTTCTCAGAGGACCGTAGGAATACTTTAGCCTCCATCAATGAGACGCCAGAAGAGGACAGTGACAACAATAATATTCACCAAAGCACCGACAGCTTCGCAAGTATCACTTCAGCCATCGAATCAGCATCAAGTCCTCCGGAGATGTTTTCAATGTTCATCGCCCATTTAGGACCCCCCATGAAGTCTCTAGCATATACACTGAAGCAAATTTTAGATGAACTTCCTTTTGATGGAGACGACGAAGATATCAACATCAACTCGAATTTCCGCTCTAGTCTTTCCGATGCCATCGACTTGTTCCGTCGAGCTCGAAAGCAGGGTCTAGAACTCGTTTACAAAAATCGCGAACTCCACCGAACAAGCTCAACGAACCTTGCCGCAGACTACGAGGAAGTTGCCGCGAGTTGCGGCTACTTTAGCTCTTCGCTCGAAGATTTTGCAGAAGACATGCTTACTTATCTGGACGTCTTGGAAGAATTAAAACTCGAAACCGAAAAAAGACCCCGATCAAGAACTTGGTGGTGGCTGTGTTTCTGGCGGTATCGCAGTCACGATGGCGAAGAAGAGACTTTTGCTACCGGAGCGGGTGGGACAGAGTCACATGAAGATCCGGTCCATCTCCCCGGTGTTGTGCCGGCTGACTGGGATCCACACCAATTTCGCCGATACACCTACAGGATCTGGCGAGCGCTGGGGGTTTTCCGGCGTGATGATATCAAATTTGCCATCAAAGTTGGTGTCGGTGCAGCTATTTACGCGCTCTCTTCTTTTGTGCCCGAATGGCGACCTTTCTACTCTCATTGGCGAGGCGAATGGGGGTTGCTCTCTTATATGTTGGTATGTTCTATGACTATTGGGGCATCCAATACTACCGGGTATCAACGTTTCTTCGGAACATGTATTGGCGCTGTTTGTGCGGTGGTTGCGTGGCTTGCCTCAAACGCTAATCCTTTCGTACTTGCATTCTTTGGGTGGCTGGTCTCACTTGGTTGCTTTTACATTATTATTGCTCAGGGCAAAGGGCCCATGGGCCGTTTCATTCTTCTGACTTACAACCTCTCGGCTCTTTATGCGTACTCACTCTCTGTCAAAGACGACGATCACGATGATGACGAAGGTGGAACAAATCCGGAAATCTGGCAGATTGTTCCACATCGAGTCATGGCTGTAATGACAGGGTGTATCTGGGGTATCATTGTTACTCGCCTTATATGGCCCATCTCCGCTCGTGGAAAACTGCAAGATGGTCTAGCATTGCTCTGGCTCCGTATGGGTCTCATTTGGCGCCGCGATCCCCTTTCCATGGTGCTCGAGGGGACCCCAGCTAACCCGCAATCTGTCTACATGGACATTCGTGAGGAATTTGAATTGCATAGATTTCTCTCATATCTTGAAAGCTTACGAAAAAGTGCAGCAAGTGAGTTTGAGCTGCGTGGGGCCTTCCCTGAAAAGGAGATCAAAAAAGTGCTTGACACGACCGGAAGGATGCTGGATGCGTTTCACGCTATGAACGTAGTCATCATGAAAGATTTGAAGGCGAGCCCCGGCGAAGCAGAGGTCTTGCGATGGACTCGGGAAGAGCGAAATCAGTTGAGCCTGCGGATTTCACATTTGTTTTCTGGTAAGTCGTCGCTCTGCGTATCACCATTCCGGGAAACCCCCAATTCCAAAACATACATTCGCAGAATATCGTACTAACCCAACCACTTAATAGTCCTAGCGTCCTCTCTAAAACTCGAGTACCCGCTCACAAGCGCAGTCCCCAAAATTGAGCACACACGTGATCGTTTTCTCGCAAAGATCTTTGAGTTTAAGAAAAGCGCCAGCTCGCGTATACTCGCCAATGATGAGGATTTTGAGCTCCTGTATGCGTACGCTCTGGTGACCGGGCAACTTTCACGTCAGATTGATGCGGTTGGGAAGGAGATTGAAGGGCTATACGGCGTGCTGAACGAGGATAATTTGAAGCTGCAGTAAAGTAGTTATCAATTCAAAATGCAAAATCAAGCAGCAATACACATAGGTCATGTTAGGTGCTGGCATACCTCATGTACCTTTGTAAGAGCCAGCACGGTGCCATGTTCATCAACACGACAGTGATCTTTAACCACATTGAATTTTATCACCCTATAGAAGGAGGCACCCAAGACATTTCGAAGCTCTCGCACGTGAGAGAAGCTTTCCGGATCTTTATTCTCGTGGAACTCGGCTCGATATAGGAGTCGTAACGTAAGGGTTGGTGCAGACTTAAAAGAAAAGCGGGTAGATGAAAACATTAAACACGCTATGTAAGCTATGGCTTCTGTAGGCAGGCAGGAGAGTTTTGACGTAAACCGTCTCGAACTGGCTTTCCGAGGGCACAGGAACATCGAACGTAAAGGATTTTAGTCGGCCAGTATACGTCAATGATTTAAAGCGGTCAACAAGATATTCGCTCCGGTTGTATAGACACAGGCGGTGTCTACCGTATGTGCCTTGCCCAAATCGTATATGTGGTATTGATTTACTCCGATCGCCCCATTCTCCTAGCAGTCGAACAGTTTCATGTGGACAGCAGCGGAAAGTGAAGATGTTCTCTGAGAAGAGTATTGCCTGAGCCTCGTCGCGTGTCTGAGTATTTGCGAGGAGAATATTAGTTTTGTCGGCCCAGTCATTCATACCATAGACTAGGGAGCTCTTTTTGGAAGCCGGACCAAAGGCATTTATATCGCGATTTCGAGTGCTCTCCAAGTCCGGATACGAGGCATCTGAAGGACAACACCGTTTGGCCCAAGAGATAAGTTTATCAACCTTCGTCTTACGCAACTCGGTTTCTGGAATTGTAGTCGCTTCCTTATCCCGCGATATTGGGTGGCCAACAAATCCCCCCTTCTCATCTGCATTTGCCAATCGTACTAGGTTTGCAGTTTCCTTAACCAGTCCTTTCCGTGAGTCATACCATGTCTGGACTTTTTCCAGCGGCACAATTCCACTATATAGATCGTCTCCACGTCCTAACAATACGCTCGCCTTCACCTGCCGAAGCATCCGAGGATGACTACGCTGGCCAATATCATGGTCGCTTACAAAACTGATACCTCCTGGAGGACATAGGAGTTCTCGGTATATCATGATTCTGATCTCCAAGGGAAGATCCAAGAATCTAAAAGGACTATCCCAATAATCCATGATTTATAGATGCTGAGCAGCGACGTATAGCGATTGGATGTAAGTTGTGCGGTCTGATTTGCGTGGTCTCAAAGAGAAATGCAACAGATTTGGGACGGTGTGAACAGGTGGAATGGCGTCTGCTCTATACAAACGGCGTAACCTGCGATAACCAGGTGAAACAAACCGTACGCTGACGGTAATATATCGTGCTTATCTCTCAAGCAACAAACTATCATGAATAAAGAGAACATATAGTTTATTCGTTGTGGCTTTCTTAAGGTTGAGTATGAACAAGCAGAAGTTTTTGTTGAGGATCTCTTCGGCCGCAATCCAATGGACGGATAATGTCTTAACGTGGTTAGCGCCTCCATGGCTTTCCCGTCGGCGTAGGCGAAATTTCGTGAGCAACACCGAAGACCTTTTCCAGCGTCCGAATGCTGTCGTGACGATGGCGCCAGACAAAGGGAAGCGAAAGAGGGGCAATGCTTATGACGAAGATGATCGTAACTCTTCTATTACCGACAACATTTCAGCAAAAAAGCCGCGCGCATATACTCAGGAAAATGCAGAGTTTGCAAAGATTTATGAAGATCTTGCAGATGAAGTGGGCAAGAAACGCTTTAATGCTACGAGCACGCTCGTTGCCAAGCTGTCATCGGATCCTGCTCCAGGCGCAGATGTCTTTGCCAAGACCTTAAAGCGGCTTATTCGGGGTTTATGCAGTAGTCGAAAAGCTGCTAGATCAGGCTTCTTCATAGCATTGACTGAATTTCTCCGATTAAAAACATTGAGACTCCCTGAGAATACACCAGAAAGCAACTTAGGGCTTATAGTACAGCAATATGTCGACGAAGGAACTACGACTGAACGCAAAGCTTCGAACCAAGTAAGTACACATATTTCCACTCAGCAAACTGGAAAATTGTGTTACTAATTATCATCAGGAGAAACGCGAATATGCGATTGGTTGTGTGCTTGCATATCAAGCTATGATAGAGTCAAAATTCATATTCGAAGCAAATGACTCTGAAGCACTTTGGAAGACGACGCTACAGAAAATGTTCTCGAAAGCAAAGTCGACACCTTGGCTCAGAGAAGAATATTGTTCCGTTGCAAATAATTATATCCCATTCCTTGCCGAGAGTGAGCGAATGATCGGTTTCATCAATGCGATCCTCTCTGCCATGGTAGAACAGAAACTCGAAAGCACGCCAGAGGGAGTGGCCCTCTGGCTTACCGCGCAAACCTGTGACAGCAAGATATCCTATCCTGAGAAGTGCTGGCGAAAGAATGATCCATTGGATAAGCGTGAGCGAGCCAAAGTACTTCGCATTATGAAAGGTGGTGGAGATGTACAACCAAATACGGATGGAAGGATCAAGTCTAACACCAGCGGCAATCAAACGCGTCTCAATTTTGCATGGAATGTCTTGGTTCTCAGTTTTGCGGACCGACTGAAAGATGCGTCTTCGAAACGGGAGTCTAAACGTGAGAAGAAGTTCAAAGCCTTCTGGAAAGAATTCGTTGACGGTAATTTCGTCTCTTAGCCTGTGTTTTATCTACTCTAATTGACTCTCATAGACATTCTTTTCGCAGAGAGCGCCTCCCCAGAGCGCAAGAACCTTGGATTGCAGCTATTGGTCTCTACAATCAGCACCTGTCCGGCATGGGCGGTTCCCTTGCTATTCTCGTCCAATCTCATGAGATGCATCATAAATCATCGAAGTGACCCGAAAAGATTGTTGCACGACGCAGCCAAGGTCCCACTGGATGAAATTAAAAGTCGAGTACGATCGCAGCCTGAAATGGCTAATTCGGTGATCAAGGCTCTGATTTCCTCAAGCCACACTGTCAATTTTGATAGCGCAACCAAAACCAAAACCATCAGTGATATTATGCGCGACATTAGTGTGGAATTTCTTTCTGACATTCTAGACCTAATTGATTCTCTAGTAGTTGAGCCCAACAGCTACAACGTAATCGCGTCGGACGTAGACACGATCCGGCAAGGACTCGCTGACATGCTCCTTACTCTAACGCGCGGTCGACAGGTGGATTTGGAGGCGACATGGACACGCCAAATGCTTCGGATGCTTCTGAAATTCTCGTATTTTGACTGGAAATCGGCCTCTCAGGTTGCGATATCCGGCAAAAGTCGAGCCGTTTTCCGCTCTCGACTCACTTCTTGTTTGAACCACATGATATCCTCGGAATCTAACGCATCGAATATTTGTTTTACAGTTGTATCGCTTCTCCAGATCATGCTACATGATAAAGATTACATGGTTCTACTACAAGCTGATGACAATATTCGGCACTCATTGGACCAAGCTATCGATACAGTTTCATCCATGAGACAGAATGCTCCGTCAGATGAGGCCAGAGGAAGTCAGGTGAGTTTTGTGTTTTACCGCATCCAACTTGCTTACTTATTATTATACAGTCGCCGATCCTAAATGCATTTGCTTGTTTATACACTACGACAATACTCAGAGTGCACAATGAAGAACCCGACGCTGTTTCAATGCTAGAGGAAATTGATACCGCATACAAAGCTGTTGTTGATAGCAAGGATTCTATAAAAGAAGCATTTGATTTGTTGGTTGAGGTACTACTTGGCATGGCATCAAAACAGTCAGCATTATCACGAAAATTAGCAGAGCAGGCGTTTTCTGTTGTTGCACCGGAATTGACGTCTAGTGCTTTGCAGTCCATGCTTGACGTCCTGACTCAAAAAGAGAATGTTGCAGGCCAAAATGTTCTATTTGAGAATGAGGATGACGTAGACGATGATGTGACAGAGGAACTTGACTCCGATGTCGAAGAAACAAATGAAGAGACTTTAGTAAACGGAAACGATGACTCCGAAAACGAAGACCAAAGCTCAATAAGCGAAGAAGAAGCCGGAAATGATGTTGACAAGGATGAGGAGGAAGAAATGGAGAGACTTGATGCATCGCTTGGAGAAATTCTCAAGACAGGCCGGTCTGGTCCAGAAGAAGAAGCAACAGACGATGAGAGCATGGATGACGAGCAGATGATGACTCTTGAGCCTTCTCTCGCGAAAATCTTCCAAGAGCAAAAGAAGGTAAATCTCAAGAAAAAAGAAAATAAGGATGCCAAGGAAATGATGATCAACTTCAAGAACCGGGTATTGGACCTCCTTACAACTTATATCAAGCAACAGCACTCGAATCCGCTTGTACTTGACTTGATAATCCCCTTTCTTCGGCTTATTTCAGACAGCACAAGCAAACAAATTACTGAAAAAACCAATAATATCCTTGGAAATTTCTTCGACCTTTGCAACAAAAAGAAGGATGGCCTCCCAAAACTCAGAGATTCGGAAAAGGTTTGGGCATCGCTAGAGACTTTGATGAAGGAAGTTGCACGGAACAACTCCAAATTGTACCAAAATGCGTGCAGCCGATCGAGTGTATTCCTAGTCAAAGTCTTGATTCATATGGAGGAGGATCCAAGGGGCGAGAGTGCCAAGCAGACTCTTGGCCGTGCGCAGGATTTGTATTCAGGGCTGCAGAAGCAATGGATGACAGATCCGAAGATGGAGATTCAATCGAATTTCTTCTTCAACTGGGTTGGTTGGTGTAGCGATATGAGGAAGGCTAGATGACTTGATATTCTAATAATGTTTGCTTGCTTCCTTGGGCATGTAATATATGCAACTACAGTATCAGAAACTGAAGCATAACCAGAAAATCTCCAAATTGCTTCTCCGGTTTATACCTGCTCCTTTTGGCACCGCATGCTCAATAGGATTGGAGCTTAAGTGCTTATTGAGAGCCTTTTTAGCATGACGTATCGTGTCGGTGTTTTTGCCCCACGTTGGTGTCCACACCGCGT
The DNA here is from genome assembly GCA_021030915.1 of Astrothelium macrocarpum. Taxonomy (NCBI): domain Eukaryota; kingdom Fungi; phylum Ascomycota; class Dothideomycetes; order Trypetheliales; family Trypetheliaceae; genus Astrothelium; species Astrothelium macrocarpum. Next base: position 27,996 of record JAGEMR010000042.1, on the reverse strand, counting down.
CGCGAAATTCAGCAGCTCTCCTAAGCTTTTCCACTGCTCTGCCCACCCTTGCAGTCTTGCCAGTTTCGCCGAAAAATCTTCCTTTCAAGCTTCTCAGAAATAGGTTCTTGCCCAAAGGGCCATCATGGCTTGTAAACATGCCTCTGATCCAGAGCTTCGGCCACCAGGACCAACTCAATCTGTCTACCGCGAGGATTGTACGCAGTGCTTTGATTCGATAGACGACCCGACAGGTCTTGATGTTTGCCTCTACTGCTACAATGGAGGCTGTACTGGAGATCGCCAGCATTCCCTGCTACATTTCGAGCGAACCTCACACCCTCTCGTGCTAAACATCAAGCGAACGCGAAAGAAAATCAAGAAGGATGAACCACCACAAAAAATATCCAAGCTCGCTATTGCGGCAGAAACTGAGGCAGACCGATACGATACCAGTGTCCAGGTGAACTGCTATGGATGTGGACTTAACGACCTCGACAAGACCCAAGGCAAACTTCCAAGCCTTGTAGATGGCGTTCTCAAGGCAAACACATTTGCAAGGCAGGAAGAAGTCAAGGCATGGGAGCAAGAGATGGTACCATGTGAACACACCTTGACGTTGCAGCAAGATCCCGCTAGGCAGATACCTGGTCAAGACTTGGGTCAGTGCTCCATGTGTGACCTCAAAGAGAATCTCTGGCTCTGTCTTACTTGTGGCAACTTGGCTTGTGGGCGAGAGCAATATGGGGGAATCGGCGGTCGAGGGCACGGGTTAGCACATGGCACTCAAACGAAACATCCGGTTGCGGTAAAACTTGGCTCTCTCACAGCTGATGGCACGGCGGACATCTATTGTTATTCATGTGATGATGAGAAAGTAGACACAGAATTGGTGGCACATCTTGCACACTGGGGCATCAACATTGCAGACAGGCAAAAGACAGAAAAGAGCCTTACAGAGATGCAAATCGAGCAGAATTTGAGGTGGGAGTTCTCAATGACAGATCAGAATGGGAATGAGGCCAAGCCTGTGTTCGGACAAGGTTTTACAGGACTAAAGAACTTGGGCAACAGTTGTTACTTGGCAAGCATCATCCAGTCACTCTTCTCGATACCAGAATTCATTCAGCGATACTATCATCCAAATCAAGAACCACCCTCCACCTCAACGCCAGCCGAAGATCTCGAAACGCAGTTACGTAAGATTGCAGACGGTCTTATTTCTGGACGTTATTCGAAATCAGACTCAGATGTCATTGTATCCGAAGAGAATCCAGAAGTTCCATATCAAAAAGGTCTTGCGCCTGCCATGCTAAAACACTTGGTTGGTCGAGGCCATCCGGAATTTAGTACAATGCGCCAGCAAGATTCCTTCGAACTTCTCCTTCATCTCCTCAAACTCATTACGCGGTCACAACACTCCGCACCACTCCAAGATCCCGTTTCTGTTTTTCAATTCACTACAGAGCAGAAGCTCCAATGCCTTAATTGTAAAAAGGTCCGTTACCGAACGGATGTTCAAGAGAATATCTCTGTCGCTGTTCCTATCAATCGTGTCCCCAGAGACTCTTCCAAAATGGATACCTCATCCGACAACAACAAGCAAGAAGAAAAGGAAGAGTTTGAGGCAGTTCCCCTCAAACGCTGCCTCGATGATTTCACTGTCCCAGAAGTCGTCGAACTCACATGTCCCGCCTGCAGCTCCAAGAATGGATTCACAAAACAAACGCTCTTCAAAACCTTTCCCACTGTCCTTGCTATCAACGCCCGCCGTTTCGAGCTCGTCAACTGGGTTCCTACGAAACTCGACGTTCCGGTCGTGGTTGGCGACGAACCCATCAGCTTCGACGCTTACAAATCACCCGGCCAGCAGCCGGATGAGGAGATCCTACCCGAAGACGCAGACACGGCTGAATCTGGCGCAACGTCCAAGTTCGTTCCCAATGCAGAAGCGCTCATGATGCTCGAAGGCATGGGTTTTCCCCATGTGCGTTGCGAAAAGGCGCTGCATGCTACAGGGAATGCGGATGCAGAAGCCGCAGCAAATTGGTTATTCCAACATATGGAAGACCCGGATATTGACATACCGATGGACTTGGGAGGCACTGGTGAGGGCGGAGCAGGCGGGGTTGCAGATGATCCGGAGAAGATGGCAGCCCTAGAAGCGATGGGCTTCAATGCGCCACAGGCGCGGCAGGCGTTGAAGGAGACAGGCGGTGATGTGGAGCGGGCTGTGGAGTGGCTGTTCAGCCATCCTGATGCACAAGGGGATTTTGGTGATGCAAGTGCTACGAGTGTAAGTATTTCCAAGCATCGCTCGGCAGTCCATTTCTCAGCCAAGGCATATCACTGATAAAAATCTGTCTAGGACGACGCTGCTGCTCCATCTAGTGAGAAGTCATTTCCCGGCAGCCCCGATCTCCCTGCAAACTTTCAACTCCAGTCCATTGTCTGTCATAAAGGCAGCTCGATTCACGCTGGGTAAGTGTTTATCTCATATCACAAAAGGCGATATATGCTTACCAAATGCTATAGCCACTATGTCTCATTCATCCGCAAGCCTCTACCAGGGACCTCAGAACCCGTATGGGTACTTTTTAACGATGAAAAGGTAGCTCAAGCCACTGATGTTGAAGCCATGAAGAAGTTTGCGTACGTGTACTTCTTCAGGCGTGTTTAAACAATAGATGATCCTATGAAGACGAAGGCACTCGTCATATTTCCGTGTATCATATCAGCGAATTATGCTGCACCAAAAGGTGTTGCGGGGAACGACCGTGACATGATGATGACTATTGATGTTTCTTATTCTAGACATAAATTAGGCATACCATGCTTCGAATGGGGCCCCGAAAGATACTACAGGCGGCAATGAAATTCATTTCGGGTGCAGATGGATCCTTTGCTCTTCGGTAAATCTCAGCTTCCTCACCAACATGTGAAGTTAATAGCTGGTAACTGAGAGATCTCTTTCAGTGATGATGATGTTTAGACTTGGTCGTCCGAATGTAATATCAAGCCATCCCGTACTAGCTGGAACTTTTTGGCCAGCAGAATGCTCTCTAGTAGGAATTGCCTTTCCATCTCCATTTTCCAATATGTTCATTCTCGTCTTTCTAATAAAAATGTGAGATTTATTGATAACGGACCAAACATCGAGCCCCTCTTCGCTATGCACCTATGCCAGATCTCCGACCATTAGTTCTTCCTATTTAGTCACTCACAAGTGATACTCTAACATGATAGACCCTCTCACCAGTGAATGCAATAAGAAATGTCACCGGCAACCGCGAAAGATACAAACGCCACATGTCTCGTAAGGAGGTCCTCGGCAATAAAAATCAAGAAGATCCTGAGATCTGTTTTTTGTTGGATTATTGACAGGTTCAATGTCTTGGAATGGTATGGGACCCTTCCCTATGAAGCCAGTGGCGGTAATATGCATCGCGGTCGCGGGTGACATTTTTTATTACTACCACTGGTGCTTTACCGCTGACCACCAGACAATTCATACGTGGACAATGGAGTGTTGGTTGGGATCTCAAGGCCTTGTAGACCAAACCAATCTGACGTCCTTTGGATGCTTCATCTGGAGCGTTTGTGGCGCAAGGGCTGAATCGTCGATCATCCTATCCAACCGTTTTTTGGTCTGCTGGGCCGTCTCGTTGTGGTCTGATTTGGGGGCGACTGTATAATCACGAAACAATGTCGCCAATGCAGCGGTAAACTCGACTTGGGAGAATTTTTTACCGGGACAAACTCTTGGCCCACCAGCCCAGGCCACAAAAGTCCCCGGTTCAGGCTCCTTGAACTCTTCCTCTCCAGGTTTGCCAGATTTGACGATCCATCGATCGGGTCTCCATCTGAGCGCATCGTCGCCCCAAGTCCGTGTATCACAATGGAGCGCTTGCGCGTTCACAATCATGAACGTATTGGCAGGTATCACGTGCTCTGTTTCCCCAATAGTCAAAGCTTGGCTTACATCGGTGGTGCTTCTGGGAAGATAAACGACTGATCCATGAGTGCGAAGTGTCTCATACATAACCGCTTGACAACGTGTAAGCCGTGGGTAAATTTCTTCATAAGTCCAGTCAGTTTCACCGAATGATTTGCTTCCAACTGCTCGTATCTCCTCACAGATCCAATCTTGCCATTGTGGCTCTGCTGCCAAGTAAGCAATTGAGGTTGCCACGGTATTTGCAGTTGTTTCGTGTCCAGCCAAGTTGAATATGAATAGGTTTCCATAAAGTTCATCATCGCTCAAACCCTGTGCTTCGGATTCGGATGCTTGAATCAAAGCACCAAGGAGATTGTGTGCCTCATGAGACTTTCCTTCCGCCACAGAGGCTTTGACCCCATCTACCATCTCCTTCATGTACAATTTGAACTCTTCACAAGCTTCTCCAATTTTTCGTAATTTCGCAGGGAAAAATGGGGATGACAGGGATTTCATTGGAAGCATGACCAGCACTGTGAAATTTGACAAAATCAAAGCGAGAGCATCGCGGTAAGTCATTCTGTGCGGCGGGTCAATCTTTGTTCCTGCGTCCTGGAATGCGTATTGGATACCGAGACCCGCGTATGTAAGCACGTGGAGTGCCATAGTCGCAGTATCCTCAACAACGTTAAGAGTTCCATCAGAGGAAGAAGTCCATTCGTGGAGTATCTGGCTTATTTGTCGGCGACTTTCTGTCCATACTGAAGAACTGACACGCTCATTAAAGTTTGGAGCTGTGAGTTTCCGATGCCTTTGCCATGTTTCTCCTTCGACAGAATCCAGGTTTTTACCAAATGCATTCAATCCATCGTACATGATGGGCGGCTTGATGAAATCTTTCCTTCTAGCGAGAACATTATGAACTGTTGGTGGGTCTGCAACGACGACCTCATTAAAGCCCGGCGTGCAGAGAACGAAAGCCGGACCGAATTCATCATGAGCCGCATGCTTATCGTCATATTGCCATCCTATGTAAGTGTATCTCGCCCACCTACCAATGTCAAAAGGTAGCGACTTCAGGAAGGGAATGATAGATGGAAAAAGCTTGTAGCTAATGATCCAGACTGGATTTAAGGTACCAGTTGGGCTGATTACAATCGGCAAATTGATTGTTCGAGCCACTTGGTAGTTTTTAAAAAGGCTGTTAGCTATCCAAGCAGCCCAACTTAAAAATAAGATTGATAAGGGTAGGAGAACATGCATGGCCAATCGTGTGTGTTCAATTCAACATCGAAGAACAATGAGCATCCAATCCTCGCCTTCGTCAAGTTGAAAAGAAGTCTGAGGGAGCCAAGCTTCACTTTACGAACAGCCGGAAGGTTGAGAAGCTGATTCTGAAACACTGCATGACTTTCGGGCTTTACCGTTGAGCCACTCCACACGTAACTTATCGAATACCGCATTGCGCACCGACATTTGCTTCAACTGAGTGCAAACTTCAGGATCTCCCGCACTTGAACCCAAATACCGGCGTCAAGGCTTGGGTGAATTTTGACTAATCTACGATCATATCTCGACTCGCTTCGTTTACCAAGACGCCTCCATAGTCTGATTATGACTCATTTGTCTGGGAGCAAGTGTGCTGTTGCGAAAAGCAAAAGCGATTTTATCGTCATAGACTTTGGGCAACGACGCCACCAACAAGCGGCAGGTAGGAGCTGGACACCGTGGGCAGCCATTGAGAAAGGGTTGCCGTTGAAGCAGATGCTCTGCCACAAGCAGAACAAGATAAATCTATCAGGATCCTGTTCGATCTAAGCGGTGACGCACTTCCAATTAGCCGAGAATCCGCAACCAGCTCCAACACCACCATAGAGTGTGTGAGAGCTGAGGTGGTCAGCCATAATACAGCAGTGCCGATCCTTTTTATCAAAGCCTCCAAGTCCGTATGAAGCATCTACACCTAGCCATTCACGTCCGAGCCGCATTCTGCTTTAGAGTCAATTGGCGATGAGCAGGTGAGGCTTGATTGCTGCAACAGGAAGGTTCATTATCAGGCATTCTGAAGTCCACGTTTCATCTCAAGAACCAATCCTAATCGACTTTGACGGAATCGAGAGTATGGCTCTCGATCCTGACCGCTATTGTATCTCCAGATGCTACTGCGGATGGCTGAAGCTGTACTCCCTGTTTGTTACGGGACGCCGTGAGTATTCAGCCCAGGTAGGCCGGTCGGAATCCGCCAAGACGTTCTGCTGTATGACAGGAAAATTCTACGAACCAGAGGTGCGACTATTCTCGATAATCTGCCAATGCGACAAAAGATTTGGAAAGAATACATGATGCACATTGATAATCATCAATAATATTTTGGATAACCATCTTTGCGGTTTGGAGCCTCACTCGGTTTGGAGCGAATTTGAGCGCCAAGCATATTAGGAACGAATCTCGCAGATCTCATGCACGTTATCGTTGTACTAGATGCGCCCGGCAGAGGCCTTTCAATAGCGCCTAACTGCCTATAGCCAAGGTATTTTGACATCATTTGCAAGCAAAGAGGCACAGATTGTGGAGAGTCGGCTCTCACCTGGTCCGAGCGGATGTGCTCCTCAAAGCCTTCCGTTGACACCATCACCGTATGGCGTTGTAAGAGTCTCCAACCTCCATTCGCTAACGCCAAGTGTGAAGCCTTTTGGCGGGCATTTGACGCTGGTAAGCAACGCTTTGGCTTGACTGGTACAATAGAAAGGTAACGAGAAGCTGTACCAATGTGCCCGACTTATATGTGGATTACTCTGTAGGTCACTTTTCGTTGCTGATTGAATAATCCGGCAAAGCGCATTCCCTTGACTTGACTTTGGGCTGCGGATACTTGCGTAGCCGATGAGGCAAATGAATAGTGCTGAGTGAGCCTTCTCGATGAGAGGCCCTCCATCATGTACTCTCCGGTATCTCTTGATCGGTGGCGTGAGACGGCGCAGCTGGGGGCCAACAATCTTACGTGGAGAGATTTAGGTAAGTTCTCATTATCTGGAATTTTATTTCATTTGTTGAGTAATAAATTTCTTTTCCTACCTAAGAATCCAACTCATTCAAGCTTCGACCTGAAAACAAACATGATCTACTAGTTTCTACTGAACGTCTTTGAAGGTTGTATGATGCCGACATATAGTGCTGTCTGCCAATAGTCCTTGCGGCAAGTCTTTGGTGCATCTTTTACATGACATCACACCAAACCCAGGAGATTACCGACTTAGGCTGTTGCCTTTTGCCGCTGTATGCTCTGTGATCTACTCAAAGGTTACCAAACGGGCTTTCTATTGCTTTGTTGGTAAGTCATTCTACCCGTGGTATTAAGGTATTAGACCCTCTCACAACCAGTATGATAGTAAATAGCCTTGCTGCTCCAGCACTTTGCTCTCTTCTCATCCAGTAGTCCAAAAAAAAAAAAAAAGATCTTCTCCTATAATTACCAGTGGTTCCAGTCTACAGGGACCTTTGTCCGGGTCCATGCTCGCTTGTCCCTTTAGAGCTTCTCCGTCATCATGAGTTTATCTCCTCAAGATATTGCCTATGAGGAGGCACATATTCATGATAACCATGCGTATCAACTGATTGTGCCTTTGGCCATCTTCGGTTTCATCGCCTTCTCCTGCGTTGCACTTCGACCGGTTGCTCGTCATCTGAGTGGTGCCTTTCTCTGGTTGGATGATTGGTTAATTATAGCGTCCATGGTGAGAGCATCATGAGATGTCAAGGAATTCGCGGCAACTGACTTAAGCGTCTTCCCAGTTTTGCGGAACTGGACTCGTTATTGCAGCGTGTCTCAGTAGGTCGTTTCAATCGACTATACACTTTGACTCGGTTAACAAAGATCATTAAGCCACAACCTACGGTGTTGGGAGACACATTATTGCGGTACCCCCCAAAGACCTTGTTAAGTTTGCAAAAGTCCGTCGTCTTATGATCTTGGTGAATAGAATGCTTACCTGTCCCAGGTAAACTTTGCCGTTACACTCTTCTATCCGCCCACATTAGTCCTGGCGAAATTATCAATTTTAGCATTGTATGCCCGGATTTTCACAATGAAATTGAAGCCCTTTGCCATAGCAGTCTATACAGTTGCTGTATGGATTATCCTCTGGTTTATTGGATCTTATCTCAGCATACTATTGGGCTGTCGCCCAATATCATCTTACTGGACTTCGGGATGCGAATTGAAATATAAGGCTACTCTTGTGACTTCTATACTCAATATAATCTCCGACTTGATGGTATTAGCACTTCCAAGCTGGCATATTTGGAAGCTCCAAATATCGATGCGGCAGAAGGTTGGCGTCGCAATGCTTTTAGGACTTGGCGTACTGTAAGTATTCTGTAGCGTTCTTGTTAACTAAACAAGTGCTGTTAAGCAGTACCTACTAATGCTCCTATCAGAGCCACGGCCATGAGTATCGCACGCGTTTCCATTCTAGGCGCCGATGCTCACCGAAGTTCTCCCGATGTTACTTGTAAGTTCGGGTATCTCGCAATCGATTTCTCAAAGTGTTGACAATACGTCGTTCTAGACACTTTTATCAACATTTACGTGTTTACCGTCTGCGAACCGATGATTGCAATCATATGTGCTTGCTTGCCAATCTTGCAAAAACCTCTTCGCAAGTCTCGCGGATCGATCCTGAGTCTCTCTGCCTTGCGCTCATTATTGCGCTCGGACCGCGAGAAGTCTGGACCATCTTTGGACAGCATGACCGACGACCAAAGCGCGGTTAGTGGAAATTATACTGGAACCACGGATAGAGTGTCAAAAGAGAAGGATGTTCGCTACCATGAATCTGTCGATTCGCACTTGCCAATGGCAGAGAGACACATGGTGTAATACTCATTATCGGATATAATCGGAGGAGGGTATTGAAGAGCGTAACTCGATATTGGGGTGGGATTGTTGATCTCTTTACTGTGAACACTTGGTACATCATATGGAGTACGGCCTTTTCTGCTTCTTCGAACGGCTGGTTTTACGAGAGGATAGAGGTCTAGCCCGAGTCTACGCATCTCAAATGGTTAAATCGGATCATGAAAGGAATCATTTCTAATAAAGTCAGATATTCAGTCAGCTTTACGGTAGTAAGATGATGATTGAAAATTCGAGCCAGTTTCTTCGCTGCGCCATAGTTATGTCCCGCAGTCTTGGCCTATATTTAGCGAATTAAACCGGTCTTGTTGAGTTAATCCCGAGCTTAATTTCCATCTTTACCACTGGTGAATCCGGTGCTTTTTGTCTACTCGTGTCTGTGCTCCTCCAAGATCCTCTAATCTAAAGCCGTACTCGAGAAAGAGTTTGCATGTCAATGAATGTGGATGCAAAAGAGCGGCTTGTCTGCAAGTTTTTATACGGTGGGTTTTCCTAGCCCACCAGACGTAAGGTTACCAGTGGATGCATTAAGAAATGTCGCCCGCGACCGCGAAAGCTATAACTTGCTGCAGGTTTCGTCGGGAGAGGCCCAATAAGAACAGAAGACGAAGATAGCTTGAAATTCATTTCTCAATAAATTATTGACAGAATATTTACAGTTTGTAACTGTTTAGAATGGTATGGGGTTCTCCTGACGAGGCCTGCGGCGAATTATAGATTGCATCCACTAGTGAGGCTCGGGCTAAAGATGAGTCAGCACGCTGCCCAAGCTGGCTGCTGTACAATAGCTCAGCATCTCCTCGAAGGTTCTCTGATGGTCGTCGGATAATTTCATCACATTCATCATTGGGTCTCATCAGTGGTCATACAAAGGCTGTTCTTCCAATGCACCGATGAGAATCAACAAGCGCTTAGAGTACGATTTAGATCAAGTGCATACGATCCTCGTATGCGGGCACTGGTCTTTATGCAAGTGCAAAATAAGCTAGGGGGAAAGGAGATCCGATCCAGACTTTGATCTTACAGCTTCACATGTAGCTGAAAGCGTTAGGTTGAACTTTAACGACCCACAATTTCGTTCGCCCTCCAAAATTTCATATTTGAAGTCCAAAATGAATTCTTCTCAATTCATAATGTCTCACATTGCCCCACCACCCATAATGAGCACAATTCACCCCTCAAATCCTTATACTCCCTCACAAATCACCGCTTACCTTACCCACATCTCCTTTCCCTCCCCCTCCACCCCACCAACCCCTTCTCTCCCCTTTCTCACTCAGCTTCTGGTCCACCAACTTACTACCGTCCCCTTCGAAAACACGAAACTCCACTACTCTACAATTCCTCTCACATCACTTGCCCCTTTCACCCAGAGCCGTGTCCCAGCTCTCGACCCGGCTTCGCTTTACACCAACATTGTCGAGCGCGGTCGCGGCGGGTACTGCTTCGAGCTGAACGCCTTCTTTGGGCACGTGCTGCAGGCACTAGGATTTGTAGTGCGCTACCGGGCCGGCGGGGTGCATGCAGAGATGGATGCGGAGCTCGGAGGGGTGAGTGGAGGTGATTGGTTTGATGGGTGGAACCACATGGCGAATGTGGTGAGTTTGCCCGGGGGAGGGGAGGAGTGGTTGGTAGATGTGGGCTTTGGAGGCCATGGTCCTGTCAGGCCGCTTCCTGTAGATCGGGACGAGGTGGTGGGCGGAGCGGGAGCAAAAGTGTGGAGGGTGAGGAGGTATGGGGCGAAGGGGAGGGAAAGCGTGGAGGATGCAGAGCAAAGGGATGAAATGCGAGTTTTGGAGACAAGATTAGAGGGAGAAGAGGAAAAGTGGAGGCCACTATATGCATTTGGGCGTCACTTGGCGTTTAAGACCAGAGATTTTGAGATTTTAAATTGGGCAGTTCCAACACAGCCAGATGGTTGGTTTATGAAGAAGATGGTGTCCATGCGATTTATTAGAGAAGAGGAAGAATTGACAGGGGCTATGATCTTGGATGGGAATGTATTCATAAAGAGGATTGGAGGGAACAAGGAAGTGTTGAAGGAGTGTCAGACTGAGACGGAAAGAGCAGATGGATTCAGGAAGTGGTTTGGTATGGATTTCAGTGATGAAGAGATGAAAGGGATAAGGGGACTCCCGAGTGCATTAGAATCGTCATGAACCAAAGGAAAAGACGGTCAACACCAAATTTCGTCAAAAATCGTCTTACTAGGATCTCTTAGCAAGTTGGTAATTGAGCATTGCAAATTATGAGGTGTTAACCAAATCGTTTTTCGGGCGTCTTTGTCTTATCACATGTGGTGTACAAACACGCTGTAACATCTGTGGGATACTGTACAACTCGACGAGATATCCTTTCATCTGGACAAGAATTTAAAAGGCAATATTATTCTCCTGCGGGTAACCGATGCCAATTTACCAAAATTGGTACAATGATGAAAACACCTCTGCCACGTCATAATATTGCGTCAAGTGGGCAGGAGTTTGGACCAATTCAGGACGGACAACAGGATAAGCAGGATTCGAATTGGTATTGGCAGAGCTTCGTAGCTTGTTAACGTATTGGGAGATGAAAAGTCAAAATATTGAAGCGAGCGCTTAGCGTTCTCGTCCGGTCATTCCCGAAGGTCAAAGCTTTTCACGTGCTGTCGCACCAAAGCGCAACCATGGATTGTTTACTCTCGACGCGCTACACGTCCGTCCGCCTGGTAACCTTGGAGCATCAACCCATCGGCAGGCAAGAATTTTCAGCCAACAATCACGCAACATTAGTGGACGCCACCGCCATCCTTGCCAAACACAGGCGAAACGCCATCCAGTCAGTGGGGTCAAAGTCACAACGACGCCATTGGCTCAAACCTAAGTTCATCCCGCAATATTCGTCTATGCATAGGGCTACCGGGCTCGCCGCGGTCTCGTTGCCCTTGCCGGATGACAGTCAGCTCACAATGGACTCCACCAAACCCCTCACAAGAGGGGCAGACTTTCACAGGGACTGCTGCGCCTACCCGGTCGTGTTGGCTGTGGAGATGCCGACCGGTCACGCGTCGTCCGTCAGCAAAAGTTGGCCGAGGTTGAAGTTCTCAACGAACAAAACTTGGAAGGGAAATTTCGTTTCAATGCGCCAAATTCGTCAAGCAGATGGAAGCTCGATAGAAAATGACGTTGTAGTCCGTAGATCGCTCGATGGGAATACAAGATCTCGATTTAAAATGGGATTTTAGGACGGGCAAAAGGGGGATCCCTGTGCTGGCACCAATAGCGAATGGTCTCGCAAAGCTCGAGAACCGGTTGGCTGGCAGACCGATGCAAGCAAATCACCCTCGGACCCGCCGTCGCCCCTTGCTTTGCGGGGCGTTTCCAGCTTTTTGACTTATCTCAGCCTCAAACCGCTGCGGTAAGCTTGATTAAAGCGAACTCTTTGACAACGCGTGGCATGGCGAATAGAAAGCTTTGCTGTCAGATTCGAGAAGCGGGCATTATCTGCTTCGAGAATCGTCAGACGCCATATGATGAATGTGGAAACCCACAGCATTGTTTGCTCGAACTCCATGACATTTTCAGACACCCGACGTTCGCCCTGATTGTTGCGGCAACTAGCCTTTAACGGTAGAAACTCCTTTAGAGTAAAGCTCCAGGATTCAATCCTTGGTGGAGTCAAGTAACAGCAACAGTGTGTCGCTATCTGCGTATCAACAGCTTCATTGCACTGCCGTGTTCGGCGGGTTTTTGTCAGCGTTCTTTCGCTTGGGGCCGCGGCGGATAAGGCAAGCCCCAGCAACGAGATGCCGAGATATGGCAAAAGGGCCAGGGCCACACCAATTTAGACATCTGACTATCCTTGCTGGCGACTGATTGTACCTGGCGGCTTAATATGGAAACGAGATCTCTCTCTCGCCAATTGCAATTCTCGAGCCACGGAAGCACTGTAAATGATGAACGGTGGGGCATGGACAAAGGTGTGTTGACAGCTGTGGAGATCGACACAGAGTGTCCGTCGTAGCCGCTGCACGGAGGGCCGTTCTGCAGGACCCCACAGCGGCGCATAAGATGGAAGAGTTTGGCCAGTGAAAAAGACAGGCCTGGTAAGCTTGGCGGTTTGAGCGAGCTCTGGATGCGCTTGTGACACGGAAGCCCTTAGCTTGGTCGCGCACCGACAACCGAAGCTTCAGCAAGGCACACCCTCCTGCATCAAGGCAAGGTTGCTCCATCAACCACCAAGCTATCCAGCACCTCCACCGAGCAACCTCTTCAACTGCTCTGCTCCTCCTCTCGACAACCTCTGGAAGCATTGCTCTTGCTCGCAGCAACTCGGTGGAGGCCTGCTTGGTGCTTGCAGTACTACTCCGGACCCTCAAGGACCTCCTCGACCACCGACACGGGCATCACCACAGCTTCACCCCTCATCACCGGTAGCTGACTGTCCTATGCTAATCTTCTGGGTCCTCATCTTACCTCTATTGCTCCGGATTGGCATATCCTACCCTCGATAGGATTACCGTTGGAGTCCGCTGCTGCTATCCCAGGGAACGCACCCGTTGAATTGCAGCAGATATCTTCTCTGCCCTCGATACTCATTTAGGTGAGCTATTAAGTTAGCTTTTCACGCAACCATGGAATGGTCTTCACCATGTGCAGCAATCCAGCCTCAGTGTGCTGCTCCATGGGCTAACCGGAGAGATTTACCATCTCGGCCTTTATTCTATGGAACCTCTAATATGTGCGGAGCCAATGCCTTCAACTTCAAGGACCTCAGTATGAAGAAGGGCAATTCCGACTATTTCTCTCTGAAGCCTGTCCGAGGTTCCTCTCCAACGAGCTCCTTGGCTGCAGATTTAAGCTGCACTATGCACATTGATCATAGGTCAGCGCCCATTGTACTCCACATTCCTCGGCAGAGTCCGAAATAGCTCACATTTCCCAGTAGTCCCCAGCTTCCGACTCCTCGACGATCACTTTTCAACACGACTGCCTTTGAGCTGGTCAATGGTCAAGGTAAGAGCAAGTCTATGACACGGGATACTACTGCTCAGCACAAGCACTTACCTTTATAAAATGTAGACGACCTCGACACACCTCCCATTCAGTTGGAAGGTGCTACTACACCACCCATTCAATCCTCATCTCCTCGTTTTGCACCTGAATCCATGGACATTTCCCCGCTTCCACACAAAGTCCCCTTTTCCATCGTCACCGAGGTTGCCGTTGCTTCACCAAGCCCCGAAGCTACTCCTACAGATGAGGATATGCTTTCGCCATGCGATACAGAATTTCCCTCTAAACCAGAGGTGCCAAAGCCATTGGCTCCGTCCGAGTACGTAATCCGCCCACAACTCCAATGTCGAGACATCTTAACTAATGTGACTCCTCAGACGCAAGAAGAACCTCAATCTTCGCCCCTCGCTCTCTCGTACCAAAGGCTTCTCAGCTTCTTCTATCCCCTTGAGAACGAACGGTAGTGAGAACCAAGCGCCGACCTTCAAGTTTGGCGGTCCATGCCTTGGAGCAGCACACAAGCAGCCATCTCTCCCAACTTTAGCAGAGTGCTTCACACAATCTCCTGCAAGTGATCGAAAGACGTTTGAAGAATCATTGTTGCCCCCACCTCATCGACCCAGACAGCCGTCATTATCAAGTCGAGCAAGTGGATCTCCAATCACTGGGCATATTCGCAAGCAGCCGGCCGCAGGAGTAGCAAGGCCAAGGAAACAGTTCCGCAGATCTCTCAGCATGTTCGAACACCCTGGTGATGTAATTGACGAGAAAAAAGACAATCACATGTCTCCATCCAGTCATCAATCCATGGATGTCGACCAAGTGCACACGCCTACGCTACCTAGTTTCATACCGGAAGATGAACCTGATGGAATGCCCCGTATTAGTAAAGATACTATGATTCAGGTACTTGACGGGAAATTTGATCATGCTTTCGAAAAGACTATGATTGTCGACTGTCGGTTCGAGTACGAGTACGAAGGAGGACATATTACCGGAGCTTTGAATTTCAATGACAAAGATCTCTTAACCGACAGCCTCTTTGAGGCTTCTTCACTGAGTTCGACGCTAATCATCCTTCATTGTGAATACTCCAAGCATCGTGCACCACGAATGTAAGTGAATGACAGCACTTTTGTATTGGCCATTGTCTAATTGTTATTGTTATAGGGCAAAATACATCCGTAATCGTGACCGTCGTGTCAATGACTTTCGATATCCCATGCTCAGCTATCCTGAGGTCTACATTCTTGACGGAGGCTACAGCTCTTTCTTCGAACTACATAGCACTCGTTGCTTTCCTCAACGATACGTCGGAATGGATGACAAGGCGCATGAGGATGCTTGCGAAAAGGGAATGAGCAAGGTCCGCCAACAGCGGGCAAAGCTTAGTCGGGCTCAAACATTCGCCTTTGGTGAACAAGCTAATCCCATTGAAGAAAGTCCGATTCATTCCAATCGGTTCACTATACCAACGCTTGGATCTCTTGGCATGGCCTCAGACCCGTCGTTACTCATGACTGTCGACTCTCCGTTAGACTCTCGAAAAGGTCACACCCGTCGCATGATATCTTATTAGGGATAGGAGTCCACTCCGCGGCAACAACGGGCTACTTTACGAGCAAGCCTCTAATACCGCCTTTTCGCAATCTATCAAGCCCGCCCCAGAAATCTTGTTCCATGCATCGATGCGTTAAAGCGCTTACTTTGCTCTTTCTAATTTCCTTTACAATACTATCGGCATCCTGTGATCGTTGCATCCGTGGAGTCTCGGAGCAAAAATGGAATGGAGTTCCATCCCAGGCGCATTTGATTCTATCCATCGGGGCAACCCACAATTTCCTGTTCTTTTCAGCGCGGATACCCGAGCATGAGCTCCCGCAAGTTGTATTATTTCATGTGTTTGATGTTTGATGTACATTTTTACGTGTTGATCCACATATCATCGGGCGATGCCTATGATCAAGCAAGCTGATCCAGACAAGTTTGAAACAGCTTTATTTTCATTGCTATCAGATTCCCCCAACTTCAAACATCTCGAACCCGATCAGGCTTCCCCCTACCAAACGAAACCACTTTTTTTCCTTTACCTTCGAATTCATTTCATGAAGCACGAGCAAACAAACGAACACAATGCAGTGCCTACGTCTAGGGGGCTTTTTTTGTTGAAGGTTTCTAAAATTGACATGGGCATTGCAGAATGGAATTCAGAATGGGAAGGGTTAAAATTGTACATAGAGTACTTGCAAGTCCCTTCCCTTCATGGCGAACAAGGCGACTACAGACCGGCAGAAGATTGTTGTTGATCTTTTTTCGGTATTGTTGAAGGTCGTCTTCTTGAGCTGATGGCTCATTAGTTATGTGCAAGAAATATAAAATTATTATCAAAACTCCCACAGTATTACAGCTCCGTGCGTGATCCTAACAAAAACACGGCATATGTTCAAGTGCTACCACGGGCCGATGTCACGTAAGATGTCCCTTTTGGGGCAATCACGCATGGGCGAAATTTGGTGTGTGTGCGCCTGTGTATAATCACTTCAAAAAGTAATATTTTGCGTGACATCACTGAGTGCTGGTCGGCGTTTCTCATGGTCGCCGATCTTGACATCGCCGACTGTGCATACGTTTAGACAATCCCAAGTTAAATACTGCGTGAACCCCGGTCAAAACCTTCACTGAACTGGCAAGCAAAAAACCCAAAGCCCGCTCTATCAAACTTACCACAATGTGCAAGAAATCAAGCTGTACTGCCTGTAGTAAGTCATCTCCAGTGCTTCAACATTCCTTCAAAAGATCCGCCATACCTACCTAGACTCCTTCCCGAACAATAGCAACGCGGCTCCTCTGCCTTACTAAACCAGACATTCGGGACAGTATACCGAGAGCTGAATGATTTGCAGGCAAGTCCACCTGGTGGGGCTGCGGCAACCATGTCCCCACTGTCATGAATTCCATTCCAAAGGAAGAATGGTGCACGTGCGACCCGAAGGTTGAGAAGGAAGGGATTGATTACCCGCCCATGGGTCCTCAGCCGTGACTACATGGCCTCTGGCCTGGCGTGTTTTTGCTGTTGCTGATGTTATGGTGGCTGCGACGAGGGTCATAGGGTGAGCTGAGGAGCCGGGGGCTGCTGGAGGGATAGTCAGGTGGAATTCACTGAGCAAGAATTGCGTGGACTGCCAAGGAGTTGCGGTGGCTTTTACATAATTTTTTAAGGCAAATCTTGTTACTGATGAATTGCGCGATCATAAGGCAAACGATATGGTTGTTTTTTTCTTACCTTAAGTACTGGTGGGAGAGGCGCACGGCTGGTAAATGTGGCTGGCTGGGCTCACCACATCTATCTGCACCGGAACTCCAACCTCGGATTTTTCAATCTCATCTCCACCACAACAATCGCGAAACTTCAAGGTTCTTATGCTCTTCCATACTTGTATGATTGGTCCGATCGGCTGCACTTCGCGCCATTGTGTCAAAGGAGGAGATGCTGACTGTGCGCGGTTGAGATGATCGGCATACACGAACTCTGATTCTCCAAGTTTTGTTGAAAATATCGATTTCGCGAGCTTAACACGAAGGTAGGCTTTATGCATTCAGTTCGTATAGCATCAGAACTATGGCTCTTGGCTGCTTAATTACAATCTCGATCCGAGATTCCTTATGCAGCTCCGGCATAATCAGCCTATAGGTACAGCGGTTTGTGTATGCTTAAAGAACTCATCTCAGCGTTCAAGCTCATACTGTTACACCTGGCTTGGCTTTTGTGGAAAAACTCGTACGACACCTCCAAGTCCGTCTTCTGATCACTCGGAACACGATATGGTGTGCATCAAAATTTGCAGGCTGGCGAGCTGATAACCCGGTGGCTAACACCAGCCATCATTTTTGAGGTGTTCACATGAGAGATAGACTGCAGCAGACTGCACCATCCAATCAGACAAAGTAAACTCTATCAGAGAAACTTCGGTCTGTATGTTTGTGCTTGCGAACGAACGTGGAGTATTTGTTCCTTGTACATCCCCGATGGTTTGTCGGACAGAGGTTGGTCAGCCAAACATCTCACAATCCTCTATCGTCCCTTATGCCTCGTCTTTCTGTTACTTCAGGACACATTTTTCTTGTCTAGTGTCGTTGCTACTGGATTCATTATGTTTGACGTCAATTTCTTTTCCTCCATGATGCCTGATCTCCAACGGACGGCATCCTTTTGCTCCCAAACTCGCCGTTCCAGCACGACATTTCGGCCGCTTGAACAGGACGAGAGCAGTCTGCAGGAGAAAAACCACGACAGACGTCCGTCTACATCGTCATCATCAACTTCGTCGTCAACGTTCAGTAGTAGCTCCTATGAATCGATGCTGGATACCGAGGATCAGTTGCTCCCAAAGCGCACACGTCGCCGTCGACCATCGCTTCGAAGGATCAAATGCCCAGCACAAGGCTCGTTGCGAGAAATACGTGCTATGCAGTCCGACGCTTGCTTAAAGCAGATATATGAGAGACAGACATTAACTTATCTGGATGGGACCATCGATTTCCGGCCACCACTGGAAGCCGTAAGCGAGAACCCAGGTTGAAGTTCACACTGACCAATTACTCGCGGATCAATGAGAAATGGGATTTGCCGGCCCCGGTTCATTCTCTGGAAGGCTGATAACGAAACATGGCGAGGAGCTCCGACGGTCATATAAATTCAAGCGTGCGCATCCGTCGGCTCTTTATCCAACTTCGTTGGCATTGGAATCTCAATCAGACCTTGACAACTTTGTAAATACGCCCTTTCCTGGACAGCCTACTTGAATCGGCATGATGTTAACGATGCAATTCTACTAGAGCATGTCTTGATATCACCCAGGGACCCTTCCCTTCACATTCATTCCAATGATGAAATCAACGATTGAAAGAATCTCTTTAACAAACGGACGGCGAGCAGCCATACGAATCCACAGCATAGGCAATGAATGAGGATTTCTGTGGCCGAGAACTGCAATGGATCCTTTGACTATCTACCGGATCGTGTCGTGCATATTTCAAGAATCTTATTCGGCATTTCAGGGACCCAGTCACATGTCGCCACGCCAAATTGGTGCATGGGAGGATTGCTTTGGAGCTGTGCGTTGTTTACCTGTCGCGTCGATCGCGTATTCTCTTTGAACTCTGGCTTCTCATCAATGAACGCTATATGTATAGCCATGGCTATGGCGAATTGGCATACGCCGAGACGTTTTATTTGTAGAACATGTTCTAGGAAACAAAACACAAAAGATATGCAAGGATTTTTAGCTTTGTTGATAGGATACCTTTTATTGAAATTCCAACAGATTCTTTAAAGAGTTACCTATCTAGGCAACCGGAAGGTATTCAAGCGCGTTCGTATTGGGCAACTTTGTAACATGGCACTCGCGCAAAAATCACTGAAATTTCCATTAGCTTTTCAGGTCTGGTCTATTTTATATTCCAATCGAACCGCAGCGAAGCAGCTTAGAATTTCAAGGTTTACTTGTCAGTCTTTTGAGGTGATTCAATCAACACATCCGACTAGTCGAAGTGGACATCTACTGATCCTGTATGCTTAGAACGGAAGTATATCAATACAATACTTTGTGCGTTCGTGTCGCCTCGCTCGTTCTTCATCTTTCGATGAACACAGATCGATACCGTGAAACCGCGTAGCGCTCGCTTCCGCTAATGAATGGTAGCACAATACAGAAGTGTAACGTAAGGCTCTTTACTAAGAGCCTAGTTAGAGTATAAGCTAGGTGCTAGAGTACTTAAACATCCGGATGATTAGTTTGCGAATAACTGGAACGAGAATAGGAGCGATAACAGTATTCTTCAATTATTTTTTATCGACACTAACAATCATTTCTGACTGAAGTTTCAGTCATGATAGAGTCCGATATCGGAAGGAGCTGTTTCTCATTACTTTCAAAATATCTTTCGCTATGGTATTATGGGAGATTGGGTTAAAAACAGAGACTTTTGAGGGCGGCGTTTTTCTAATCGACGAACGCAAATGCCGTTAGTCCGAAGGTGGTTGGCGAATGTGGCCGTCCTTTTTTTGCCTGGTTTTCTCGCCTTCCGCAACTATCCGTTATCTCTCCCAACTCCAACAAAGCCAGACGTTCTGTTAATGCATTTACCTAGGTATCTATCAATCTTTACAAACACTTTTCCAATTTTTAATCCCAATCTGCTTTTAGCTTTATAATTTTTCGGGTTTCAATCACCATTCCAGAAATATAAATTGACGATATGTCCCACCCATGACCAACGCCATATCTTCCACTTTACGTCATCAACATGAGTGAGCCTTGTGCCGGAGCTTTGGAATTTATCTGGCAGCATGGTATCCGCGGGAGATCTTTACCTTTTTTTGGCTCCATCTTGCATTGCAAGGAACATCATTCGTCCACATGTTAATTCAGGCAGACTTGGATCTTTTCCTTGAGCGGAGAAGTCGCGATGTCGACCGATGCCAACGAAATCTGCCTCGCGCCAAGACATTTGCCTTAATGTGCAATGCTAGAACCTGCACTGCACAATATCGCGATATGCGAGATTTCGTAGAGCATTGGCTTGCGGAAAGTCAATGGTCACGCGGAAGCATGTCAACTTTTTTGAGCCGATCATTCACGTACCGGACCACATTCTCTTCTTTCCTTAAGCTATTGCCCATTTACTCGTATCTGGTGTGCCGTTTTTAGCTTCGCTTTCTTGCTTGCTATACGCGGTCACAGTTTTTGACCCCATTATACAAAGAGATCAGATTCACGAGCGGAAACCCACAAAGAAAGGGTGAATGGCCATGAATCTTGTATGAGTGTTTTTTCAATATTCGTTCCAGAGGGTACGGCGAGTCTGTCTCTCCGATGCTCAAACCACGCTCTTTTTTCGTAGCTAATACATAACACCTGAAATTAGGAAAGCGAAAGGCGATATGATGTCCAGGCTGCGGTCAACAGCGGCGAGCTTTGGTGTTGTGGTAGATTAGAGACCACTTCAAAGAGCGAAATCGATCTCGTATTTGTCCACGGACTCTCTGGGCACCCATTTTTTACTTGGACGGAAGGACAGAGCGCCAAGTTCTGGCCTGCAGTCTTCTTGGCCCAGGATTTACCGCCTTCTCGGATTTTCTCATTCGGATATAATGCTAGACTGTCGAACGGGAATATGGAAATGATTACAGGGCTAGCAAAAACACTGGTAGAGAAGCTCAATTGTGTCCAATCTGACAATAAAAGCGTACGTACTCTCCAGTGCAAAAACTTCACATGTTCCTTCCCAAAAGGTGATCGGAATTTATAAAAATTACTTCCGGCCAAACATTTATGATGTTGCAATTCGAAACATCCGATAATGTGTCGTAAAATCATTAACTGTCTTATTAAAGGAAACTCGGAAGATTGCCTTTGTTGCCCACGATTTCGGTGGTGTCATCGTGAAAAGGGCAATCAGATACTGGGCCACCGCCTCTACCTTTACTATGCAGGAGACTTTTCGAAACATTTGCGGAGTAATATGTCTTGGCGTTCCTCATCGAATGACGCTGGAGTTATTTCTTCAATATGTTGAGATGGAGAACCATCGATTTCTATCACAATCTACCATCCAGTTTGAAGTCATCTCGTCCATGCTCCATGATATACATATGGCATTCAAGCAAGTCATCGGCCCTAGAATGCGTATCAATTGTTATTATGAAGAATTGGGTGATTCCACAAATCCAGTAAGACATGCTTATCCTTCCCAAGTCTCGCATTGGTAGCTAAACCTAGCCAGGTGTTTGTTGGTCAAGCTTTGGCTACTATTCAAGGCTTTGCAAGCTATTCCATGCGGAAAAGCCATTATGTAGGTAGCCATTCTTCTTCCTGGAGATGTGATGACAATGAAGAAAGCTCACATGGGTTAGAACATGACCAAATTTACTTCTCCTTTGGACCCAGACTATCAGCGCATCAAAGGAGACCTGGCATCTATGTTAAAGACACACTGGACATCCCAAATTCCAAGGAGGTTTAGTCAACCAGGGATTGCAGAACGGTGGGAACAACGTAAGTATGTCTTTATCCTTCTAGAACCAAGTGCTCAGCTCGACACAGAGACCTGGGACTACATGAACGTAGATAATGGTTGGACTCATATAGCAGATGCAGCCAAGGGCACCTTTCTGTGGCTGTCCGAGCATGAGATATTCAAAGAATGGTTACAAGATAGCGCTCGTCCTTTGTGGATCAGCGGCAAGGCAGGCTCGGGCAAATCAACTCTTATAAAACATGTGGTTAAATATATTAATGGCAGCCGAGAACTTCAAGGGGCGATGAGTTTTGTCTTCTTTCCGTCGCGATCGAACAGTTCAAAGGCATCAAGCAGGACACTTCTACAATCACTCCTTTTTCAGTTGCTCTCGTACGTTCCCGCTTATCTCTCTGAATTATCGGGAGCTTTTTGCAGAGCAAGTGAGATGCGAGGGAAACCTGGCAGAGATTGGGAAATGCAAAGAACCGATTTGCAGCGATTGCTCTATCAATACCTGAAAAGGACACTTCCCTACTCAAAAATCTATTTCTTCATTGATGGGTTGGACGAATACGATGGAGGCTATCACGATCTGGTGCAGTACTTCGAGATTGTCCGGGAGATGAAATCTGCCAAAAATCTTTACGTCTGCTTTGCCAGCCGGTCAAGGGCCGCGCCCAAAGGAAGAACTCCGCTGCAGATCCATGCCCATGAAGAAATCCGGGACGACATATCGCACTATGTACGCCTGGCGCTCAGGAAGTATTCGGCTGTAGATGAGAAAGACACTATTCAGTTATCCAGGCAAATCTCAGAGAGGGCGAACGGTGTCTTCCTTTGGGTAGTCCTCAGTCTAAGACAGCTTTCCTTGGCTTGGAGAGACGAGCGTTCAACAATTCATCAAGCCTCGCTTTTTCTTCAGTCCTTGCCGGATTCATTAGAGGGTCTTTATAGCTTCATCTTGAACAAAGCCATGGACAAAGATGAAACAATCTACAACAAGACGCATGAGCTGCTAAGATGGGTAGCTTTCGCATGGCGCCCCCTTACAACAGCCGAGCTTTCCGCCGCCTTGAGAATAGGCGCGGCGCAGTACTCATTGAAGAGTGGAGAGCCATTGCGAATGGACGAAAACATCTGGACCATTCCAAGTAAAGCCAAGGCGCATACTCCAGATGAGGTCGACATGCAATATGCTCTTCTTAACCTCGCCGGGGGACTGATGGAGATCCGAGCGGGGGACAGATGGTCTTCACGTAGTCCATCATCCCGCAGCGGCAATTCTGTCGACTTTATTCACTCTTCTGTGCGCAATTTTCTCTTAGGGACTTGGACTCCCGAGCAGCCTGATGCTGATCTGACTTTGAGGGCCACGGGCGATATCCACTGGAAGTTGGCGGACGCCTGTCTCAGATGCCTGACGATGTTCTCCAGTCATGCTGCGGCGAATGTCACTACGGAATCAGACCCGGGGGCTCGCCCATTCTTGGCATATGCAGTTAAGAACTGGCATCGCCATGTAAAGGCTGCAGAAGCCTCTTCTGCCTCACAATTCGCTTTTGTATCCTATTTCCAGTGGCCATCAGATAAGATAGTGCGAAGTCTACTCGCATGGGAATTAATATGCTTCGGCTTCACGGAACGGCTTACGAGGCACAACTCTACACTTCTACATATCGTTGCTGGATATGGATTAAAAAAGATGATGCTCGAAATCCTTGGTAGCACTCCATACAAGCCAGTTTTGGTCAGTCAATGCGACGACCTCGGACAGACGCCCTTGCATTGGGCAGCTTTGTCAGGCAGTGTGGATCTAGCAAGGATTTTGCTAGAGCACGGAGCAGACCCCTACGCAACCGACCTTCGCTATGGGTCGTCTGCTTTATTTTTGGCTGTTTACAGTGGGCATGTGGACATGGTGGAACTTCTACTTAGAGCTGGATGCAACTTAGATTGGAATGATCTGGGAAGCTCAGTACTTGCAATAGCGACCGCTCGAGGCCATTGGAGAGTGGTTGAGAGTCTGTTGATTCATGGTGTGGATCCCAATGCAAAGGACTTAAGCGGTGGCTATCCTCCAATAGCTTTGGCCGCTGCGTACGGCCAAGGTCTTTCGTTATCGAAGCTCTTAGAATATGGGGCAGACATAAATCAGCGAGACGCTCACGGTCGAACTGCGTTACATTTCGCTGTCGAAAAGGGAAAGATTAACATCATTCAGCATTTACTATTCCATGGCGACGGCATGTCAAAGCTCGATTTGAGCAACAAGGATCGTCCATCAGAAACGTGGGTTGACCGCATTGAAAGATGGCTTTTGCCGGGTATGATAGACAGCGAATCAACACCAGTGAAAATTTGCGCTGGACATGGAGACCAAAGATCCAAGGGGAGTCCTTCACACAACCAAGAAAGCCACGGCAGTGGTTTGACAACATCTCAAACTCTGAAAAGGAAAAAGCCGTCGGATGATGATGGGTCCGAAGCCGATGAGAATGAACAAAGTGACAAGCCAAACAAACGGCCAACTAATCGGCCGACAGGTCCCAATAAAAGCACGAAGCGAAAGATCAACTTGGCCTGCCCGTTTTTAAGACATAGTCCACGCAAATTTGGGCGTGTAAAGTCTTGCATGGGACCCCGTGCATGTGGCTTTGCAGACATCTCCAGGCTCAAGTGAGTGAATCTCGGCCTCGCAAAATATTTTCATTTTTCAGCAAATGGCTAATCGAATGGCTGTATTGCACTAGGTCCCACTTGAAAGATCACCACTTCCGTAATATCTGCGAGCGGTGCTGGGAAGTCTTTCCCGCTCTTGATGACTTAACCGCGCATAAAGATGCAGAGAAAGCTTGCGATCGCAAAGAGCGCCAAGACTACTCCGTCGGATATGGTGAGACGCAAGCAAAGAAGATCGAGAAGCGGAAAGACCAAGGGCGACCACGCAACGCTGCACTTGGCGACAATGAGCACTGGCAGAACTTCTACAAAATTCTCTTCCCAAAAGATGCACAAGCGAATATTCCCTCGGCATGTGAGTTTCATTGCAATTGTCTTCCTCTGTAAAGACTAATATGCTCAGATCACGATGATCAATATCACAATCTAGCCCAGTATGATGAGTATTCTGCCTCTATGCGTCAGGAAGATCCAGGGTTCCTGGCTGAATTGGAGCATTTGGCACCTGACGCTGAAATGCGCCGGAGCATTCTGCATCTGTTCAACCGGTACCAGTCACCTATCAGGCACCAATACCTTCAATCCAATTCTGAGCAGGATCTCTCAATCAACGCATCGATCATTCCGGCCCCAGACCAATCTTCCGGAGATGGCAATCATCAGTCCAACCAGAGTGCGCGCTATCTTCCCATGCCTATGGATCCTAATGCCATTGATGCAACAGATATATTTGCACCTCTCGAAAATCATCATCAACCCGTCGGTGATCTCCCAAGTCTTTACGATGGTGACTCTGGACTTGGAATGGGTTCGATCTTTGATGGAGCAACATCATCAGTATTAACGGCCATACCGGGACAAAGCGCCAGATACCCTGCTTCAGATGGCTCGGCCTTTCACTCGCCAGACCGGAGACATTTATCTCATTCCTATCAAACGCAAAACTCTTTTGAAGGCAATGGTCAACTCGCATCTCTCTTATACACTTCCCCAATAGGCGACCCAGCTTCTGTGTACAATCCATGGCAGATGGGGAGTCCGGAACAAGTCAGGAATTCGCTTCAGTCAAACGTCGCAGGTCATGCAATTCAGTCAGGTGACCGCGAGTTTGCATCTCGATTAGAAGAGCCGAATAATGGACACTGGCAACGCAACTACCGCCGACAACAAGGAGGCTGAAGTTCGTTGGACCGAGTAACATAGTTTTCTGCGACAAATTGGAACGTTTACTTGACGGCATTAGCAAGAAGTAGCGATACGTTATTCATTGCTAATTGCTATTGGTTTCGAGCTCTGAGGCCGCCCTTGATCGATGGACAAGATTCTCGTAATGCCGTAATACATAAATGAAGGTATTGATGAGGCTTGACAGGAGACAATCTCATGATATGTAGAAAATGCAATTGTCACGACCACCGTTGTAAGTCTCTACTGTTTTATTTTGCCGAATGGTCTGATACTTTCTACGATAGACTCATATACATTTGTGGCGTGAATCTAGAAGCTCAGAGATCCATGGACTTGAGACGCTTACGACCCTTGGAGCTTTAAACTTCAAAACAAAAGAATGCCCACATTCACTACCTAGGCATGGCCCTTAATTCGTCCATCAACGTATCAACCCGTTGTACTTCTCCTATCGTAACGGCTGCGACAGCATTTTAGTTAGCTGAGCGCAATTTGGCTTCAACGATCGTCCTGTCTTACTTACAGGCAGGCCCATCAGGTTCCTTCAATCCATTTGCGAACCTCTCGGTCAGGGTCGGAGGGCTTTGGAGGTAGTGTCTTAGCGTAGGCGACTGATTTTGTTTTAGTTGCTCGCTTCTAAAAGAGTTACTGTTAGTGCAATGGATAGGAAGAGTTCCCGATTGCCCGACTATTGGAGAGGGTGTGATTTTTTATACCCACCCGGCAGCAGAACTGGATTTGGTTAGCTTGACATGGAATTCAGGCATTCTTGAAGACGCAACACGGCTCTTAAAATTGCTGTGAGAAGTCGAGCGGATGATGTGAACCTGATGTGTTGAACGCCGTGAATTCGAGGTGGATTTTCCTTACTCTTACGGGTGTACGATACAAGTCTTTAGAGAGGTGTATATATACTTTCACTCTTCAAAAATCGGCTTTACAAGCCTGAAGGAGATTTCAAGTGCCATTGAGCGCACTTGTCGATATTGGGCGCTTGGTCTACAAAGACCTCGCTGCGTGTGTCGCAAGATTGTATAATGAACCTCATTGGATGGTTACTTGACACACGTTCTCTCAACAAAACCTATTGCAGTATGCTAGAAAATGCAATACAAGCCTTTCG
Organism: Astrothelium macrocarpum; assembly: GCA_021030915.1. NCBI lineage: Eukaryota > Fungi > Ascomycota > Dothideomycetes > Trypetheliales > Trypetheliaceae > Astrothelium > Astrothelium macrocarpum. The sequence continues at coordinate 1,159 of JAGEMR010000042.1, read as the reverse complement.
TATTATCCGCAATTCTACTAACCGTTGCATATCGTAGAAGTATTATGCAAATATGGATATTGTGCCTGCCAATGTTTGATGGTAGAGTCGCCAAGGGCTACCCGTCCTCCCCACCTTGTGCAAACACCCACCTTGTGCAAGCTATCCGAATTCTCTCCGCCACCACTTCGTAGATCTATTAAAGCTTAACTATAAGCTATTTTATTGATTTAATTAGTCAAATTGATACTTCTGAATGTGCTGAATTGAATGAGTTAATTAAATTAACTTTCAAATCGTTTGGGTAGGCGTGATTGCCGCCGAGGTTTAGAGGTCGAATAATTAATCTCATTATCCTCAGATATCTTTTTTACGACCATTTTTATATTATTTCGAATAAAAAATCGTGAGATGTTTAATATATCATTTTCGTGTGTTTTTGATTCTATATAAAATTGTTTTGAGGTCTATTTTTGGTACTGGGCCTTCTTCTTCTAAACCTTCTACTGATACTGGCGCTGAACTGCCTTCTTTTTCGCAATAATTATCTGATTCTTTCGTTATTCTATCTCTATCTTTTTGAATTATTGATCCAATTATTTTTATAATTTTACAATTTATTTTTGGACGAATTATTTTATTTATTCGATCTTTTTAATTTTTTTCTTATTCAGACGGATTTGTATTTTATAAAATAAAAAGAATTGGATTTTATTAATATTCTTCAATTTGAATATTGATTTATTTTTTTATTTTTATTATTTAATTAATTGAATAATCTTTTAAAAATGTATTATTTAATGATTGAGAAATTCAATTTTGATTATAAAATTCAGAAAATTATCAATTAATATTTTATTTATGATGGATTTCTGATATTTTAAAAATGAATTAATAAGAATTTTAATATTTCGATAGATTTTAATTCGTATATTTGATGATTTTAGAATATTTATTAAATATATAATTTATATTCGATATTTCAATTTGATGATTATTATAACTGAATTTTATGAATATAATCCAATTTTGATCCAATTATTTTTAATATTATTAATAATAAATATATTCTATCAAATCTATTAGAATAAAAGAAAATTTTTTTTTTTAAAAAAATTAATATATTTTGAATATTTTATAATTCATTCATTTAATATTTTAATATAATAAATCGTCAGAA
>JAGEMR010000041.1:0-219068 GCA_021030915.1 Astrothelium macrocarpum | reverse complement strand
AAAATATATAAATTAAAATTTTAATATTAAAAGTTATAATATTATATTTTTAATATAATATATTTAATAAATTTAAGAATTTTTTTTTTAATTTATCAAATTTAGTAATTATAGAATTTATATATAAAATTTTAAATTAACAATTTTATTGATTATAAAATTATTTAAATTTAAAAAATTAATTAAAAAATTGTTAACAAATTTTGTTAATAATTTTTTGAATTAATATAATTTTGTTAATAATAAAACGATTGATTTAAAATTTTGAATTTAAATTTTATTTTAAAATTCTATTTTAAAATAATCAAAAAATTTCTAAATTTATTTATATAAATTTTTTAAATTAAAATTATTAACTTAATATTTTTTGATATTTTTTTTAATTAATATAATTCTTTATATATTTTATATAACGTATTGGATCATCGAAGCGGCCATATCATCGAAGCGGCCGCTTTTTCTTGGTATCACCATCTCATAAATTATCTTAATATACAATAATAATGCAAAATATTATTGATTCAGCAAAAAGGCAGAATCAATCTTGTATTTTAGGTCTATAAAACTGAACAATTTCAAAATCTGTGATTTATTGTAACGGCGTTCAATTTCAGATATCAGCGATTCTTTAATCGATTACACGAAATCTCCTTTCGATTTATTATATAATCTAATTATTCAAAATTTATAATGAATGAAAAGGAGATTATTATTTGATATATTCTTGATTTGAATTCGAAAGGATTTGCATTCCGATTATGTGAAATGGCAGATATAACAAATAAAATATTAAATATACACGACGAAGAATCAATAAATAAAAAATGGATTAAAAAATTTATAACATATTTTAATAAATTAAAAATGATTTTTAATCGAATAAAAAATTAATAAAAAATATTATAAAAGAATTCAGAAATTATAAATACGTGATTCAAATTAATTAAAAAAATAAAAATCAAATATGAAATATTTAATAATGATATTCATAATTTTGATAAAATTGATTTTTAAATGAATATTATTAGATTAATGAAAATTATTATTAATATTAAAAAATATATTCGATTTTAATTTATTTAATCAGATAATCATGAATGAATTATTATAATTCAGAATATTTATATTATTGGATATATAATTCTATCATTCATTATTTATAAAAGACATATTTATATTTTTATTTGATATGAAAAAATAAATATATTTTTTATTTGAAAATTTTCAGTCTTTAAAAATGATTAGATTAATAATATATTTAATTTGAAATAATTAAAATATTTAAATATATATATAAAAACGCGTTAAATAAAAAATTATCAATTTTTTATTTTAAATGATTATAAAAATCATTTCAATCAAAATTTTAAAAATTCTTATTTTAAAAATAGAATTCTCATATTTTATATATCATTTTATTTTTTATGTATTTTTTAATTTTTGAATATAATTTATTTTGCGTTATTAAAATTAAAATATTCTTAAAATATATAAGATTTGATATATCGATATATTTTTTATATCAATAAAAAAGATTTTTTTTTAATTTTTAAAAATATATTTTTTAATGTATTTATAAAAAAAAATTTTTAAAAAATTTTTAAAATATCAGAATTAATTCTAATTAATACGTAAAAAATATTGGATTATTTGAATATATGATTACGTATATCAATAGAATCCCTCTCATTAAAAATAATATAATAATTAAAAATTTCAAATAATATTCATGAAATTAAATCGTAATATTAATTTATAAATAATTTTTTTATTCGATCATTTTCAGAGATTAAAAATGGATTTTTGTAATTTACAAAAAATATTGAATTAATATTATATTAAAATGCGTTTCAAATTTCCTGTATTATAAAATTTGAAGAATAATTAGAGATAATAATTAAATGAAAAATATATAAAAAAAAGTAAATTTAGTATGATAATATAATGGAATATAATATAAAAATAGCGCAGATCGTTATAAATACGTCTAAAATATTATAATTATTTAAAAAAATTCAAAATGATGATAATCAAAAAAGAATTCAATTAATTTTACGATATTATAAAAATTATAAAAAGATAGAATATAATACACGTATTTATTAAAAAGATATTGAAGAATCTTCAGAATCTGATATAAATATAGAATCTGTAAATTGGGGTTTAAATAGTGATTAAAATGATGATTGATGAATATGAAATGGTGGTGCCAAGAAAAAGCGGCTGTTTCGATGATATGGCCGCTTCGATGATCCAATACGTTATTATATTTTAGATTCTATAAAAATAATTTTTAAATTTTTTTTATCAAATATCAAATTTTAATATTAATATTAATAATATTTATTATCTTATTCTAAATTTTAAAACATCTTTTAAAATAATATTTTTTTTAATTAAATATATTATTTAATCAATAGATATAAAATTTGATTAATATATAATATATTAAATAATTTTAATATATTAAAATTTATAAAATAAATATTTTTTCTTTATAATTATATAAAAATTGATATAATTATATTAGATTTTTTATTTTTGAAATTTTTATAAATAATATAAAATATCTACATTGATAATAAATGTTTTTAAAACTTTTTGAAAAATTTTAATTATTTTAGCTGTTTTTTATAATATATCAAAATTTGAAATTAAAATATATTATAGTTGTGGAGATATTTAAATACTATTACAAATGGTGAGGTGTGCACACCGTGGGACCGTGCGCGCCGTGGTGGAGACTCCTATCTTCAACCAGCAGAGACAACCTTTGGCACAAAAAGGCGGGTAGGAGATGGGGCTCGGCGAGCGGCGGAAATAATTTTGTTTTCCCGTTGACGTGGACTGACAAACCACCCAGCACAAGAGCCGACTGAAGACATCCTCGAAAGCTCGGCCGTCAATGCAAAGTGTGGTTTCACGACAGATACAGCTGCGGCCCCATACAGATCAGCTGTCGATTCAATAAGTCCGTCAAGGCACCGACGGATGGAGCAAAAACAACTCAGGGAATGGGAACCGAACTGCGCTTATCTTCCGTGGGATCGCAGCCTTTCTTGCATAGCATACTGGTAAGCGCCTCCTGATAAGGCAGGCTATCTTGACTGTTGCAGGAAGCTCCAGTAGACCTTGCATTCCAAAAAGCAGTTTCCAAATGTCCATGGCGTGGAAAGAATTCTTGCATTGTTATGGCACCACCTCAAACGTCATTCTATTGGTAATGTTCCTGCGCTACTACACGCTACGTGCGAGCTGACGTGCGCTTTTACTTATTACAGCCATGTTCTGGAGAATATTTAGACTATTTGAAGCAAGTACGAGTCCAAAACGCCGGTTCATTATGCAGCTCCCGGCCATAGTCTTCGTATGCAATACGTATCCCGGGTTTCACTACACAGGAACCCAAAATGCCTCAAAATAGAACTGGCTAGGGTTGATAGCTATTCAATGTTACCTTCAGAGACTGTTAGCGAGTGCCTCACCGTCGCCAATGCGTTGGTGATATCTTCCGGCTAGCCAAACTAGCTTCTTTGCGAAAGATTACGGCTATTGTGCCAAAAGCAATGATCTGCCTCGCAGACCAAATGCCCGCGTTAGCCACGTACATCATGGAAGAATACAGTCAGGGTCAGACTAGCGCCGTGAGCTCCATCTGTTGGTCGAAAGGGGGAGGTTTTAGACCGTCGATCTAAGGCGATCACCTAAAATGAGCGAGAAAAATCGCTTCATGGCGTGAAGAGACTTGCATCACGCTATCCAAGCCATTGCCGATCGACTAGAATCAAACGAACCGATTCATTCTCTCGTTGACTGGCAAATATATATGCTAAGGATGCTTCGGAGGATTTACGAAGAAACAATCGCTTTTGAAATGCCTACCTAGGGCACGGTATATCTCTCACATCAAATGTAGTCCTTGTTTTCATCATGTCCAGTGAAAAAGCGAATGGCAACATGGCTGCCTATGAGCAAGACAATGTCATGCCCATCGCTGTCGTTGGGACAGGCTGCCGCTTCCCCGGTGAGGCAAGGTCTCCTCAAGCATTCTTTGAGATGCTCTCAAAGGGCCGTGCCGCCTGGTCTGAGGTTCCCAAAGACAGGTATAGTATTGATCAGTACTATCATCCGTATCAAAATCGAGCTGGCACTACGAATTCGAAGGGGGCACATTTTCTCACAGAAGATCCTGGTCTCTTTGATGCACCCGTAAGACCATCCATTGCCATTTTATACCGAGCAGCCTTGCTAACACTCAAATAGTTCTGTAAATCAATCTCAAATGTACCCTTTGACAGCTTTGTTGCTAACACTTTTAAGTTTCTATTACCGCCGCTGAAGCGACAGCTCTCGATGCCCAGCTCAGACTGTTGCTCGAGGTCACCTACGAATGTTTAGAAAATGGTAACCTTGTGAATATTAAGTTCGCAAGATTCACACGACTAACAACTGTGAAGGTGGTATTCCCTTGGACAAAGTCGCAGGAAGCGAAACTTCTTGTTACGTTGGATGTTCAAGCAAAGGTATGATTAGCTGCTTTTATCTTCTCCGTTCGGTTCTCAGAAGACACAATCTTTCTCTCACGAGAGAGCATATTTTAGAGGGATGCAATGATATTTACTGTAACCTGTCTTGATCGAGCATGCGTTGTGAATTCTATTCACTCCCCTCATTCCTTGGATATTGGTTTTGATAACAGTTCACAGATTATGATGCTATTCAGGCGTACGATATTGGTAGGTACATCTCACCAGGGGCTACAACAAGGAATGTCACAAACTGCAAAGCACGTGATTTGCGACCAACGTATTAGACCCTCTACTACCACAAATGTCAAAGTTGTCAGAGGCGTTTCTTGAGAAAAAACCACGTGTTTTTGATAGTTCAAGAATGCGCTTTTGATCTTCTGAATAAGTGACGGCAAATTCTCAAATCTGCGGCACATGACATTTCTAATTGTACCCCTTGGTGGTCCGTTGCAACTTTAGTAAGCGAATACTTATTATCACAGATGATACACCTCTTTACCAGGCCATTGGAGGTGGTTACGCTATGCTTTCAAGCCGACTCTCTCACTTTTACAATCTTAATGGACCGTCCCTCACTTTAGATACGGCGTGTTCCAGTGGACTCGTCGCACTGTAAGTAGTCAACGACCGCGCAGCTACTGTGTGTAATTACCTGATCATAAATAGTCATCTTGGATGCCAGTCCATTCGGAATGGAGAAGCAAAAATGAGCTTGATCGCCGCTTCGCAACTAATACTAGTGCCTGACATGCCAACCTCCCTCACATCGCTCCACATGCTGAGTCCGGATAGTCGGTGCTACACGTAAGTCCACCCGATCTAACTGAGTGAAGTTTGTACTAATCTAAAGTCTAGATTCGACGATCGGGCAAATGGCTACGCACGGGGTGAAGGCATTTGTGTTATGGCTTTAAAGCCGTTGGATGATGCACTTCGCGACGGTGATACCATTCGTGCTGTTGTCAGAGGAAGTGGTATCAATCAAGATGGTAATATTGTCTTTTTGATTTGACATTGCCTGCAGTGAGTTCGCTCATCAATATGCAGGTAAAACCCCTGGGATAACAGTACCGAATTCTGACGCACAAGCGTCGATGATTCGTTCGGTATACGAAAAAGCCGGCTTGGAATACGCTCAGACCCAATATTTCGAAGCCCATGGAACGGGAACGCCTGTTGGTGACCCGCTAGAACTAAGTGCTGTGGGTAATACTCTAGGTAAAGCCAAGAGGGAGACCGGACAGCCACTCTACGTAGGATCAGTCAAAACCAATATCGGTCATCTAGAAGGTTGCGCTGGACTTGCAGGGCTCTTGAAGTCTATACTCTGCTTGGAAAATGGCGTTATTGTTCCAAGTTTGAACTTTAAGCGCCCCAACCCCAAACTACGATTGGATGAGTGGGGCCTCAAAATCCCTACAAAGACAATTGCTTGGCCTACTACTGGTCTGCGTCGTGCATCAGTGAACTCCTTCGGTTACGGTGGCACTAATGGTGTGTGGGTTGTCGTTTGCTGTTGCTGGTCTTGGCTAACCTTTTGCAGCTCATGCTATTATAGACGACGCTTACCATTATTTGAAGCTGAGAGGACTAACTGGAAATACAGCCACCGTCCCGTCGCCGCCACTTTTGGACGGGGAAACTGACTCTGGCCATGTTACCATGACTAATAGTCCAGTGAGCGAACGGAGCGAATCCCCGAAATTATTGTTGTCAGAACTGGAAAAACATCCAAGACTCTTCGTTTTATCTTCACCTGAGCAAAATAGCCTACAGCGTATGGCTGATGCCCTTGTAGGTTATGTCAAGGAAAAGACTACGGGAGCTCCGTCTGCGGTAGATGACGTGCTTTCGGATTTGGCTTTTACTCTTGACAACAGGAGAAGCGTTTTCCAATGGAGAGCTACTTTTGTTGCATCTTCTGTAGAAGAACTAACGTCAGCATTGACTCAAAGAATTAAAAGTGGTCGAGTTGGAAAAGTTCCAAAGATCGCATTCGTCTTTACCGGTCAAGGGGCACAGTGGCAAGCTATGGGGCGAGCACTGCTCATTTACGAGGTCTACGCTCAGACCTTGAAAGAGGCTGATGAGTACTTAAAGAGCCTGGGAGCTGACTGGAGTGTTTGGGATGAAATGACAACTTTGGCGGAAGATTCACGCATTGACCAGCCCAAATTCTCGCAACCCCTTTGTGCAATCTTGCAAATCGCTCTCGTCAGACTCCTTGACCATTGGGGTGTGACGGCTGCGGCTGTTGTTGGGCATTCCAGTGGTGAGATTGGTAAGTGATTGGCAGACTATTGGCTATGAGTTGATTTACTGACCTGGATACTAGCTGCGGCATATGCTGCAGGAGCCCTCTCTGCGCAAGACTGCTGGAAGATCGCTTATCACAGGGGCCGATTGTCCCAATCCATCAAGACTATCCAACCTGAATTAGACGGTGCCATGATGTCTGTCGGCCTTTCCGAGGAAGATACAAAGAAGTACCTTACAAAGTTAGCACCGTCAGAAATTGCCATAATAGCTTGCATCAACAGTCCGTCAAATGTGACAGTTTCCGGTGACAAGCTTGCTTTGGAGAAACTCGAGGGGCTCCTTAAATTGGACGATGTTTTTGCTCGACGGTTGAAGGTCGAAAATGCCTACCACAGTCCCCATATGGAGGTCATTGCAGATGAATATCGTGCCTCAATCAACGACATCTCTTTATTAACTTCCAAGTCAGCGCCCCTCATGTTCTCCTCAGTTACTGGATCCCAAATTGCGACTTCAGGATTAGACGCTTCTTATTGGGTTCGCAATATGGTCTCTCCTGTGCAGTTTGTCCAGGCAGTACAGGCAATGATTCCCGAGGCTTCAAAGGGTGGTGGCCGCCGTCGTCGAGGCGGTTTATCAATCGACACTCTACTAGAACTCGGGCCCCATAGTGCGCTTCAAGGCCCGCTAAAACAAATATTGATTGCAAATGGAAGAGCGGAAGAGATTTCGTATCACTCTCTACTAATCCGTAAGCAAGACGCGGCGAACACGTCTTTGGAAACGATTGGGGCCCTTTGGACGAAGGGACAGCAACTTGATTTTCTTCGCGTAAACTCTCTCGACACAAAAGCATATCCAGGGGTCTGCCTAATTGACTTGCCAACTTATTCGTGGAAGTAGGTTGTCCTCAATTCCCTAGACTATGCTTGATAAATTATAAGAATGCTAACATGCAAAGTCATACTCACAAATTCTGGCACGAATCCGACGCCATGAAGATCCATCGTTTTCGAAACAACCCCCGACTTGATCTCGTCGGAAAACCCGTAGAGGATTTCAATCCCTTTGAGCCTCGATGGAAGAACATACTCAGAATGTCTGAGCTTCCCTGGATAAGTCAGCATCAAATTCAAGGATCAATACTATACCCGGCAGCGGGCATGATTTGCGCTGTTCTTGAAGCCGGTCAGCAGCTGGCCGAAGAAAACAAGAAGCTTAAAGGCTTTGACTTTCGAGATGTCGTCATTGGCCATGCCTTGATGATACCGACGAACGATGAGGGTGTCACAATGGAATTATGCTTGAAGCCTCGGAAAGTAGGGATCAGAAGCTCCGACTCCTTTTGGTGGGAATTCACAGTATATTCTCAGCCAAAGGGTGGGGAATATGTTGAGCACTGCTCAGGGCTTATGCAAATACTCTATGAGACAACCCCTAATGAGCTTTCGAGCACAGAAGAGGTTGCTCAAGAATGGACATCTTACCAACAAGAATATGCAGAATATCAGAATGTCTGCAAAGATTCTATGAAACCCGAAGACTTCTATGCTAAGTGGGATACTCGAGGTCTAAATTACGGTAAGGTTTCTGCAATTACAATACTTAGACTCTCCAAGCTCATGGCACACAGGACCCAAATTCCGGACGATTACAAAAATTCAATACACTGAGGGTATTGGATGTTGCTCCCTAGAAATACCGGATACGAAGTCCATCATGCCCCATGAATATGAGTATGATCATCTCCTGCATCCAACAACCCTGGATGGTATCTTTCAGACCTTCTTCACCGCTGCAACATATTGCACACAAGGCATGGTCCCTACATCGATAGATTATATGTTTGTATCTGCCGACCTTCCAAAGGGTGCTGGTGCCGAGTTCTGTGGTTTCGCAAAGACAACTCGCAAAGGTTTCCGTCACATCATCGGACCAGTCGTTATGAGCGACTCGGGTTGGAGTCAGCCTAAAATAATTATCAAGGGATTCTTGGGTACGGAATTGGGCTTGTCGTCAGGCGATTCGGACTCTTTGCAAGATTCTTCAGCAAATATCAGGAAATTGTGTTCTACAATGTCGTGGAGAGAAGATGTGGATCATTTGACTCAAAAGGATGCCGAGATAGTGCTCCTTCCAAATCGGAAAGATACATCCGTATCCAAGGGAGCTCTCTCAGATTACGAAAAAGCAGCTAGAATCTACATGGTGGAAGCTTTGTCTGGCCTTGATCCTACCACAGAAGCTACGATGGCTCCTCATCTCGTGCATTTGGTGCAATGGATGCGTCGCCGTATCGAACTCACGAACGTTGGGTCTATGGATCTTAGCGCTGTAGAGGTCGCCAAGTTCTTGAAGGAAACTACAAGCAAAGGCATCGATGGGCGGCTTCTTTCGGCGGTTGGCGAAAGTCTCAGGGGCATTCTCGACGGCAGCATTTCCCCAGAATCCGTCATGGCGAAAGAGAATCTGTTTTCTGAATACCGTACCGATAGTGTTGGACTGCAAAGTGCGAATCATGCTATGATGAAATGGCTAGACTTGCAGGCACACAAGCGGCCCGGCCTGAATTACCTCGAAGTTGGTGCTGGCAAAGGCTCAATCTCATTACCAGTCCTCGAAATCTTAGGCAGGAAGCAAACTCCTAGATTCAACCAATATACCTTCACCGATGGCGACCCCAGCCTTTTCGAAGATGCCCAGAAGCTCCTCAAACCATGGCAAGATCGACTTCAGTATAAAAAGTTAGACATTGATCAGAATCCTTCGGATCAAGGCTTTGAGAAAGAGTCTTTTGATGTGATAATTGCTGGGAATGTGAGTATCGCTCTACCGCACCAACATCACAGCAAGTCTGACACATAAATAGGTGCTTCACGAAACTAAGAATATCGTCAAGGCATTATCTCATTGTCATTGGCTTTTGAGACCAGGCGGTAAATTGATATTTACGGAGTTCACAGATTCTTTGGACTATATTGGCCTCGTTATGGGCATCCGACCCTCCTGGTGGCTGGCTGAAGACGGCCGTGTTGGGCAACCTATGGTCAACGAGGCAGCTTGGAGACGGCATCTCGCATCAGAATTCAACGGCCTCGATCTTATTGTTCGAGACAAGGGCGATCTTCGTCACCAATGCGCATCATTCATGGTAACTACTAAATCGCCAGCCTCAGGGAAGCTACCATTCACACATGTGGTTGTCCTGAATGCCACTGATCGGTCACCGGAAAGTTGCAAGCTTGCTGACAACGTCATCAGTAAGCTTAAAGAACTAGGTCTGGAGGTCGATAGCGCAACCTTGAAAGAAGCGGCCACTCCTGATGCTGATGGTAAGGTACCAGTTTCTGGCAAAGCTGTTGTATCTTTACTTGAAGTTGAAAGGCCATTGATAGCCGACATTGCAGAGGAAGATTTTGGATACGTTAAGAAGGTGCTTCTTAGTTGCAAGGGTGGACTTTGGGTCTCCCGGGCTGGCATCCAAATCGACTCATCCAGCAACCCTCATTTCTGTGCTACGAATGGTCTTCTGCGCACAATTAGAACCGAGAAGCCGGATAGCCCAGTGTTCCAGCTCGACCTGTCCACCAAAGCACAGATCTCGAGTTCACATACGGCTGACTTGATTGTGCGGAACTTCAAGTCAGAGAGCGAAGCAGAGTCTCCGAACATTGAGAGCGAGGCCTGCGAGCTCAACGGTCGTCTTCACATCGCCAGACTTTACGACGAGAAACCCACGAATCATGCTTTGCATGTTCGAGGCCGTCAGCTACCCCCGGAGCCGCAGTCTTTTGTGCAGCCTGGTCGCCCTCTTCGGCTTGCCATCGGTACTCCAGGCATGCTGGACACGATGCATTTTATCGATGACGAGGAGCCATTGGCGACTTTGGGTGACAACGATGTCGAAATTGAGGTCAGAGCCAATGGTGTGAACTTCATGTGAGCAATCATATCGTCTGACTTGGTATCTGTCTTTTAACTTACATTCAATTAGGGATATCATGGTCAGCATGGGTCTCATTCCTGATACTGTACTCGGCTTGGACGCCGCTGGGATTATCAAAAGAACCGGACCTGGAGTTACTTTACTCAAACCCGGTGATCGAGTTGCGACGTTCTTCGTGGGCGCATACGCCAGCCTGATCCATACTCACGAAAGTCTTGTGAACAAACTCCCGGACCACATGAGTTTAGAGGAAGGTGCCTCTATACCAACAGTATACGGCACAGCCTACCAAAGTCTTATAGAGATCGGCCGTCTCTCCCGTGGTGAATCCATCTTGATCCACAGCGCAGCCGGCGGTAAGTAAAGTTTCAGAATTGGATCTGGGGGTCTTGGGTGCTAATCAACATTGCAGGTTTGGGGCAGGCTGCCATTCAATTGGCAAAGCACATCAGTGCCGAGATCTTCGTTACGGTTGGCAATGCGGAAAAGCGTCGCCTGATTGTAGACGAATACCAGATTCCAGAAGATCACATCTTCAACTCACGCGATACGGAATTTGCTAAAAGCATTTTGCGTGTGACGAATGGCAGAGGTGTCGATGTAGTACTCAACTCCCTGGCCGGAGAGGCCCTCCGGAAGACTTGGGAGTGTGTTGCTATGTTTGGTCGATTCATCGAAGTAGGCAAGAAGGATATCTTGGCCAATAGTGGGTTGGAGATGATGCCTTTCCTTCGCAATGTGACCTTTGCAAGTGTAAATCTCGAGGTTTGCACGTCCTTTACCTACCTGTCTTCACAATGCTGACGAACTTGAACAGCACATGTATCGTCACAATCCATCACTGATGGCGCGTGTACTCAAGGACAGCTTTGAGCTGGTACGAAATGGAACCGTTGGCCTCATTAAACCAACCACCGTCTACAAGTACTCGGAGATAGAGAAGGCATTCCGTTTGATGCAACAAGGGAAACATATTGGAAAGATTGTGCTCAAAGTCGATCCAGAGGATTTAGTTCCAGTCATCCCGCGCAATCCTCACCCACTGACACTAGACGCAAATGCAACTTATGTTCTTGTCGGTGGCCTTGGAGGCATTGGCCGAGCCCTTGCAGAATATCTCGCTAAGAATGGAGCCAAGCATATCGCATTCATCTCTCGGTCTGGGGATGCGAAACCGGAAGCCAAGAAAACGATCTCCCGCCTCACAGACCTGGGGGCTCGCCCGGTCTCATTTGCTTGCGATATCACGGATTACGAGTCCCTGAAAGCTGTTGTTCAACAGATTTCATCCGAATGTCCTCCTATAAAGGGATTAGTCCAAGGCGCCATGGTCCTCAATGACATTTATTTTGAAGAAATGGAGTACGAACCTTGGGCTGCAACAGCACAACCCAAAATCCAAGGTTCGTGGAATCTACACAACCTCATGCCTAAGGATCTTGATTTCTTTGTGATGCTCGCTTCCATTTCTGGTATCGTTGGCAACGGATCTCAAAGCAACTATGCGGCTGGAAATACTTTCCAAGACGGTCTCGCTCACTGGCGGCGGGCGCAAGGACTTCCCGCCTGTTCTTTGGATTTGACAATGATGGCAGGAATTGGTTGGGTTGCGGAAAACGTCGAGCTCGCCGAGGAATACAAAGCCGACTTCATGCGCCTGGCCATGGGGCCGGAAGAGCTGTACCGCGTGTTTGAATCCGCCATCACCGGTTATTCGGAGGGCGATCATCCCATGCCACCGCAGTTAATCACAGGTGCCATTACTGGTGGCATTGGACAGCAGATGGAGCACTTGAAAACAAACAGTAGTTTCGAGGATGCCAAATGGTCGTACCTTGGCCGGCTCGATGTACAGGGTGTCTCGGGAGACGCTGCGGATTCTGCTGTGGAGGTTCGGGGCCAATTGACAGTCGTCACATCGCTGGCTCAAGCAGGGGAATTGGTCGAGATTGCTCTTGCGGCTAAATTAGGCAAATCGCTTAACATGGCCGCCGATGACCTTGATACTGCCAAGCCCGTGCATAGCTTCGGTGTCGACTCGCTCATGGCAATTGAAGTGCGGAACGTAAGTTTGATCTATTTGTCCCACACTCCATTGCTCTCTACTTTCGTCTACCCGTTGATTATCTATGGCTAACTGGTTACACTACTACAGTGGATATTCAAGGAACTGAAGAGTCAAGTCAGCGTCTTCGATATCTTGAGCGCCGTTCCAATGCAGCAACTTGCGCTCAAGATTGCAGAGAAAAGCTCGCTTGTTCCACAGGAGGTAGTGAAAGCGGGCCATTAGATGGGTCAATAGGCATAAAACGTTCATAAAGGTATGTGCTGGAGCCGAACATTTGTGTCGCTGGATCTAAATCATACCGTCACAGGGAGTTCTAAGTCTCAGGACAACCAAAGCCATGGAAACGCTAGCGCTTTAGCGTCATGACATAAGCAACCCCTGGAAATACACGTGATAGAGACGATAGATACAACAGTGCAGCTTAGATCTCCGGCTTTATGTATTGCGTCTTTGTAAGAATGGAGACATTAATGTGTAGAGTCTCATATTTGACAGCCTGGACGTTCTCCTTTTATTTCATTTAAATCAGCTCTCGGTACGAAACGATCATTACTACGATATGTCTTGCTTCTTGTTGTTAGTTGCTTTAAAACACTTGTCAATTGGAGATGGGACTATCTTCTTTCGAGCGATCTAGGAGATCAAATCCCAGACATCAGCCTCATTGAGGCCCGCTCGAGCCATACCTGTTAAGCTGTAGTCGCGCGGAAACATCACAAATCCGCTCTAATTAGCCAGACAGCCTGGCACGTCCATCTCTGTCTTAATGCCCGTCCTAAACATTGCCTAGTCGCAAGGGACTGAACATACGTGCAGCTTAAGCGAACCTAATCACAAGTGCCTTCGGCTGCTTTTGCAACCTTCCGTACACCCATATCCATACCCAAACGAGTTTGGACGGAGCGGCTGACGCTTGATAAGTCGGGCAAAGCCAAGTTTTTAGCCATGTTTCTTGTCGATCATGCGAGAAGGTATCCTACCAGATCGCCTGATTTGACGTCATTGAGCAGGTGTAGGGTCATAAGATGAGATATGTAGCAGCTTAGACACGTCAGCACTGGGGCACATCCGGTGCGGATCTTCCTTTCCCACGTCCCTTTGTACACCTACTACTCGTTAGAGATAAGCCAGATGGAGACCCGTTCCCCAAACTCCCGAGAAGACAAGGCTGCTCGCTTACTCTTAAAGCCTGCACTGTTGGAATCGGAAGGTTGACTATCGTACTGCTTTCTTTGCAACTTATGCGTAGTCAAGATTGGATTCGACATCTGAGTCCCTGATACTTCTTAGGACGTACTTACTAGACTGCCACAATATGAAAGTCCTCTGTTTGCATGGGTATGCTTTCTGCTTTTCTCTCCGTTCTACGTTCCCAGATTGATGATTCTTCCCATTTCCCTTTCTCTTGTCCTCCTTAGATCAGATGTTGTCGGCACGCTCACGCACAGAACAGTAAAGGCACCAGCGCCCTGATACTCGAAGCTCAGACCGCTGGCTTTCGCGCCCTCCTCCCCGAGCACTACGAGTATCGCTTCTTCGATGGCGAGGAAGACTTTGAGAGCTATCCTGAAATCTCAACCGTTTTCCCGGGGCCATATTTTTGCTATTATAAGGATAATAGTATGAGAAGCGTGAAGGCAGCACATGAGTATGTGAATGAGATTATTGAGGATGAAGGTGATGCCTTTCTTATTCTCCTCTTTTCCTTTCATTTTTTCTTTGTCGAAAGTTGAAGGGGAAGCTCACAATGGGGATAATCTGTGGGCGTGCAAAGTGTTGTTGGAAATGTGAAACAGGCCGACTGACGGATGTCTGGTTCTTGTAGGGCCGTTTGATGCCGTGATCGGATTTAGTCAGGTGAGTGACTCCTTATCAAGCCTTTCTGCGAGCTTCGCTAACTGATGGTGTTTCCCTTTGCAGGGCGCAGCGTTAGCTGCTTCAGGTATGAAAATGAAAACTCCCAATCCTCATAGGCCAAGTGAAAAGCCTGATTATTGATTGAATCACCAGTGATTTTATATCACCAAATCGAAAACCCTCTCGCGTTGCCACTCTTCCGCTTTGCTGTGTTCATCTGTGGCGATCTCCCCTTCACCCGCAGCCCCGATCTTGGCGTGGATGTCACGGAGCAATATATCAGGGATGGAGTCATGCATGGGGATACGGTGAATGAGCCAGAACAGATCATCGAGATGAAAAGATCGGCGTCCGGGCGGTCATCACTGGAGCTCACCACTGACTCGGGATACACGTCGGACGAGGAGGGAGCTGGTGCGCGCACAGTGAGAAGATTTGTGCCGGAGGTGGACAAAGAGAGGATTCAGATCCCGACAGCGCATATATATGGAGCCCAGGACGTAGATCTGAAGAAGAGCCTGGCTTTAATTGAGATGTGCGACGAGGGATTGAGGGAGAGGTATATGCATCAAGGCGGCCATAACATCCCGAGAGCGGAGGATGTGCATCAGAAAATAGCAGAGGTAGTGCAAGCTGCTGCTGTGAAGAGTGAGCTAATGGTTTGACTCCGCTCTGAAAAGCTGATAGAAGTCGGTACATCACTCTGTGTACTAACGACTTCAATCTTCAATCTTGAATCTTCAGAGTGGCAACAGTCCCAGCCGCTCACTGGCCAATAGGCGTTCCGGATATATCTATGGCAGTGCTAGATGTATCCAGCTGAGAAGTTCGTTCAATGGTGACCGGGGCGGTCATTTTCGGCTACTTTTGCAACCTAGTTCTCATCTCTTAAGAGGATGTCCGTACACTATATAGATCTTAGAGCAAAACAATCTTGAGACGTCTCAAGGCGCGCACACTCCATCTGGCTTCGCAAAAATCTTGGTGTTAGAAGTGTCTGTGGTACAGATGTTCAAGTAGACCCGTTGACTAATTCATGGGAGCCACGGTAATCAGAAGAGACCACAACGCCTGCTGGCATGGTCGGAAGCGATGGCATTTTTGAACAAGACTAGAAGTTTTGTAAGGTGTAATTTAAGTGAAAAGGCTGTAGTCCACCGTCCTGAAAGATAGCTTCCGGATTGTAAGGATTTGTCCAAGTTGAGGTGGACACGCAGTGATGTTTGATGGAGGCAGGAGCCAGACCTCTTGGTGCCTTTAACTGACCACCTGCACGATACTCTGATAAGCTTATGCAGTTGGCATTTATAAAGGTGCGCCTCACGGGGAATGATTCTTCATGACATATTCTTATGCAATGAACAATTCATAATTCATGCATAGAACTTCAGCTATGGTGGGGCTAGATCCCTAGGGTTAGGGTTACTGATATCAGCATCCAGGTTTCACACCATTTTCTAGAACTCTAACTTCAACATTTTCATTGAGTTTTATGCCTCATATTAAGCTGCTACGCACTATAGCTTGATAGATGTTGTCAATAGGTTATTGCCGGGAACGAAGGAATTGTCTGGCGTTAGACGCGAGGTGGCTGCCGTGGTTAGATGCAGGTGTCGGAATCGGCTTGCGTTCGTCCTTAACGTAGTTAGCTAATTTTCTGAAGATCCATTCTCCCTTACATCACAAAATTGAAGTTGAAAAAATTACAGAAAACGTTCGAACGTGAAAGTCCAAGGGGGAGAGGGGAGATTTTATTGATGAAATGAGCAAGTATCCTAGACGACCGAAGTGTGAGTGAAAGAAGCATATCCAAAAGCTTCTTGCTACGAGTGGTGTTGTTCCTATTCAACAGCAGCTCAAAGACGAGCCAGTAAAAGAGGCAGTCCATGTGATTGTAGAAATCACGCTCATGCGTGCTATTTGGTTAGTAGGCCGTTAGTGAATTCTATCATGTCCGCAACACGTCAACGTGGAACACAAGCATACTCATGATAGTTGACATTTGCTCGTCTATCATCATCGAAAGCGAAAACTGAATCGAAATAAGATGCCAATAAATGCAAACGTGGGTATTCTCAACCTGTTATCATCCGCTAAAACCTGTGCTCCATGGTGTGCGAATGCTAAATTCAGCCATTAATTTTTAACAAACGCCTCAAACTTCGTAACCTCTACGCTAAGATTTCCTGTGTCTAGCAGAATGAGCTCGCCTGTCTCATTAAATTTCGGCACAGCTATAAGCCGCACTTGTTGGCCGTGCGGGCCCTCAATCACCGAGGTGTCAAATTTCGGCTGGTTACCCACAATATAGACATGTGGACATTCCGATATGATGAATGCGTCTTTCATTTGGAACGGATATGACCCTGCATCAATTCATTCAGTTATGCTTGTAGACTATATTCCGAAAGTCGTGGAGGCACTTACACAGCGTGTCGGGCGCAGTGGGTGCCACGAGTCTCCACCGTAGCATACTCTCCATCATTTCTAGACGATCTTCACTATCCACGTACTTGAATATGTCATCCACCGTCTGTCCTCCCGAAGCCATGACTCTCCATCCGTCGATGTCACCTTGCCAGGGATTTGTCACGCTATCGAACCAGCTCGGATCTTGAGACGATTCGCCGGGCATGAGACTGTATGCTCTGCTGTGAGGGAATAATGCAGGATGAAGGGGCTGTTGAGGTAACGAGACGTTTGCTGGATCTGTTTGTCCTGGAAGGAGGGTTATAGGTATGGATGGAAGGAGTGTGGCAAGAAAAGTATCAAGGCGATCAGTAGGAGTAGCATTATATGCAGTAGGGTCGTATCCATATTTCTTCTTCTTCGCGGATATGTCTTCTCTTGATGGAATAGGAGAGCCATGAGAGATCGAGTTTCCCGTAATCAGTAGACGCGAAATATTCGCTGCTGATGCCTGAGAATCTAGACCTGTAGCTTCTCCAAGAAGATATTCCACGAGAAGCTCCAAGTTCAAGGTATCTCCTGTATCGTCGCTGATGCCTAGTCCACTAACTATAGCAATTTTGCTCCCTTGTGATGTGCTGTTGTGTATGCCTTTTTTTGTATCTTCCATTGAGGTATGGTCTCCGGCCAAATGGTCCGGTTGCGCTGGCAAATCGGCAAACTTGAGATCAACCACTTCAAATTCTCCATCTTGATTCTCTGTACCTAACACAGCTACAATGCATCCCGTGACAAGCAATTGTGTGGACAGGAAGCTTCCTGTGAGTCGAATTCGTCCAGACTCATCCTCGAGCATGATCTTATCTTGTCCATTTGAAGACGTGAATTTCTCCCGTGGCGGAGGAGCTGCTATCCAATGCTGTGCTCGAGTTCAGCCACATTATGCACAAACGATAACATGATTACCTCTTTCGAAATGTCGTCGAGAACGTTGGGTTTTAAGGGCATATCCATATAAATAGTGCCCACGATCCAGCATAACTGCCCTTGTCGAACAGCAAGCACTCGATCAACTTTATTTGCATTCTCTCCCGCTATCTTGATCATGGAACATTAGCAAGAAGTTTTCTCCAAGCACCTTGCTCTATTCACCTTGAAATCATGCCATGCCTCTGCTGCTACCTCTTCCACCGGTTTCTTGAGCATTGCCAATCTTGTGAAGTACATATCCGCGTATTGCTGCTGATAGTGTTTGTCATCGCCCTTGGGAAGATCATAGGTACGGAGAGGGTTGTAGGATGAGGGAGCGCGTTCGAGATTTGGGAAGTCATCATTTCTAAACAACGATATTAGTTTTCTTGAAGGGTCTGCAGATATCCAACACATACAATGGAGGTTGCAAGAGAGCGTTAAAATCGTCGGTCATTTTCTCTAACTGAAGTTGCTGCGGAACAGTTGCGACGCGTCCGACGCCGGGAAACCACTTCACGCGTCCCGCTTGATTCACGCGTTTTTTTCCCACAACGGAGCCCTCAGTCCAAAAAAGCTGTCACATGGGGGTTTGCTACAGGAACTTCTGAACATAAACATTTCAAGCTTCTCTAGGCCTATCGACTGTACAACTGAGGCCCTCATTCTACAATCTAACGTATACTAAATGAATATCTCTATATGGTTTCTATAATATGCAGATGACATCCGTCGTCAGTCGGTCCACACCACAAGTGATTGCAATAAGATGTCTCAGCCGCAACTGCGAGAGACATAATGGCCACACGCCTCATAGGACGGCCCTCAGCGATGATAGACAAAAAATCTCGAGACATTCCTCAGTGGATTGTTTAAGAGCTCTAATTGCTTAAAGTGGTAAAGGGTCCTCCCTAAGTCCTGCGGAGATCATATCTCTCGCGATCGCGAGTGACTTTCCTTATCACAAAACCTAGTGATATCAACGAGATACGAATGACATTCGAATACTCACGCCAGTATCCTGAAGAGCTTCGTATCCAACCGTCTTCGACGCGTTCGTTCCATCTCGAGTTAGAATAGCCAGGTCAATGTCCTGGAAATGTTCATTGTATGTCTGCCGGACATTAGTCCGCCAAGCGCTCTCTCTCGACATGGCGGTTCTGAAAGCCGGCAACACGAGCAATCCACGAGTAACCCAAAAACAACTCAAAAGGAGTACCGGGTTTGCATCGTGCGTTTTCTCTTGCGCTAGGGACAAATCCCCTTACTTGTGATCTATCAACAATTGGCACAATCCCAAAGGATACACCTGTTGGAGACGGAGTTTCTGTTCAGCAGCGCGGATGTAGAGAGAAGAAGAATGAGGGTGCAGGTGCGAGCTAATAGTGGAACTTGACCTTGCTTACTCATCAGCACACGTGCACATCACCTGTACAATGGGCGAGAATGTGTAGGTATTATTAGCACAGTAAAATACAACGTAAGGTATCTACAGAAATGTGCCCATTTCGAAGAAAACAACTGAGCAGAGAACTTTGACTGTCACCATGCTACACTTCTACCTCTTCCGCAGCCTCCTGCACCACGCCCTTCATCCCCAAATCCCTCACCTCCCAGCCCTGCTCCTCCTGAACCCACGTCCCCTTCTCCCCCAACACAGCCAAACTACTATCCTTCGCCCCGTCCACCAAATATCTCTGCGCCACATCTCTCACCTGTTCCCTCCCCACATCCAACAGTTGCTCCCGCTTCCGCTGCTCCATCACCTCGTCCACACCACTCAAGAACCGCACCATACCCTCTTGACTCACGCTCTCCGGCGCATCCACGCCCTGGAAGACGCTCAGCTTCGCCTCCTCCAGATCCTGATCCGACCAGTGTCGATCCCGCGCCCACACGCCCGCCTCCCGCATCACCAGCAGCGTGTTCTGCGGGTTCGGGTCGCGGTAGGAGTAGTAGCCGAAGACGCCGTTGAGGCCGCGGTGGTAGGCGCCGCCGCCGTAGGCGCCGCCCTTTTCGCGGATCTCGTGGTGCAGGTGCTTGTGGGTGAGGAGTTGGGCGAGGAGGGCGAGCGGGGCGGAGTCCGGGGAGGTGTAGGGGGTGGTGGGGAGGGAGAGGGCGGAGTAGTAGACTTGGTAGGGGAGGGGGAAGAAGGTTTTGGCGTTGCGGGGATAGGTGGTCGGTGAAGAGGTGGATGCGGTGGTAGGAATGATAGGCGAGGAGGGAAGGTTGGAGAGGAAGTTGGAGAGGTGGGATTCGTTTTCTGTGGCAGAGTCGGGACCACAGGTTATTGCGGCGCGGAAGTTATTTGTATTGGAGAGAGCAAAAGATTGGATTGTTTTGAGTTTTGAGATGACATCGCCAAGTCCTTGAGAAGGGGGACGAGATGCGAGTGATGTAGTGAGCTTAACTTGAGTTAACCCACTTATTTGCTCGGAAAGGCGACCTTGAGGCGTTAAGCCAGCTTCCGCAAAGCGACGAGCGTAAGAATGTCCGCTTTCAGCTATGCTGTTAGTGGCACCATTCGCTGTTGTTTGGAGAAGCTGTCTAATATTTCGCTCGGCTTCGGGCCCGTCGAAATTGGTTTCTTGAACAATAATCCGGAGCAGCTCGTACATATCAGGTATGTTCCGATCTAGGGCATAGCCTGCAAAGACGAGACCCTCTTCACAGCTTTCCATCGTCAAGGGTGAGGTTGAAGAATGGTAGCCAATGTTGATGCCACCTGTTTTCAATTTGATCAATTCCTCAAGCTGCTCCATGGTCTTGTCCTTGGTGCCTAATCTCATAATGGCGTCGCTGAATAATGGTATCAATTCCCTCAGTTCGTCTGGAAGCTGTTCGAATTTGTTGACAGCTCGAAAGTAGGTGAGGCCATTCGTACGTGCTTCTCGCCATTGAAGCTTCACATCGCCTATGACTCCCTCACGAAGTTGCTTGCTCTCCTTCTCCCGAGGGATATCCTGAACATGGACTGACGGGAGGCAGGTCAGGTCTTGGGTTCGGGCTTTATCCTGAACTTCTAATAGTTCAAGTTCTCTTTTTTCCAAACTCTCACGTGCTTCTTGTTCTGTAGAATATTGCTTTGTAGTTTCCGAAATCTTCGAGGCTAAGCGTCCTGCCTCCTCATTAGCCACCTCCTGACTATAACTTTCAGAAGGGTCCATGGTAAACATCAATGTCTTGTCATTGAGGAGATATTTCTCCACCAGCCCTTCCAAATAATGACCTTCCGCATATTTCTTTTTAAACGCATCAACAGTTTCCTGCCATGCCAGAACATCAAATGGGTCAACCCCATTGAACCATCCTGGCTTCAACCTTTGCATTACACCCATGCCAAAATTGGCCGTCTTATGTTTCAGACCCAATTCCAACTGATGTAAAATGCCATTGACCTTGATTTGATCGAACCCGTTCTCATTTGTGTCTTTGAGCACGGAAGCAATCGCTTTCTTGACTTTAGGAATATCATCTTGGTGAACACCGGTAAGACCAACCGAGAATACAGCCGTGTTTCCAGAACTATCGAATCCTGTATTTGGACTAAAGTCATGGCCTAAACCAGCTTCAATAAGTGCTCTATACAGTGGCGATCCATATCCGTCTAGAAGCAAATTTGATACAATGCCCAGAGCAAACATCTCCTGCACATTGGATGTTTCGCCCATGAGCCAAGAAGTAGATGTCTTGTATTGCGCCTCGGGCGGCACTAGAGGATCGAAGGGACCCTTTATTGTGATGTAATATGGTCCTTTACTCAGATCCATGGGAGCCTTGATTTCTCTATCTGGCGTGATGCGAGAGAATTTTTGTAAGCGTGAGCCAACCTCTTTTAGATGATCCTCAAGAGGCATATCCCCATAAGTAAAAAGTTTTGCATTGCTAGGGTGGTAATGCTGTCCATGAAAGTGTTTTAGTTGTTGATAGGTCAAGTCTGTCATTTTCTGCGGATCGCCACCGGAATTATTAATCGCTGGGAACAAGTGATCTTGGAAGCGGATATAATAAAGATAGCTCGCATCAGACATCTGTCCCTTCATCTCATTGTAGACGACGCCTTTGAAAACCAGTCTACTATCGCTTGATTCCTTTGCACCTCCTGACACGACTGCCAAGGGATTCTCGGGACCTATTCGCCATCCCTCTTGGGTAAAGTCTTCAGCTTTGAGAAGAGGATGCAATGTTGCATCTAGGTAGACTGACATCAAGTTCTTGAAGTCTTGATGATTTGTCGTAGCAAATGGATATGTGGTATGATCGGAAGAGGTAAACGCGTTCATGAAATTGGAAAGGGAGCGAGGAAGCATCTTGAAGAACGGATCGCGAACAGGATATCTAATCGAAGTTCAGTATTTTCAGGATGTGCAATCGATTGAATGCATACTTTTCGCTCCCACACAGTGTCGTGTGTTCAAGGATATGTGGAACTCCAGTATCATCGGGGGGGTTGGTTTTGAATCCAATTGAGAAGACATTGTTCTTGTCATCACGAGCGATGTGGAGGTAGTCAGCACCAGTCCTGTCATGTTGAAGATGGAGAGCTGTCAATTCCAGTTCCGGGACATGTTTGGAACGGAGAAGAGTGAATCCATGGATTTGCTCCCCTGGCTTTGGGTAGCTATCCACATCAGTTATGGAAGCATAACTGCGCCTGAGAGGTCTGCGAGCTGATTTCCAGCCCAGACAAGCTTTTTTACCTCTCGAGAAGCATTTCGAGGGCGTGGCTGGCTGTAGCATGTCCAGCAGCGAAATGGTGATCTAGAGGATGCTTTCGATGTCGAGTGATGCTGCGCAGAAGGGTGAGATCTGTAAGTTAAGGTACGTAGAGGCATGCTCATTTGTCTCGCTAGTGGTAGATCAGGGCCGAGATTTGCGGCCAATGGCGCCGAAACGACTGATCTCGCTCTCCCTCTCCTCGCCCACTTTGCACGAGCTACATTTAGCTTTCCAGCATTGTACCACGTGCAAAGTCTGTTTACCTGCTTATTTCCTCCGACATCAGTTTGTTGTCAGCCTTTCGACCCTTAAGCGAGCCGGAAAGGATCGACAGTCCCTCTGTGGTCATCGATCTATCTGCCGTCCCACCTCACGAGACCCAAGTCTAAGGACTTAATCCAACTTTTCCCAAGCAAAGCTAGTCACAAGTCTATTAAGGCCCGTCTTTTACCAAAGTTGGGTCGATACTGGAAGCAATTCCTTCCCCACGAGATCCTGGACTGTATC
Source organism: Astrothelium macrocarpum (assembly GCA_021030915.1). Taxonomy (NCBI): domain Eukaryota; kingdom Fungi; phylum Ascomycota; class Dothideomycetes; order Trypetheliales; family Trypetheliaceae; genus Astrothelium; species Astrothelium macrocarpum. The sequence goes on along the minus strand of JAGEMR010000041.1, from coordinate 195,805 downwards.
TTGGCGCCGGAACTGCGGCATCCTTCTACCATCACACTTTTAGAAGTCTACTCGGAGTTAGCATTACTGGAAACGGCATTCAGCTATCAAGTGCAGCCTTTCAACAGCTGCCGAGCAGTGCGTATGCGCATCAGTAATAGCCTCTGAAATGCCACAAGCTGCACCCCAAACTCAGACCGCTGGGGCAACCGCTCGCGCCTCTCCAATTAATGGTGCTGATCCACACAAAGCAGCAACAGCCTCTCGCGATGCCTCCATATCGGATGCCTCCTCTATGCATAGTGCTCCGCCGCCACCTGCGCCAGCTGCTGTAAAGAAGGGTAAAGATAAGAAGGCTAATGACGCCGATGATGCCTCCAAACAGCTTGCTGCTAGGATTGCCCAACTCGAGCAGGACAAGGTAAAGAGTCAAGAGCAAGATGCCGAGGTCGAGCGTGAAGTCAGAAAGGCGAATCGGGATCTTGTCAATCTTCTCAATACTTTGGAAACCCCTCTGCAGAAGCTCGAACTTGTCCGGAAGCGCTACACAGATTTGTATCGCAAGATGAAGGAACACGAACGGGATCATCAAAGGGAAAAGAGACGTGCCGATCAGCTACAGAGAGAGAAAGATAACGCCAAGTCAGAACTCAACAAAGCAACTTCAGCCGAGACCAAAACAAATAACATGTACCGGAAGCTCATGAATGATCACAAGAAGCTTAAAGTAGGCCGCTACCTTGATACGTAGCATGCAATGTGATAGTAGCGCTGACGAGTCTCTCGACCAGGATGATCATGAAAAGCTACAAGAAACCGAATCAAAGGCTCGCGAAGAACTCAACGAACGTCTTCAGAAAATGGCACTCGAAGTGCAAGAGGTTGTTACCCAACGTGAAATCCCAGAGGCACAGGACGCTCAGGAATTTGAGATTGAAAAAGTGTAATTTGCTTCTCTTCGATGCGTGCATGACTATAGTTGACGATACCGGCATAGCTTTCGCGAGAAATTCAAATCGTTCATTGATCAATATGAACTACGCGAAATTCAATTCCAGTCCTTGCTAAGGACAAAGGAACTCGAAATTCAATACCAAATGGCGCGGTTCGAGCAACAACGCAAGGCACAAGAGATCGAAACGTCCAAGTCCAACCAGTTGACCCGGCAAGTCTCTACCTTTTCACAAACCGAGACAGAGCTTCGCAGCCAGCTCAACATTTACGTTGAAAAGTTCAAACAGGTAATTCATTTCACTTGGTTTATTGCCCCTTGCTCTATCCTCCACTCCATGCTAAATATGTATGGGGCTAACAGGGCATCACACGCCAGGTTGAAGACACCCTTAACAATAGCAACGACCTCTTCCTCACTTTCAGAAAGGAGATGGAGGAGATGTCCAAGAAGACGAAGCGTCTCGAGAAGGAGAATTACCAGCTCACTCGCAAACAAAAAACCACAGGAGAGAATGTCTTGAAAATGGCAGAGGAACGGACAAAGCAAGACAAAGAGATCCGTACTTTGCAGAAGAAGAACGAGCGCTTGGAACAGCTGTGTAGAGGCATGCAGGCACAGGGCAGGGGCAGCATACCGAATGCGAATTCACAAGCCAGTGCAGGTGGCAATGCTACATCATTCGGGCCAGAGGACGTGATGGGGTTTGAAGGAGAAGCAGACGCGGATGAGGGGGCGACAGATAGCGAATACGATGATGAGTATGAAGATGACGATGTTGGAAGCGAAGAGTACGACGAAGATACGGAGGAGGAAGCTTTGGATGCTGCCGCGAACAGACCGAAGACTTTTGGACCGGTTCCGCCACCTCCTCCGCCACCAACCACTGCGGGAGCTGGCAAAGGACAAGCTAATGGGCAGCTCAACGGGCAGAAGGGTACTGCGAGGAAGTCGGTAGGTTGGTGAGCGTGGGTGCTCTGCTATGCTCTTGAGCAATCACGTGTTTCGCTTGGGGCTCTGCCAGTTTGTAGCCTAGCAACATTCCAATGACATTGACAAAGCATCAAACATGAAATTGATGTACCTGGTTCTGTCGCACACGTTGTCCCTTCCATGGAAGGCAGTCCAAATTACTTACACCCATTACCTATGGACTCTATAATTTGGCACCACTTCAATCATCTCCGCGTATCCCTGCCACGTATCGATCGCTCCCTGGATACCTCGATCTCCACTCGAAGGCAGAAATCTATCAATTCCGCCGAAGAGTAGGTCTTCGGAGGAATTAATACACCCTTACAATATAAAGAACAACCGAGCCGCTGCTGCTTACCAATCATAAGTCTTCGTGCCACTAGTACCGCTCATCGGGACAACCTTCCTTTTGACTTTTACGCCTCTGGGGCGTATCCGATGACTGGCTTGTGATCAACGCATCTTTTGGTTTTGTGCGCTTATAGTCTGACTTGACGCAAAAAATGCACGTGAGAAGGACTTATAGCGGCGGGGCCGTATTGAGTACAATATGTGAAGACATTTTACAGATTAACGTATGAGAAAGTACTCAACAAGCCTCAGTCCTTCAAGACTACTTTCGGCTGATGGGTACTACTAATCTTAGCACGGTTTTACGATCACCAGCTAGCCATCGGACGAGCTCTGGCGGTGTATGACCAGTATCTATCTCACCGGAATGTGTTTGTCTTAATTTCCTAAATACTAATCACCCAGCGTCGCATCGTGCCCTAATGATTTCATTAGAGATGATGCGAAACACGGAGAACTCGTGGCTTCTCCGTCCAAGTGGCATAAATGATACAATCTTCATAGGGCGCCTCCCGATCGCGATAGAATAGAACGTTAGTGTTGTCCGAATGTGTCCGCTGAATAATTTGTTTAGGAAGACCCGTGTTGTAATCATCTTCACCGTAAAACTTCTGACACTTGCAACATTAGCCAAGTGTGGGCTAACTTGGCTATCATCATCCAGAGTGGAGACATATCAAGCTTAAGAACGAATATATAAACTACCGAAGAATTCATTTCATGGCGTCTCACTTTTCATCACATCTTCAATTTCCTTCCAATCCATTGCTGTTTCCTCCCAAATCCTGTAATATCGATTTCCACAGCCTTCTATCATCAATGTCTCTCGCAAATAGAATCGCTTTGGTGACTGGTGGGTCTCGTGGTATTGGCGCGGGCATCGCCCTCGAGCTCGCCAAGCGCGGCGCAGACGTCGCCGTCACTTACACCTCCCAAAAGGACAAAGCCGAAGCCGTGAAAGACCAAATAATAGCGTTGGGGCGGCGATCAATCAGCATCTGGGCCGACCAAAGTACACTCGATGTTGGCCAGGTTGTATTGAAAGGTCTACAAGAAGGATTCGGCATTGGTTCAGGGACGAAGCTGGACATTCTCGTGCTAAATGGAGGCATATCCCAACCAACACCAACACTGGATTGGGAGACGGAAAAGTTTGATTTGTAGGTCATCTTCTTTGGCCAGCGTCGAGCACCTGGAAGCCTATTCAATGATCACTTCACGCGATGTATTGCTGATGAGTACTTCTCAGGATGATGTACACTAATGTTCGTGGGCCAATGCTCCTCGTCCGCGATCTCGCTCCTCATCTCTCCTCCTCGGGTCGCATCGTCGCCAATACCTCGATCGTAGCTCGTCGTGGCGCTGCCCCACAAGATGTCTACTCAGCTTCCAAAGCCGCTCTCGAACAACTTGTACGCCAGTGGGGTGTGACGCTTCCCGAGTTGTACCCTGGCGTGACCGCGAATGGATTTGCACCCGGTCCCGTGGTGACAGATATTATGAAAGGGTACGAAGATTTATTCGATGCTGCGAAGGTGATGACTCCGGTGGGAAAGAGATTGGGTGAGGTGAGAGATATTGTGGGGCCCGTGGCATTATTGGCTGGGGAGGAGAGCAGGTGGATCAACGGACAAATCATTCAGCTTAACGGAGGTATGCACATGGTTTGAAGTACTGGAGGTGCCTATTTTTGGCATGTTAAAGGATGTAGATTTCCAGGGAGGCTTTTGTGTTTAATCCGTTTCAATCCTTGGAACAATTATTATCGTGCACATCAGGACATCGCGCCACAAGTACCGAAGAGAATCCGTCGCGTCTGATACTGAGTGTACGCGACCATACTTGAAAATACGCACCACCCTTAAACGTAATCTCATTTCGTCGGCTTTCGGCTCGACGAAAACATGTGATGCATCGCGGACGAAAATCGACTACCCAGCGGAGACGCGATTCAAAAAGTTCCCGTTCACCCTAAAAAGCCCAGACTCGCAAGCGCAACTTTGTTTGCACAACTGATTTTTAGACTTTCTAACTAAAATTTGCTCCGCTCAATTTCACTTAGTTAGAGCTTCGAGTCGATTGATACGACAGCCACGATAAGCTCACCTTACTATATTAAGCAAGGTCAATCATTCGCGCGTTTAGCGTGCGAAGGAACTTTTGAACATGGTAGACGGCAAGAAAACTGTCTTGATCACCGGGTAAGCTAGTTGACACTGTACCAGTACCGTAGATTTCTCGACGTTTTAGCTCATTACCGCATTTTTTTAGGTGTTCGAGTGGCATTGGTCATGCTTTAGCTCGGGAATTCAATTCCAAAGGTACGTCAAATGAAAGCAGGGTCGTCATAACCGTGCATACTAATCAGTCAATTTACCCAGGCCTTCAGGTCTTTGCAACAGCCCGCAATATTGCCTCAATTACTGATCTTCACAATCTTGGCATTGAGACTCTCAACCTTGAAGTCGACAAACCTGAGAGCGTTGCTGCGCTAAAAACAGAAGTAGAGCGACTCACCGCTGGCCGAGGACTTGACTATCTTGTCAACAATGCCGGTCGAAATTACACTGTTCCAGCACTTGACATTGACTTCGATGAAGTCCACGAAACGTTCGAGGTCAATGTCTTCGCTGTTATGAGAATGTGCCAGACTTTTGGGCCTCTTGTGGTCCAAGCTAAAGGCACCATTGTTCAAATCGGCAGTCTTGCAGGTATTATGCCGTACGTGTTTGGAAGCGTCTATAATGCCTCCAAAGCCGCGCTGCATCAGTATAGCAATACGTTGCGCGTGGAAATGCAGCCATTTGGTGTGAAAGTTGTCACCATTGTAACCGGTGGTGTCACGTCCAAGATATCGAGAACCCAACGGGAACTTCCGGAGGGCTCAATTTACCTGCCTATCAACGAGGAGTATCAGAGAAGGCAGGCGCATAGCCAAGAGAGTGGGTTTCCGAATGAAAAGTATGCAAAGTCTGTTGTGCAACAGGTGCTGAAGCGCAACCCCCCGCGATGGTTCTGGCAAGGTCATGGGGCTGCATTAGTAAAATTCGTAGATGCCTGGCTTCCCAAGTGGGTAATGGTAAGCAATATGTGATACATGAAACCCGCAATCTGTACTAAAGACGCTACAGGATCGGTATTTCTATCGCTTGTTCAATTTATGGAAACTGGAAAGATCGTCAGTTACCAAGAAACCCAATTAAGAGCTTTCCAATGTATTATACATAGGGTTCTTCTGCCCTAATCTATAGTTTCTTGTCTTGTTGCTTACAAGCTTTCCGAAAATTCTACCAATAGTCTCGTTTGGCACTCACTTTCCTCCGCTTTGTATTCCTATCTCTCAATTCTGAAGCATTCTTCAACTTGTACGGGATCACTTACAAATCCAAATCCATCAGAACTAAGCGAGCACAAGCCACAAACTCATAACCACTCCGAATATCAGCTTTGTCGGTCGACATGAGCATACCCTCTGGCATCACAATTTCATCTCCGTTGCCCATACTGCTCCCAACTCTGAGGTTTAACAAACAATGCAACAAAATATCTTGCTGGAATACAGAAAAAATTGTTGTTCATATTGCATGCTTCCATTCAGAGCCAAGGACCAAACCAAATAAGGAAAATCGTCATCATTGTTCTTCACAACAAAGGGAAGCTCATAATTGACAGGGTAATTTTTCTTTTAAAAAAATAGAAAGCTAATTTACAAATGATAGAGCGAATAATCATCAAATGATGCTTCAATGGTCGCTGCACCATCGAGAACCAATCAATGTAAATCACAACGAAATCTACGCTTAACATCTGAGTCCAGGGTAAGGGCAACTAGGCGCCGATATCGACTCCCGCGGTGGTGGCGATGCCGGTGCCGAAGACGTCTGCGGAGCAGGCGACGTCGGCGGCGTCGTTGTCGCTGGCAGCGGTCGAAGTGGCCGATCAGAAGACGACGGCGATGGCGATACTGACGGCAGCGCAGAGCGCGACGACGATGGCGTCGGCGCAGGCGCTGGTGACGACTTGTCAGCAGATGACGATGGGTGAGCCGGTGCGGGAGCGACTGACGATACTGGTTTACTCGTGCTTGCCGCGGACGACGAGGATGCCGACTCCACGTTTGAGGTAGAGTCGGAAGATCTGGCTGGTCCGGCGGAGGACACCTTCGATGCGTACGTGACGTACGTGGTCTTTGCCTCGGCGCTTGAGCTTTGCGTCACCACGGCGGAGCCATCTGGCATGGTGAAAGTTTGCTGTGCTACGGCTGAGGTGGTGTAGGCTGAGGGCGTCAGCGGAATGATCTGGATCCCACTGTTTGAAGTTGCGCCTCTTGCTGGGCCCAAAGGTGGAGGTGGCAAAGCGGACTTTGCGATGCTCGTGGTTGTGTGGCTTTGAGATGAAGATGAAGATGTCGTTGCAGATATAGTAGGCTTCTCCGTTGACGAGCTCTCCTGGGTGTATGATGCGGATGGCCGAGAAGTTACTGGAATGGGCAGTCTGGTCGATGCCTTCGTTGGAGCTGCTGATGTGTAGGATGCCGAGGATGCTTCTGGCATGAATGTGAGTTCCACACCACCCAGAGTATATCCTCTCGATTCTGCGGATTGGATGTCTGAGAGGATCGAAGATACGTCCGCACCGACGGATGCCCCGTTCTGCATTGACAGGCCGACTGAGACCGGGCCACCGCACAGTGCTCTTGATGAAGTACTTGCATTGATATGTGGTCTGGTAGATCCCGGTGTGCTGACGAGCGTAATACTGCTGGTCGCTGTACTTGGAGGAACTGTTGTGGTGATTGTAGTAATGAATGAAGTGACCACTGCCCGTTTCTGAGGAAGAACGCCGGCAGATGCCAGCTGGCCAGCCAGCATGGCAAGGATTAGTGAAGTCGAGTGCATGATAGTTACGATACCTATGTTGTGTAGAATTGTGAAATTGGTTTGTTTTGGACGGAGGAATTTTCGGGTTGGGGGGTTAATGGTGGTGATGATGAGCAAAAAGGGGGCGTAAATGGGTCTTGACCCAGGCACAGGGCTTGTAATATAAATCAAAGAAGTCAGATGATAAAATGTTCTTTGTCCGCAACAAAAACAAACCGAGTTTACTGCACATAATTGCCTTGTAAGCATAGTCCCCATAAAGACTTGATGTGCTTTGTCTCCGGAGTTATCCTTGTACTAGAAAGCTACGAGTCAGACGGCATCCCCATTTCTCACAATCCTGCTTCATTTTGCCAATCACTATGCTTTCTCGTTTGGCGTTCACTATTGAAAAGGAAAAAAGATAGGAAAAAATGTTCACAGCCATGCCTCCCTCCGAGCTGTTATTTGGCGTAAGATATTTATGAGATTCAAGGATTCATCGTAGTTACGACCGGGTTTCGTTATCTTTACTTCTATTCCCATGACTTACCTACTATGATCTTCTCCAACTTTATTTTCCAAAACACAATTACCTCACTTTCCATTAAGATACCGTTCTTTCCATCTATTTTTACGTTCTCCGATTAATCTATTGAGTGTTTGTGCCACCAAAATGAAGCCCCGAAGGAATTTGTCCGGTCGAAACAATCGAGACAGTCACACCGATCATGGGATCTATTGTAATAGTCTTGATGGACGTACCATCAACTTGATTGCGTCTGAGCTGACAAGAATCTCTCTTTGATGTGTTCTTCCATGCGGCTGGCCTCCTCATCCACTGCTTTAATCTTAATCACATCTTCTTCTGTCGTCGATCTTGTAATCCTTCTCGATCTAGCTTTCCTCATCCGCGTTAAATGCCACACCTGGAGTACTTCTCGCAGACTCCTCTTTGTGACGTCTGTAATGTACGAATAGCAGAGAGATTCCTTTCGAAACCGGAGAAATCGATCCGAGCGTCTATCGAACTCTGCTCGACCGAGGTCTGTGAGTTCATCATAAACAAGCATGCGATAGCTTTGGTAAGCACAACCGAGCATAAAGATCTCTTTCGGGTGCAATGCACCTTCCAAAAGTTCTTCGGTCGTGCATCTAATCAACAAGTTGTCGAAGATCGGAGCCAGCAAAACGGGGGATTCTCCAGGACTGTAATCTGGGTCCTCGAAGGGCTCGGCGACGAATGATCTCATCCTACCAATCGTGAAGAAAGGTAATATCGCCGTAGTGACCGCATTGACCCAACTTTTGCCTAATCGATCTGTTAACTGGACGTCGGGTGAGTAGAAGAGGGCGTGGCTAAGATTTATTGATATTTCAAGTGGTCGACTCTGTTGAATTTGTCGAAATAGAAAAAGCATATACTCCTGGAAGTACGGTAGTGCGGGACTGAGCATGATTGGACCGACTTCGATGTCAAGTTCCAGGCGTCTGGCTTGGCGAAGGAATGAGATAAAAGGCTCAGGGCATTTCTCCCACTTCATCACTTGCTGTCCACCAAATTCGAGAGTTTCTCCAGATACATATATGTCGTAGGTGGCGGCGGATCGGAGAATATCACGTCCTTCCAGATAGATTCGACGGCAGGTGAGCAAGATCGACGTATGTCGAAATGGTGGTGGGACAGTTTGAAAAGGGCCGGGTCCAGGATACCCATCGAGATCCAACCAGCTTGGTACGCGTATGTTAGCAAAGACTAAGTCATACATTTTGAGGCGGATTTCTTTTGGAAGATCAAGAAATGGGAAAATACCTGGGCAATATCTTTTGGTAGGCGTGGTTGATTGACGCTGTGATGTCTGCTTTGGATAGGTAAATTTGGTTCGCGCCATTTTGCGATGCGTAAAGCCGTAGCAAAGTTAAAAGAGAAACAAAGTAGATGCGCGTTCAACTCTATGAGAGATGATTGCGAAAGATGCTTGAGGCCACAAGACCGCCATCCGTTTATTATCCTACCTTCATATATCGTGGGGCCGTAGGATCAGTACTGCAGTTTTGTGAAGACTATGCTGTGTGAGTACAGCGCTATGCGAACGATGCACTTTGTGACTGGTGCACACTGTGCGTAGCTGATGATCCATAGACTCTTTCTTGACATGATTTCCAACCAATCACAGCGAGGCCTGGAAGATGCCGCTAGCTTAGTAAGAGAGTCGAGCCGGTACGGCAGAACCCTTTTCAACATCCACTCGACTTTTGATCCGGTCACTGGACGTCTAGAACGTCAATCGTTTACTTTTCTTTGTCCATCAGCTTGCGTCTCTTCCGCCGCTTCTTTGTGTCACGATGCTGGCGCGGTCGAGCCTGCGCGTTGCGCGCTCTTCCGGCATCGTCGGCAGAGGAACCAGCAGAACAGCAAAGGTATATACGTTCAATTGGCTTGCTCGATCCGGAATTGCCTCTGCAAAACTTGCCTCAGCTTCGAATTCATCCAGTGCTGACTCTCATTCCTACAGCGTTCCGCCTCTTCCAACACAAATCCTGAAGCAACTTCCTTGGCATGGACAAGTACAGCCGCCGGCGCCGCAGCTACCGCAGTAGCAATTGGCTCGGCGGCCTGGTATTATCACCTCTTCGGACGAAGCGTACATGCAATGACACCTGCTGAAGAAGGGTAAGACTGGCTGATGAGCCTTCAATTGAGTTGGGTGGGAGAATTGTGCTGATCAACGGCAGGCTCCACGCTACTCAATATCCATGGGTCCACGAGAAATGGACCAAAACCTTTGATCATCAAGCGTAAGCTCCTGTGAATCTAGTCCTTCGCATTTCCATTGACTGGGTAATGCAGACTTCGTCGCGGTTTCCAAGTCTACCGAGAAGTTTGCGCCTCCTGCCACTCTCTCAAACGCATACCCTACCGTTCCCTTGTTGGCACTATTCTTACTGTCGATGAAGCCAAGGTGCTTGCTGAAGAAAACGAGTATGATACTGAGCCCAACGACGAAGGTGAGATCGAGAAGCGTCCCGGCAAATTGTCTGATTACATCCCGTCGCCCTACAAAAACGATGAAGCTGCTCGGGCCGCCAACAACGGAGCTTTGCCTCCAGATCTTTCTCTAATGGTGAAGGCTAGACACGGAGGTTGCAACTACATCTTTAGTTTGTTGACAGGATATCCGGAAGAACCGCCAGCGGGTGCAGTTGTGCAGTCGGGATTGAACTTCAATCCGTATTTCCCAGGAACCGGTATCGCAATGGCTCGTGTATTATATGACGGTCTCGTCGAGTATGAAGACGGCACATCAGCAACAACTTCACAGATGGCCAAAGACGTTGTTGAGTTCTTGAACTGGTCGGCGGAACCAGAGATGGACCAAAGGAAGAAGATGGGCTGGCAAGTACTTGCTATCACAGGTCTTCTTACAGCATTGAGTATATGGGTGAAGAGGTGTGTAATGAGATTTCTACACAATGTTTGAGATTTGAAAGATGGCTAAATTTTTTTTTAGGTACAAATGGGCAACTATCAAGTCCCGAAAGCTCGTATATAATCCGCCAATCTCTGCCGCAACAAACAATCCTTCTCGCGGAAGACCACCTATTAGAGGCCCAACTGGAGGAGCGGGTGTATAGAAGGCAGGCCTTGATGGCGCGTGTAGTTTTATGGATCAAATACAATGCTTGTACCATGGTCACTGCAATTTTCGGATAGTTCGCAATGCATATGTGTATTGCAAATGCTGAATGTGTTTAGAGCTATAATCGCAAAAAGTAAAGTCCGAGAAATGCACGGTGCGTATTTCACATTTAACACAAAGCTCTCAGCCAAAGTACTCCCAAGTACAACGGTGACGAATGATCTGCAGCCCCAGAATGAACCAAATTAAGGCTATCTACCTTGGATAATCAACGATCGGCCACGATGACTTGTCCAGACTAACAGTGGATCATGACGTATGAGGAGTGAGGTTGGTTTGGAAGTGTGACAATAATTATCAACTATGCCAAATCATCGTTCAGAAATCTCCCAGACCTCTCTAGACCTCTCCGGATTTTTGGTTCATCGGGTTTAAGTGTAGGGAGAGGAAGGTGCAAGAGTAATACACGCCAAGAATGGACAATTGTCTCCGCCTTCGGTAACAGACCCTCACATTTGCCTCGCATAAGACGAAATTCCCACTTACGCCTCTTATTTTTGCCCTTGAGCTTGTGTTGCTTGCAAAGTCGTCCCAAGCGGCCAAAGTAAGTGCAGGAATCTCATGTCATTATTTTGTGCGGCACCAAAATGACGTCTACGGATTTCACACTTCCCCGAACGACTGGACAACATGAGAATAGACGCAGGATGAAGTAGGATAGCACAAATTGACTAAGAAGGTCGTCGGCGGAATCAGGTTTGTTCATGTACTTTTCTATCCTTCTAGATTCCGAAGCTGTCTCGGCAAGACTATTTGGGATCCTAAGGATGACATCATTCAAGTATATCAAAATCCAACACATGCTCCTATTGCTCCTTATTAGAAGTTTCTAAATAAATTCATCATTGTTCAAGGACCTATCTCGGCATAGAATCGAGGTGAGATGCTATCCGATGCATTCAAGAAGGAAATAGGCAGATATGATATAGGATTGCTCCTGCGAACCTTTACGAATCTCGAAGGACACTCTGAGAAGTTTTCGATGGGACCAATTCTGCGTATCATCACCTTACAAACAAAATCAAGTCATTTCAAGTCTTTCAAAGGCTAGCAACGAAGCTTAAAGGCTACGGCTCATTGTTTCGTTCGAATATTCGATCCATCAAACGGGAAAAATCCCGTGCAAGAAGCCCTCAATCAAAATTTCTCCAACGCGAGAGATGCTCACATTCGTAATCAAAGATACTTGTACAATCCATGCAATGACCTCACCGTGATGACCGATTCATGCACAACCCATTTCTAAGAGCAGCAAAAACATGCGCCCAATGACCCTCAGTCGAAAATCAGCCGATTTCTACAGTGTCTGACCCGTCAAAGACATGAACCCCTTTCCAAATCAATTGAACGCCGTAAAGCCCCAGTCCCCTATCAAAGCAACCCCGAGACCCCAAACTCCCCAACAATTTCACACAGCCCGGCCCTTTCCCTTCCACTTAGCAGATACAGGCGCAAGTAACTCCAACTCCTCGTCTCTTTCATCCAACTCCCACCGGTCTACTTCGTCATCCCAATTTCCCCACTCCTCCTCACCCAACTCCCGCTCCTCCCCCTCCACCTCCTTTCCGCCCTCCTCCTTAGCATCCTTCTTCTCCCCGCCCCCCTTCCCATGCTGATCCCCAAGCGACACCAGATACCGCACACACTCCTCCGCCCACCAATCATCCACGCCGCCCTCCAAGCCGCGGGGGAATGGCTGTAGCCGCTGCCCTCCCTTCGCCATAAGACCCCGGAAGATGCAGTCGAAGTAGAAATTCGTGGCCTCCGCCGCCGACGGGGGCGGGGATGAGCGGGTTGATGTAGGCGACGCACTACCATCTGGGGCTTCTGGGGGGTCCCCGGATGTAGTATCCGCAGTAGTGGCAGCAGCAGCAGCGGGAGTAGGGGTAGTAGGAGAGGATTTGCGGGATCCGGGAGACTTCCTTGCGCTGCGAGTTCTCTTGGCGGCGCTGGTAGCGAGAGTGGTGAGCGTGGGGGGATCCCCGCTGGAAGTCTCTGCAGAAGCCTGCTTCTGCTTTTTAGTCGTTGGGCCGTTCGCGGCCACAGCCATTTCTTCCTCTTCTTCTTCCCCTCGCTTTCGCTTGAGGGGCTCCTTGGGAGTGTTGGCACCGGCGGCTGCATTAGTGATGGTAGTGGTAGTCGTGTGGGCCGCCTGGCCCTTCTTCGCACGGAGGCCGCGCGTGCGAGTGACTCGGCCAGCCCCTTCGGGGTCTTCTAGAACACTTGGGGTGCTCCAGTAGTTTCCGAGATTGGATACCAGGTTTGTTTCCGTAGTGGTGGTAGTGGTAGCGGTAGTGGTAGTGGCTTTTTTGCTGGGGGGTGCCATGATGATTGTAATGGAATTTTAAGAGACAGAAGATTTGGTGGCGTTAATTTTGCTTGAAAAAGAGAAACAGGAACTTGAAGAAAAGCAGTGCGAAGAGGTAGCAGTGTTTCTTAAATACTAGCTGTTAAGTCTGGGAGGAAGCCAGCACAATGATCAGACCTGAGCATTGTGTCTTATGTCGGCGTTTCGTCAATAGCGCAATGAGTAGACTGGTTTCTGTCACAATGAATGTTGTTTGTTTGTTTGTCTTTTTCGTATTAGAAAGAGCGAAGGTGATTGCCGGGCTTCTATTGTAAGTAGAAGTGATTGCTAGGAACGGTGATGTTCGTGGCTGGAGTGTCAACGTCGCGGGCTGCGGAAAAGTCACAGGTGTGGAGGACTGTGCTAACTCGGACCTTATTACTTCATACAGCAAAGCCGATAATATGTGTTTTTGAATGATGAATTATCTAAACTGCGTAATGCGTATTGTCTTCATTCTGCATATTGTAATCTAGTTCTTTTCCTTCTTCTGTGGCTCTCGAATCATCACCGTATGTTGATGTTTGCCCCTCCCACCATATTTCTCCAAATCAATCTCTGTAATACGCACTGTCTCAAATCCAAATTTTTCGTAAAGCGGCCTTCCCATTTTTGAAGACTCCAGGTATATTGGCAGACCGGCGCCGTCCGCCCGCTCGATACCCCATTGAAGCAGCATACTCCCAGCCCCTTTGCGATGATGACTTGGTTTGGTCGCAAGAGTTGCAAGATAGACTTGAAGCATGAACTCAGTCAAGATCCAAATCATCGATGATGCAAAAAAGAATACAAAGAGTTATCTTTAACAATCAAATGAATAAATGAACATTCAGTCGCCGTAAGGAAAGACAGAAGCCATCTCCAATGAAAGAGAGAACCTATATCATCCCGTGACACAAACCCACGTAACAAACAGTAACGGCAAATCGCAAAAATTTCACTCCAAAGAAAATAACAAACAATGGCCAAAAAGAAAGAAAGCAAACTCACTATACGGTTTCGCCCCCATAATCTCCCTCCTACACCTCTTATTCGTCGCCATAAACTCATTCTTAATACTCGCCCTCACCCCCTCCGGCCACTCAATCACCTCATCCTCCACCCGCCCGCTCTTCTCCACCCACTCCCTCCCCTCCTTCGAGCCCGCCAGATGAAAATGCCACTCCGCGATCGACACCACCTCCCCCTTCTCCCCCTCCGGCCCATCCGCCACCATCATCAGCCGCCCGTCGCCCACGCCGCGGAAGGCGCCGTCCATCCACCGCTCGCGGAAGCGGTACAGCCCGTCGCGCACCGCCGCGTCGTCCGGGTCGTGCGTGAACATCAGCGATGCCAGCTCCGTCGGCCGCGCCGAGTCCGGGAGAGACGGCGGTGGGTTGGGTGGGAGGATCGGGTGCGGCGGGGCGAAGGCCGCTGTGGCGGCCGCGATGAGGGCTGGGGTGTCGGTGGGGTGGGCGGGGTGGAGGGTTAGTGGCATGATGTGGTTTGGGAGGAGTGAGTGCGGTGGGGGGTGTGTGTGTGTGTAGAGTTGTGATTAGTGGAAGGTAGGGACGTTTTGAGAGAACGGGGACTATGAGATTTGGAAGAGATAGCAGCGGGAAAACGAGATGAGAAAGGAAATATATACACAACGAGAGTTTTACTTGCTATCAGACAATTTGCAAAGGGGTTTGAGTGACTCATTCAAGAACTCGTCTACTGCGTGCGCGTCGTAATGAAGAGTGCCTAGCCGTCTGTTTTCGGTAATCTGCTTCAGTGCATGTACGCGCCAAGCCAGTGGGCGTATCTTAGTGTTGGCTTGTAATCGCGTCACTTGTGCTCCTTTAATTGCTTTTATGCTAAGCTTATAGCAGCAAAATCATAGGTACGTCGATGCAAGGGAACGCGGGGTTGATAATGGGAGCATAAGAACGGGAGCGTTTAACGAAGAAGATCCGTGCAGGGGCCGAAAGCGCGTCATTGGAGCCTGGAGCCTTCACTTGTGCTTCTCTCAGAAATTGATTGTACTTGAGTCCTTTAACCACATCAAAAAAGCATGTTCTCTGGAAAAATCAAGATAGAAAAGTACTCAAATTAGGTCGTAGGGATGATCTAAATAGGTGGACAGAGAACTACTTTGTGGCACATCGTTGCTGATGCTTCACATCCTCCCTTTGCAAGCAGTCATCTTGATCCTTTCTAATCGAATCTAACAGGTCGTGATCTCTATCAACGTTGCATGGAATCATTCTTGCTCATACCTCGTCTCGACCCAAACAACAAATTTCGAAACTGATTTCATGAATCCTAGTCGAGCCCGTACTCAGACGCGTCGTGATACACGTCGATAATGCAGCTCGCCGACCAAGATTGCGTCGGACACTGGACAAGGATCACGTTAGCCATCATCATCTAAGTACCCTAGAAATTTTCGCAACTTACCGAATCTCCACAAAACTCGCCATTCTTCTGCGTTAACTCCGTCAAGCCCGCCCACGGATTGTTCCGTAGATGTTCCATACAGCCGTGCAGTCGTCTTGTAATCTGCTGGAAGCACTCTACCTTCTCCTCTTTGGTTTTTCTGCGCATCATATCAAACTTCATCATGGCGCGCAGAAAGAACCCTCGAGGCCACACCCACTCGGGGCCCTGGTGGTAGTTTCGACCTTTGCTGGTGTGGAAATCCGTGCTGTCCTCTGAGTTGATGTAGTAGCCACGGTAGTTCAGATCACTAGGATCGAGCGTCTTCATGCCACAGGGTCCTGCGAGAACGTGGTCCACAACCTCAAGGGCCTTGAGGGCATGAGTGGGATCAAAGAGGTCTGGCGCGACGGTCATGGCGATGGGGAAGTTGGGACGGAGTTGATAGTCTTCATACTCTTTGCCAGAGCGATGGAGATCTTTGTAGATGCCACGACGGTTGACGATGCGAGTGTTGACGTCGTACTTGGAATCGTTAGCAGGATCGAGAGGGATGTAGTAGCAGTATTCGAAATTTGCTTTAATCTTTGCGGCCCATTCGCCAAAGGTAATCGTATCGCTTGCATCTTGGGCATCAGGGGTCTTGCTGACTCCAGAGTATTTGTACTGTCCTTTCTGATGAAGTTCTTCAAGCCATTTGAGAGTGCTGTACAGCAAGCCTGTGATCTCAACCGATGCGCCATCGCGTGGAGTACCCGGAACACCTTTACTACCGGCTTTTTCGCTTTCGCCCATCTTATCCATCCAGGTACCGCAGTTCCACTGGTTACCACCATAGATGATACCCGTTCTCCAATCTGGGTGAATCTCGATATTGAATCCCTCTGACCTCATCTGAGAATCCAGATTGGGTCCAGCATTGTACTCGCGGAAAGATAGGCCTGTCGCGTGTCTTTGTAGGGCCTCTTGGATAACGTCCTCCATGGTCGAAGTCACAGAATACGCACGAGAATCGTCCCATGGAAACCACGTATCGTCATACGGTAAGAATCGTCTCTGAACTGTTTCTTGGAACAGGCCAATTCCATTGGGCACAATTTTGACATAGTCCTGGCAGTTTTGAAGAAAGAACCAAATGGAGTCCCGAGAGTTGTAACGAGGCAAGCGGCCAGCGCTGAGAAGGTTTGGAATCATGCCATGCTTCACAACACTGGCGAAAGCCAGGATGTGTTCTCGAGCATCCTCGAAGCGTCCAGTGCCAAGGTAGAGGCCACGTAAGGAGATGAAGGTGTCGCGGCCCCAAACCCTGGCCCAATCGGAAGCAAAATGAGGTAAGCCAGCTGCCATTGACGGGACGACCTTGGACGGCCAGAGCGATGCGTTGTTCATATATCCAGTGACTTGGGTGCTCACCATGGAGAGACTCTTGAGGAATTTCTGACCGTCACGCACGTTTTGCGCCATCAGCTCAATACCGTGGTCAAACGCCGCATTGTACGCCGTCTGCAACGTCAAAGCAAAGTATCGCGGTAGTAGAAAGCCGGGAAGCTTCTTGATTGCTTCGAATCGTTCACGTAACCACGCAGCTGGAACGTTTAGGTTCGAGTATGCTGGCTTCTGCGATACTCGTTCAAGCCGGCCAACGTTGTAATCCAGAGCCCACGGACCGTCGCGAAGGTGATTGCAGATTGGATGACCAAGGTCGTTGTTGCGTACCACGTCCCTGAGGACACTCCACCAGCCTTGTAGACCGCAATAGTAAAGATTACCGTGACCTGATATTGAGTAGGACCCATCTTTGCCATCACTAGTATCGCGCTCTTCAGGCTCTGCTTTATACAGCACAAAGTTGAGATCGGTAAGATCAAGCCCCTTGAATGCATCTCGACCTCCGCTTGTAATGAACTTGTCAATACCATCGGAATGCTCTGCGCTTGGGACATACGTTTCAAAGAGAGCAATGCTACCGGGTGGGAACTTATCGGGTACTTGGATTACAGTATCACTTCCACTGGTGTCAATCTGAACATTGCGGATTTCTCTGGTCCTACTCGGGAGACCTCTGAGGTAGCGTTTATCGTTCATAACGGCAGCTTTGCTCTCAGGACTCGCATCGACCTCAAGGAAATAGCTTCCGATCGGTTTGGCCTTGGTGCCTGGTAGTGTGACAGGACCAAAACCGGCATTACCACTGCCATAACCGGGGTAAGCGGTATGCGCGATGAGAAAGTATCCTTTCCTGGATTGAGGGTGCACGCGGTGAACAGTAATGTACTCGCCCTTGTGATCAAGATAAGTCTCATCATATCCATCTTTACCCATGAGAGTGTGAATCTGATTCAATAGCTTTTTGATCGGACCAATTCCGTTTTCGCCAGCATGGACTTTGATTGGAGCACCAGTGGAGGATGGTGAGACATAAAGCCGTGTTTCATGGACGAGCTCGATCAATTGCGGATAGATCTCATCATAGCCCATGACGCTTCCAATAGCGGATGAACACATTGCAACAAGCGCTGCGTTAGGAAGGGTATCGCGAGCATCACGTTTTTGAGCCGGAACTTCGTTATCATGAGTACAGTCCATGAAGAGAGCATGTACCGGGCTCTGTCTGATACGATGAACAACCTCATATTTCTTGGGGGTAACACCATTTGATACTCCATTCGTTTGTGGAGTAGTATCAGCGTGCGAAATCTCATCAACTTCAAAGCTTCCAATAGGGCGACCACTATGCATATGGACCAGGCGGCTGATTTCCTGGGTAGACCAGGCTTGCATGGCTTCTCTGATTAGACAACTAATGCCAAGCCGCTTGACAAACATGTAGTCCATTTCCTCCGATCCACTAAAGAGTTCAGCAACAATTGCTAGATTGGGCCTGACTTTCCGCGCTTGATCGAGCATATACTCAGCCAGGTGGATAGGTGTGGAATGACAATTGTCAATGCGGAACGCGGCAAAGTACTTTGCCATGAGACGTGTGTATTGGGCCATAAAGTCCCACAAGAAAGGATTATCTTGAGGTCCACTACCATAACGTAACTTTACACAGTCACCCCAGACAATGACTTCTCTTCTTAGGTACGCACGAGATTTCGGACCTGCGTTATCCCGCATAGCATCAGCAGCCCAGATCCAGCCATTGTTGGCAAGAGCAAGACTCCCCGGATCATGCTTGTTGGTGGTCTCATTTAGAGGTAGCCGAGTGAAGTAGCCTTCAATGAGAGGGTGGCTCTCATCGATGGCTCCGAGTTTCGGACCGTGGTCATCAAGGCGCATGTATTTTGTGCGATTGAAAACCTGTTCCATAATTACCGCAACGTCGTCGTCATACTCCCGGTAAAATTGCAAATTGATTTCGTTCAAAAATCCTTGCATTGTGCCGTAAGCAGCACGTTCGTCGCTTGTTTGTGAATCATAACGGCCGAATATTAACGTCAAAAGGCTCGCAGCAGCCTCGGGCTTGATTTTTCGTCGATATCTTTCCCCCATACGATCGCCGCCTATGAGAGCCTTCTCAATGAGCCAGTCTGCTTTCCTCTTGAGGGGCCACTCTCTGACTTCGTTGGCACTGGCCAAGCCAACCTTTACGCTCTCGCTATCTCCAAATGCCACACGAGCTCCGATCCAGGCATCAATAGCAGCTCGGCAGTCCGTGTCAACATCGCAAACGTAGTATTCCCAGAGTTTTGTACCACCAATGCAGCGAGTTTTCACGCTGTCCATGATCTTATTGAGGTCGTCTACGCTTTGAATGATGGTTGGTAGACCGAGCTGTAGTAGGTCCTTGCTCAACTTGAGTAGAGCCGTGTCCAACTCATATGCAGCTTGTAGCCATGGTGCGGTATTGACATTGTACCCAGCTTCGGGATGTTCCTCCAGCCACTTGCTGTTGTTGGCTGTATGATTCCAGACAACATCCGTCAGGCCAAGGAGGCCGTACTCATTCTCCATCTTCTTGATCATCTCAGCAACATCTTTTTCGCCCTTCGGAAAAATGATGTTGTCAAATTGGTGCTGATCATAGAGACTGTATGGAGAGTTTGAGTCCCCCCGCATCATCAAAGGCGTAAAGTGCACCATGTTGTAACCTCTCTGAGAGATGCCCATTAAGTGTTTTTCCCAGTCCTGTGGGTATCTGCCCATGAATTTTGAGATGACTGAGCAAATTGACAGAGCTTCCAATGGCAGGTCCTCGTTCTTCACTGTGAGCTTGGGCATTATGTCAATGTAATAAGTTATGGTCCGGGTAGGTTGGGGGGTCGGCACAGGATCTGTGGAGAAGTCGGGCAAGGGAGAATAGGTAATGTAATAGGCAAAGGAGCCGGCTTGGTGGATCGGGATGTCGATTTCGGTAGTACGATTGAAGTCTGGCTTCAGCCTGTGTCGGTGGGCTTAGTTAGTGTGCAATCTCTGGCTGCCTCATCGACTCACTTGTATTCCCGATAGTTGTTCCGATCAAATTCTTCTCCCTCGACGGGAATATTGACCCAGAGACTACCTTGTCTACACATCGAGCTTGCACCCTCAATTGCAAATCTGATGCTCCAGGCTGGTTCCGTGGGAGGAGGCAGATAGATGTAACTGCCGGGTATGTCTGGAGAGCCATCGTCGTTCAAGGGGAGCAGATAGACGGTGTTGGAGGATTGTTTGTTTGGAGGAGACATCGTGACCAAATTTGACAAGGACACGATGGGCTTTTGGAGGATCGGTAGCGAGTCCAGAATGATAGATGATCTTATACACAATGAAGCGAGTGGCAGGTGGACGTAGGGTCAGCAATTGGTGGGGGAGTTTTGACGATGCTAGGGTAGTACTACAGGATGAAAATTAAATGCAACTTGATATGAGCGTGAAGAAGGTTGAGAAATTAGAGGTCGAGGAGAGAGCAGAGCAATGAATGAGAGAGGATGTTGAGGGCAGCAGTAGGAGTCGGGCGGCCATGGCAGCTTCGAAGCTCCTGCCTCTGCTGCCCATGAAGAATTGCTCAATAGGGAAAGATGGATGCATGGATAAACAGGCGGCCGGGAGCGTGACGGAGCAGGCGGTGAGCCGCCGCCTTCCGACGTCATCCCGCTTTCCCCAGACTGATCATCCCCACGTTCCACCTGTGATTATATAGAACAATACATCTACCTCTTCCTCTTATTTATCAGCTCATCTAGAAGCGCCAGTGCCAGTGCTGTCGTACTCTATCCCAAGACCGAAGCCTTTTGGCAGTTTGTACCTACCACTCGAAAACTCCCAACGCCTTCTGGGTCCACTCTTCTCTCCGCAATATCCCTGTACCTGCTGAGGTCTCTATTGTTACTTGACCCACTTGTAACAACATGACAAGGCAGCCTATCTTAGGTAAACTCCAAGACTCGGTCACATGACGCTAGAATCAATAAGCTCGGGAATGTCTTCCGGTTTTTTCTTGCCCTCGAGGATCTCTACGAATCTGCATCAGTTCTGTACAATCATAGTCAAGGCAGCTCAACTTACGGTATACTGCTGTGAACAGTGGGAATTCCCCTTCCATGTTCTGCATCTTCAAAAATGCATTGACATCGTATGCTGTGCTCGTCCCTTGCAACTTCTGCCCATTGAGTTCCCGCTCCTCAACCTCGCCAATCGGCAGCCCCTCCTGCACACTCATCTTGGCGCAGCGAAAGTTCCTTCCGCCACTACAGCTTGTGATCATGTCTGCTATCCCGCAGCTTTCCTCCGTAAACGTTGCCGCCGCAACCTTGTCCTCGAAGAAGGTCTGTCCAAATTTGACTTCCTCGAGAATGCCGACGCGCATCACCGCTGCCTTCGCATTGTCTCCCCAACCCAGTCCGTCCACCCAGCCTGCGGCAAGCGCGACAACATTTTTGAGTGCGCCGCCAAGCGAGACGCCGGCTACATCGGAAACCATGCGAACGTGAAAATAAGGTCTGTGGAATAGCTTCTTTACATTTTCGTGATTCAGCGGAGGGAATTCATTTGGCAATGCTTGTAGTCTAACTTGCTTTTTCGGTCCGGGACTTGAGCTTGGCGTAATCATGTCAATAGGCGATAGTTTTGGTGACCCGTGAGGTGTAGGATGCTGCGAGTCCATACGTGGTGGATCATAAGCAACTGTTGTCTCTGAGAACTTTTCTTGCGCGACCTCGTTTGCAATGTTGGCTCCTGAAAGAGCTCCGCAGTAGATGCCCAGTTTCATACCAATAGATTCTGAGAAGAGCTGTATGCCTTTATCCGACACATCAATACCTTTGATACATGATATACCTCGCGCGAAGGGAACAATTTTGTCCCTGAGGCCTTCACAAATCTTTCCGATGAATTGGTGCGGAAGATTAAAGATGAGAATGGTGGAGTCTTTGACCGCGTCTTCGATGGAAGGGTTTGCAACAAGGTTGGGAGGGAGCGCAACATTTGGTAGGTACTTGACGTTCTCATGGAAAGCGTTGATCAGCTTTGTGAGTTTCTGAGGGCCTTGGCATAAGGCAGATTGTGAATTGTAGTGCTTCGAATCCTTGGATAAGGTTACTTCCTCTTCAAACACCCACATCTGGACAATCTTCTCAAAGATATCAGGATTCGCTTGTGCATTTTCGGCAATAATCTTCGCAATAGCAGATCCCCTGCCAAATTTGTTAGCGATGAGGAAAGCATGTTGACTGAGGGAAGGATGCTACCAGTTGCCCGAGCCTACCACTGTGACTTTGTGTTTCCGGGTTGCTACACCAAGTGTCGCCATTGTCAATTTAGAGCAAGTTTTTGGAGTGTTGTGGAGTGAAGAAAATTGCTGCGTGGGGGCGTTGACCTTGGGGGCGTCGACCTTGGGTGGCTGGATTCGCCTCCGAGCTTCGTAAAAACGAAATCCAGCATGCGTAAGAGATAGGAAGGGTTTTCGGAATTGACCAATGATCATAAGCTTGAAAACGTTGCAGAATGGTGTGCGACACTGTAGCACGATTTTCCAACAAATATTCGAAGCGAGTCGTTTCAGCTCATCATCTTATGAGAACAAGTTGGTCACGTTGCAGTTTTCGAATTTCCAAGTTTGGAAGAACCAGGTCGAGATCGCAAGGCTTAGATGGGACCGGGTTCCACCAAACCCATCTGCATGCCAAGACTCGGACCTGCTTGACCGACGGCGCAAAGCTGCGGGCCGCCGCAAATCAGTAACACCCGACTCGCTCGAATGCTGCATGGTACCGTGAAATTGTTTATTTTTTTTTCAACGTCCCCTCTTCGCAACCCATCTTCGTCACAAATAATAAGCAAGACACTTAAAGGCAAAATTCGATTATTAAAAAGTCCATTAATACGTAACTAATGCTGCAGCCTCACGCAAGAGAATCTCCAACAAGTCCACTTAGAGCTGCTTGATTACTGATGTATAATTGACTTTTACGTGACCAAGCAACCCAAAGCAGACTTTATCACCAAATAAACTTCACTTCCCAACCGCACCTATTGTCACACTCACCCACACAACCCATCATCTAGAGAGCAAGTCCGAACATGGCGAAAATACCCGCAGCAAGAGCCCCAGTACCAAATGTCTTGCCCATTGAGAGAGCAGCATCGGCGGCAGAGCTGCTTCCTGCGGCGCTGGGGCTGCTTGAGGATGCAGAGCTTGTCTGGCTGGAGCCGCCAGAGCCGCTGGATCCAGTCGAAGTTGGGCCACTGCTGGCGCTTGAAGACGAGGTAGAGAGGGCTGCGGATGCGTTCTTCGAGCCGCAAACAGTGTCACGGCAAATTGTGATGGCTTCCAGGTCGTTGGGGTGGTCGTTCACACAGTCTGCCACATTCTGTTGGCAGACGAAGGAGGGAAGAGTTGAAGCGAAATCCGAGATGTTGGGGTGAGAGCCATCCGAACAGGTGCAGATGTATGTTAGGGCAGTCTGTGCAAACAATATGAGCAAGCGCTGATCACAACCTATATCTTTACTTTGCGAAAATACTTACTGGGTCGCAAGAGTTTGGACTGGCACCACCACCACAGATCAATGGACAGTTGGAAACTTGCGCGCGACACCATTCTTGTCTTTCAGTCGAATTGACCTCGCCTGGGTTGGTGAGCGAGAGGTTTTGCGCCGCGACCAAGCCCGCAAGGGTGGTTGCCGCAACAAGGACCGTCGAATAAAACATGTTAATGGATATGTTGATGACTGAGTCTGTACGCGAAATCCAATTAGCTGACGTCAACGATTGGTGTGGACGCGCGAATATGGTGGCAATAGTGTGACCGGCACGTAAGATGCCGAAAGGGGTAAACTTACTTTGACGAAGAGCTGATAGAAGAAGTCGTGGAGACTTGCAAAGCTTCAAACTCGATTACGAGGTGATGATCGAGAATGAGTACGGGATGTCGCAGCTTCGTAAGTCGACGGACGAAGAGAAAAGAAAGGAGCGAAGTGAGTGGAGGAGCGAAGGATATATGCGTGCAACAGGGCCTGGTACGCCGTAGCCCGGTGCAACTGACGCGGCTCCTGGTCGAATTAGCGCGCTCAATTCCCATCCGGCCACCTAGCCGCTGCCGTTTCGCAATGCAGCCCCGAAACAATTCACAGCAACGGGTATGTATCCAGACCACCCCTTCGGCCCTGCTCAATCCTACGCGCTGTGCTTACCTTGGTGCACAATTGGAACAGCTGTGCCTCAGTTTCATAAGACGACTGGGCGCCTTAAAGGAGCTGTTCGCCGCAATCCTAGCTTACTGGTCCATGCTTTCAGGAAAGTGGTAAACTTTGTCGGAAATTTGGTGCAGTCGGATCATCCCGAATTGCTAGAAAGATAAGCCGAGGAAGTCCACGATAGCCAATCAATGCTTACGTCTTCTCTGCCTGGTTTCACTTTTAGATATTCCACCGCCACTAATGACTAGGTAGGTACCCTGCACGTCCAACCTTTTACAAAGTTAGATATTAGACACTTGACATCTTGGGCGGTGTCTCAGAAACAGACTGATTACAATGGTTCGCACCAGATTCGCAACTTCGATAAACGGTCACGACCACGCCAACATGGCAAACTTCTCTGTCGGCTCTCCTTTATCAATGGTGTGAGTGGTTTCGTGTTGTCCCCGTCAACAATTATGGCGAACAACCTAGGATGCTATTCTATGTGGAGTTACCTTGGTACCCCGCATGATATCGTTTGTGACTGCAATGGTGATCTGAAGTTTGGTTCGATCATGTCTTATTCTCGCATGCAGATGTCTCTAGCTAAGTCATATGGAGAATCATTTGGAGGCAAAACCGTCAATGAGCTATCTGCGGAGGTTGAAGCCGCTAACTTCATTATCCGTTGTTCCTTACCATGGAACGTTACAGGGTGTAGATAAAGTCGGGTCTGTTCAAGAAGTTAGTTGACAGGTTTCTTTTGCGACGGAAAACATTCATTACCTCTGATCCCCAAGCATCTCAATCTGCTCTTCAGACTTGTCCTCAATCCAATGATCCCTCTTCCCACTTCTTCTCTTCCTATTCTCTGCGCGGAGTGCTAGATGGGTTATGATACTGAGCCCTAGTAGGAACACAATGAGATAACCTAATATGACTCCATGGCCTGTATAATAACGAGGCTTTTGCCGAGCAAGAAAGCTAAGATGGTTAGCGTCTGACAAATCTTCAAGTGACGACTCAACAACATACATGTTGCTGCTGACAATACCATTTAGGTTGCCCCATCCAATCACAAACCCGAGCGTTATTCCGCGTTTGTAAACGCCTTCCGCATTGTTGCTTGACCATGCTATGACATTAGGAAGGATTGGATAAATGCCGATTGCTCCCAGGAAAGTTCCCGCATACTGCACGCCAGAGTGTTTGGATCCGATGAGCATAGCGAATCCAGCGATTGCGAAAAGCGAGACCACAATGTTGGAAAGTCCGCGACGCTTGGTACGATCCCCATACCAGCCGACCGCCACAGTCATAATCGCAGCAGCAGCGTAAGGTGGGACCGAAAGCAGGTTCGCATCAATCCCGTCATAACCAAGACCATCAATAATGGTAGGCAGGAAGAGCGAAAATGCGTAGAGTGGCATGTCGGCGCCCATATAAATGAATGCAAAAGCCCAAGTCTTCCAATCTTTCACACTAGCCCAGAAATAATCCATTTTAAATTCTTCATGCTCTGCGCTTGATTGTCCATCGAGCTTCAGACGACGAATCACTCTTCGACGATCATCTTCAGAAAGAAAATGGGCCTCATCAGGAAAGTCAAATACCATCCAGTAAGCGATGACAGCTACGACGACCGTCGCAAGTCCTTCTAGAATAAAAATCCAAGCCCACCCTGGTTTACCGCCGACGCCGTGCATGAGGGAAATTGCCGCGGCCAAGAGTCCACCAAAGGAGCCTGCCAAGGCTGCAGCAGAAAAGAAGATGGCTGCGCGGATACCAAATTCTGATCGCTTGTACCAACAGCTTAGATAATAATTGATACCTGGAAATAGGCCGGCTTCCGCGACCCCAAGGAAGAATCGAGCTGCGGCCAATCCTGAAAAGTCGTGGATCAAGCCCATTGTAACCATCACAATGCCCCACAAAAGCATGATGCCGGGAATAAAGTAACTTGGACGCAGTCTCTTAAGCAGAATATTCGTCAGGGGCTCAAGAAGAGCATATGATATGAAGAAGAGGGTCAAGGCTGCGTTGTACTGGCCTGGCGTCATTATATCGGACAGTCCTTCTATTTTTGCATTACCAATATTCGTCCGGTCGAGGAAGCAAATGAGGTAAAGGAAAGAGAGCCACGGAATCAGTCTCAAATCCAATTTTCGAACCAATTTCTTGTCCTACGAGTAAGGCGCATTAGCGACAGTCCAACAACACTAGATTTGCAAGTCGTACGTACTATCTTGATTCGCTCTGCCTCAGTAAGATGTGCGTCAGGATCAGGAGGCAGCTCTGCCTCGATGACGGTTTCAAATTGGCCATTCTCGTCGCTGAGGTTCTTCTCGTCATCGAGCCTCTTCTCATCGTCCAAAGGACTTTCGCTATCAGCATGACCCATTTTCCAGCGGACTTTACAATTGGATGTTGCGAAGTGAAATGGGCTACACACAGCTGACCCAAGATCAAAAAGAAAACAAAGGACCCCACAACTTATCCGGCCTCGGGATGTGGTCTAGTTATAGCAAGCAAGGCATGCCAAGATGAATGATCTAGAGCTGAGTCGGCTCTTGATCTTTGCCGGTCACGTCGACCGTTCATGATTACGGAAGCCTACGGCAATAGCCCGAACTGGCGAGTCTATCACACTACCGAGCTTTCTCATTGGCAGCGAATCTGAATATCGGTTTTGGCCCATGTTTCGGTAATGCCTGTCGTTGCGCTAGGGAAGAGATAAATGCGGGGAGAAGATCTCAGTGTCGACGAGTTAGAACGACGTCCCACGTTACTGCCCCCACAACATGTTCTACCCCTGACCGTTGTCCCATCGCTTCGTGCGAACTGCACACTATCTCCGGGATTTAATGGTACCCTGCGTCTACTTTACTCTGATAGGTGAACCATTGTGAGTCACTTTGCTACTTTATAAGCTTCTGTCTTCCAGAACAAGACTTCCCAATAATTCTTCAGTAATAGGTACCAAAATTGCCCAAGCGTGATCGCTTATAAGGTCTATTTACCAGTCAGCTTCTTAGAAGAGTTTTATCGAACAAATTTATTTTATTGGCTTTGGAAAGACCTATAACTTTTCGTTCGCATTATATCGTCAAATCGTTGAACAGCTCTTACAGTCTACGCATCTGTACAAATATTCTGATATCTGGTTCATCTGTAAAAGAGAGGCGCAAAACTCGGATCACCATGTCTTCTAATCTGGATCCACAAAACGTCGCCTCTCAACTCCATTCTCTTCCTCCAGACTACAATCTCCTCACCACCATCCCCACAGTTGAGACTTACACCCACCTCCGTGCCATATGTGGCCACTCCGCCCGGTCCCAAGCCGGCGCCATTGCCGGTCTCCCCAACACGCTCCGCGCGGCCCAAATTCAACACGTTCCCACCGACACCATCGTCGGCATGGGCAGAGTCATTGGCGACAACGGCCTATTCTACCAGATCGTGGATATCAGCGTCGACCCTGCGCATCAGCGCAAAGGGTTAGCAAAGGCAATCATGCAAGAATTGATGAGGTGGGTGAATGAGACGGGAAGCCACAATGGTTATGTGAGTTTGATAGCAGATGGGAAGGCGCCGATGCTGTATCGGCAGTTTGGGTTCAAGGAGACGTTACCGGCTGGTGAGGGAATGTATTTTCGGATTCAGAAGGTTGACGCTGGGACTTCATAGGTTGGGAGGATCAACTGACGTGCAAAAGTCCTCGATCAAGTCGCTTAATCACTGGGTCGGGGCTGCCTTTGTTGCATTGGGTTTGATTGATGACAATGTTGAAATTGGACTTGATACTTAACCCTCTGTGCATGCTTCTAGCAGTCTTTTTTGACAATCCATCGCCTTCTGTGCGAACGGTACCATATCATAATCTTTTCCTTTGCCATCCGGCCCGCTGTCGAAAATCTCGTATGAGAACCAGCCCCTAAACCCCGTCTTCAGTACCGCCTTGGTGAAATCAACAACAGGAAGATAACCCTCAAAGGGAAGCGGTCGAAAGTCGTGGCTCCATCGTCCACGTGGTCGCGTTCCGCTTTGATCGGGTTCCTTGCTAAACGGCTGTCTGAGTTTATACGCATCCGAGATCTGTAAAAAATAGATTTTGTCCTTTGGGACAGTCATGCTAAGTGTTTCAAGGCTTTGCTTCCAATCTCGTTCGACCTGCTCTCGAGGCCTATCCTCAAGCATACCGGATGAGGTAGTTGGATCGGCCCATTCGCCGCCAGCGCTTTGAAAGGTGTCTAGGCAAAGGCCGATATTCGGTCGATTGACCTTCTGGACAATGTCCCAGACGTCCTTCCAATCAGGCGCATGTGTGGACCAGCACCAGTTCTCGTATGCAATCCGAAAATTGTGCGGTGCAAGTAAATCAGCGAGCTCGCGGAGATCATTGATGAAGCGACTTCGGTCTGTACCAATCTTCTCTGGTGGAGTATCTGAGGAACCAACCTAGTTTACACATTACTACGAGGAGAGCCTGAGAGAAGATTGACGCTGATCGTTTACCTGTAGCATGTCCGTCCCACAAGCCTTCATAATCTCAATCCAACCCTTGGCTCTTCTGAACGCGTCGTTTCGCTCCTCTGAACCCTCCTCCCAACCCTCAAAATTTGCAAACGGCTGCAATATTAGTATCTCAAGCCTCTTTGCATCGCACATAGTCTTGACGACCTTCGCAGCAGCACACAAGTCGTCATAATCATAGGGTCCAACGTCATGTTTGAGATGAAGGCTTGCCAATGAGAGGAGATCAGGCATGGACAATTCAATGGCCTGGAAGCCTGCAGTTGCAATTGCGTCGAGCTTCTTGGGCAACGTATCCTCCGGCCTGCACCCAATTGAACAAGAAGCGTAGCATAACGGAATATTTTGCAAAGAAGACTGTGAAAGTGACATTGTTCTTCCCTTGTGGATTATGAAAGACGACGAGAGCAATTTTGAGAACCCTAAGGTACGAGCTGGCGCTTCATTCTTACCTCATCGAAGATTCATCGAAGATTCGTGATGTAGGACATGACGTAGCTCTGGCCATTACAGCCTGTCTTCTGTGCATTAGCATCAGCGAAAAGAGCATGTCCTCAAAGCCCATCGGTTATTTTATTTCAACTACAAAGAGCTAATCCGGAGCACAAGCCTTTATCCCTCTCAACTTTAGCGATGGGCCATTCCAGGCGTGAAGATCAAGAGCCAGGATTGGAAGTGTGGCTTGCGTGGTGTGTGGCAGTGTAGCCTCGCTTAGGTAGGCAATTAGCTCTGCTCTAACCTTCTTTTTCTGCCCGTCAATTTTTCTTGTTGACCGCTCGCTTGGGAGTCATGGATTTAACCTCCAACGTCCGCTCAATTAAGTTGACTTTACTTTTTTGAGGAAGATTACAGGAGCAATCAGCCGAATTTTCCAAATTGGCCATGTCTGTAGGTTACATGGAGTCGATTGCCTACTCATAAACTTGTCCGATTGTTCTGCGTGCGATTCAAGCTGACTATTCTCCAGTTCTACATAGAAAATAAGTCTGTTGGTGATAGTCAAAATTCAGAAGATTGGCGCATCAAAGGCTTCAACCCATTGACGCCCCCCGACCTTCTGCAGCACGAAATTCCTCAGACTACCCGATCGAAAGAAACAGTCCTACAAGCTCGCAATTTGTCCGTCGAGATTATTCGAGGCACCGACTCGCTCAATCGCCTTCTTGTTATCATAGGACCATGTTCGATACATGACCCAGAAGCGGCATTGGAGTATTGCGGTCGTCTATCAAAATTGAAGGAAAATTACGGAAATGATCTGCTCATCGTCATGCGTTCATACTTGGAAAAGCCACGGACTACAGTAGGATGGAAAGGCCTAGTCAATGATCCGGATATCGACAATAGCTTCAGGATCAACAAGGGCTTGAGAATCGCGCGTCAGTTATTTGTAGATCTGACTTCAAATGGCATGCCCATTGCCAGTGAAATGCTCGATACCATCTCTCCTCAATTCCTGGCAGATCTCTTGAGCGTCGGCGCCGTGGGCGCGCGAACCACAGAAAGCCAAGTGCATCGAGAGCTAGCTTCTGGACTCTCCTTTCCGGTTGGTTTCAAGAATGGTACAGATGGAACCCTTGATGTCGCTGTGGATGCTATTGGCGCGGTCCGCCATCCGCACCACTTTCTTTCTGTCACAAAACCTGGCGTGCTCGCCACTGTGGGTACGACCGGTAACGATGATTGCTTTGTTATCTTGAGGGGTGGCAAGAAAGGCCCAAACTATGATGCGCCCAGCATAGCGGGGGCGAAGGAGAAGCTGATAAAAGCTGGAATGCGACCTCGTCTCATGGTCGACTGTAGCCACGGAAACTCGGAGAAGAACCACAAGAACCAGCCAAAGGTAGCCCACGTGCTTGCAGAGCAGATTGCGGCTGGAGAGAATGCCATCATGGGCGTTATGATAGAAAGCAACATCAATGAAGGTAAAGCAAAGATACTCGTCTTTCGTGGATATTATACTAACGCGCTTGCCATAGGGAATCAGAAAGTTCCCAAAGAAGGGAAAGGTTCACTGAAGTACGGTGTAAGCATCACTGATGCCTGTATCAATTGGGAAGATACCGAGTTGGTTCTTTCAGAGCTTGCTTCAGCAGTGCAGGCTCGCAGAAAAATTCTTGGCGTTAACGGACACGCAAATGGGCATCCTTGAGCATAGGTAGTGCTATCTTTCCCGGAATAAATACAGGTTCGTGGTGCGGACTTGCGGCGTTTTGGAGGGCGAAAATAATGGATGTGCATCGCTTGTGCTTACTTCAATGTACGTTTATTGGGACTCCTGGCCATCTAAATCGATGGCTTCGACAGCAATAGTCAACAGACAGCTGCTGATCTGCTCTTTGCAGTCAGTCAGCCTTTTATCGTGGACAAATCAAGCTGCATGGGTGTTCAAATATGATTGGTTCCCTCGTATATCTCTGAACCTATCGCCGATTGGTGGGAAGTCTTCTGAGGCAACATGTGCTTTCAAAATTGCCCTGTAAGTCTCTCATGGCATCTGCTGATGTATGCCTTAGGCGATGAAGACAGCGATAAACTTCCCTTGCTGCAAATTGACGAGGCAGCTTTCTGTTATCTCACTTGGCAAAAAGAAAAACCTCTCTCTTTCTCGAAATCCTCCATTCTCGGCGTTTTCTTTGTTTCACCGAATGCTTCGGGGATACCAAGTACCGCGCTTAGCCAGACTTGGCTCGCTGCCAGCAGTGCAATGTGGATCAGATCCAAACCGATGATCTTATCGATGCAAGGCAAACCGGGATTCCACGTGCGGCTCCAAGCTCTGATCATTTTGCTTCTTCCATACAGCCTGAACTTTAAATTTCGGATCGCAATACAAAATATTGTCTGCCTGGATTTCTGCATCACATGCTTGGTTGCGTCGGCCGAGCGAAACAGCGAACCTCATCGGAAGGCTTCTCTTGCAATGGCACAGCCCAGAAGACCGCCAGTGATTGGCACGTATGAATGCCATCCATTGACGTCTTGGCTTGTGCTGCTTGCAAAAACGGTTCGATATTACGCACTTACCTGCTCCATTGAAGAAAGTCCCACATTCGCGTGCCTTTCGCAACGCAATGACTAACAAGCTATATCTCCTGGAAAAAAAATTGGAGAGATTGAACCCTGGTTGCGTGGTCGATCTCCTTGTAAGCATCTCTTTTTGGTCACAGGAATCTTATCAAATTCAAGTGTGGCAAAAAGGCGCACTGCTGCATGTCAGCGCAGCAGCGTTTGTCGTTGATACACCATAGTCGGCTATTGTGGTAGCATTCAGAAGCCAAAAGCAAATATGCGCACGAGCGGTAAAGGATTCTTGGGAAGTCTTACCTTCAGTCTGTTTGGGTGCTGCAGCAGTGGCCTCTCAGTGACGTGTCAAGGCACACTCATCTACGTCTAGGCACGGCGGTCAGTAGAATCCATGTTCAAATTATGAGCGGGGCAGGATTTCCTCCGCAGACACGTCAGTGGTGTTGGTGGGTCTTCTGGATTTGTTCCCTCTTGGCTGATTTGTCAGTATCGTGGCTCCTCACTTCTTGCCCGAGAAATGATTGTGGTGGGACAAGGTTGTATTTGATACTGGATAAATCAAGTTCACGAATATGGTCAATCATTCGTCGAACTCCCAGATGAGAGCACCAAGAGTCTGGTTGATGAACGCTCTATGTACAACCCTCAGCAGGACAAGATGACTCCACCTAGGAAAGCAAGTTTAATGACCAAACGCAGGAACTGATAGACATTGCTTATCTCCAACCAATTTCCCAAGCAGCATCAGGTACGACATTGACCTCGGGATGTCTTCGTTGGCATCCGTGCTTGCGTAAATTGCAGATTCTTGTGATGTTGCAACGTGAAGCTCGGGGCATGATCGCGGCGCATGGAATGGCGGCAGGCTTTGACTTGCCCACTAGCAAGACAATGTGGCTGCCTCCAGGATGGATTCCGAGCAAGCAAGGTTTACAATGAATCTAGCGATCTAGAATGTTCCAACGTTCTAGCCTAGAAAACGCCATTGGCCTTCAACTCTTAGGAATACGTATCCCCCACAGGGCAAAACTGGGCAAATCAGGCTGGCGTCATCTTCTTTGGCACAGGCCCAGTAAGGCAGACGTTACAGCGGCAGGGTTTGAGCACTCCCTTCTTGCTTTTCGTTCTAGGTCTACACGTGGTTAACCGGGACAGTCCTCATTAGATGACGAACGATATGCAATCTAACAATCATAGATCGACACCAGCCCTGAGCAAACAGGATGTGCGAGGGGGCCAACGCGCATGTATCAGCGGTCTAACCTCCGAATCACTCACCGCTCAAGAGGCTAGGGTCAGTCAACACCTCAAAAGGTCCACCAGCATAATAAGCGCAGAATATAGCACGCGACTGCCAATCAAAAGTGCTTCGGATGCCTGTTGTGTGCTTCCCCGTGGATGCAGAGGGGGAACTATTTCGCATGTGGATGATGTGCTGCGAGGGCGCTTCTAATTTGGGGAACTCAATCTGGGAGCAAGGCTACAAACCTTAACACTTCATCTTTGATACCCGTATTAGACCGCTATCTGGAAGAGAATTGCCGACGTGATTCTTTCGTCAGTGAGCCTGTTGGTCTCTTACATTGCTGTCAAGCGCATTTCTTGCTCTTTTAGAAAGGATACATTCTAAAAAATCAATAAAATCGCTCATCTTGTGAGAGAGCTCATCACGCTGGGGTTTTGTGAAATTGGCGTATCATGCTCAGGAGAAATTGGCTTACCCTTAGCTTTTGCTTGACTTGCGGCTCGCAAACAGGGCAATTTTTACCATCGGGCGTTGTGCATGGACTATTTTGGAGAATGGGCAACCTGGAAGGCTTGCTGCCTAGGCACCCCGGGAGTATGGGGGAGTATTCTTTCGCATCGCCATACCATGTCGTTCCACTTAGACCTTGCTGACCAGTGGTAGCGAGACCTGATCAAATCGAGTGTCCTTGACCAGGACGACCTCATTACAATAAGCCCAGGTACAAACACTCGGCTGAGTCCAGATTTTGAAAGTTTAGAGGGGCGGAGTCGATTCCGTAACTGATCCGATGAAACCCGTGCCTTTTCGAATTTTTGTACGTAGCTCTAATGGATGGTAGGAATACTCTGTGGAGAACGCAGTGTACCTAGCGGTTCGTAGAGATTCGAGCCCGGTAAGGCGCCACAGCGTTCCGGACTAATTTGCGGAGGCGCACAGGTACCTGTCAGGGCCATGCTGAAGAATGCCTGCCGTTGTCAGCCCTTCTTCCAGAAGCTCTTTGACCGCCGATCCAATTGTTGGGTCTTTGCCCACTCACACTATCCCACTCCCTCCCACCATATCCCCTTGGAACGACCCCTCCCCACCATGTCCGAGTAGCTTTTACTACAGGTGCTTGGACTCGATGCCGAGCTTCTTCTTCCCAGCACTCCTTCACGACTTTTGATTGCTGCCCCTTTTTTGGCCCTGTCTCCCTTTGCACAACCACATTCTTTTTTTCCTCTCGAGGTTGGATCGGTGTTGCGACGCTATCAGACCAGAAGCTACACCTACGTCCTCCACCTTGTTTTACTCCACCAGGTTCTTCATCACAGGCGGGTAGTTTTGAGTGTTGTCGTACTTCGTGAACTTTGGAGAAGAAATCAAAGCAACCTCCAAACGTCTGGCTGTGCGCGATTTTACAAACTTCTCAGCTTTGAAGACACCCTGTATTGCACATTAATCTTTGCTTCGCGGTCTTTGTTCCCCTTGGTGGAAGTCAGAGTCGAACTGTCCCTTGGATCTTGTACAGTTTCCACTGTTGATTGAGTCGGAAGAGAATATTATTTCGTCATAAGGTTTCAATGACTTCTCCAAGAAATCCTGACTTGTACGGTACGGACTGGGAGCAACCTGACTGTACATGTGAACCCGAACAGGCGTCCATGCATAGTGGCGCTGGGGAGGAAGACAACTCGGGGGATCATCCTGCGAGCGTAAACGATTACGCAAGGGATTATGATGAGCAAGGTACTTCAGCATTCGAGATATTCCTACAAAAGATTTCTTGCTTACTTTGCTCACCAGATCCTTACACTGGCAGGCGGCAGCAGGAAGATGACGCTTGGCCAGACTATGAACGTGTAGCCCACCAGACTTTTCAGGCAAACCTCCAACATGACAACCCAGGAAGCGCATATTTTCAAAATGTTTCTGAGCCAGAGTACCATGAAATTCAGGTAAATTCTGGTCATCCTCGTATGGACGATAATACCATGCCTTGGAATGATACCAGTACAGGTAATGCAACAACCATTTCCCATCCATTTAGCGATACTAGAAATCGACCGGGGGATGCGCGTCCAGATGGCTTGCGGCAGAGATATGGCGAGACCAATGATGAGCCCGTTTTGTTCCGATGGGAAGCAGAATCAAGGATTGATGACTTTATTCCTTCAAATTCAGGAGCAGGACTTTTGAATGTTCGACATCAATACCGGGACCGACGGTGGGCTCGCCCACAATCTCCATTCCCGTGGAGTGCCCATGATATGCGGGAAATAAGTAGCGCCACTGTGAACCAAGAAGGTATCAGCGAAGAGCATGGGCCGAATTTCGAGGAGGAGACATCCTCTCCAAGACGATGAACAAAAAGGCAGGTAAAAACTGGTGAGCTCTTGTCTATAAGTATGTCGGGATATTATGTGCATTTATGCGTGCGATGCCAGCTGACTGAATTCTAGGCACAGCTTAATTAACACTGCGGCTTGCAGTAGCAGTATTGGACACAAGCTGTGGACAACATCTTGCATGCATACAGTACTTAGACTCTCGGAACTACCGCTGCAGTGCAATCCTACAGATTTTGGCCCCGCACCAACCCGATCGCGTCTGATTCGTCTCATTTTGCCTTTTTTCACGACCTCACCTCTTCTCACCCTTTCTATTCGTCGAATTTTCTCTCCATTCCCTCATTAGCGGCTCTGCTCTTCACGCAAAAATGTCGGCGTCTGATAAAATGGCTACGCTACCGCGATGCAATGCGGTCATCTTTGCCCGACCGGGAAGATCGATGACAATGAGCGAGTCTGGGCCGCAGCGCAGAGCCTCAACTGACGGGATGCTCTTCAACTCATCCCACCATTCGTTCGGTGCCAGCGCAGCATTTGGATTCATGCTGCAGGTCGGCAAGAAGGCAGCCGAGGCTGCATTTGCTGATGATTGCTTCTAATTTGTTGTTTTTAATTAATTACTCCGATACATTTTCGTCTAGAACAGGTTGGGGATGGATAAGGGAATGAGCTTTTCTCAATGCTGATCTTTTGGTTTTTGCGCGCGGGACGGGCAGGGAGATATGTTTGATGTACCATCTCTTCTCATTTGTTCGACTTTTCCTAGCCGAAGTAACGATATTCCGAAAATTGATGGCTAAAAAGCCATATTCAATGGTAGTTCGAAATGGTTCCTCGTTATTCATTGACGTTGTCATTGATCTCCGCCGGATTGTGAGTGAATTGTAATCAAATTTATACACAGTCATCTGGTAGTAATGCGCATACATAAATCTGCACACCTGTGCCGTTAGTTTCACTTCCAGCTTGCTCAGCGTTCGTTATTTACACGAATTGTACTTGCGAAAAGCTAAAATTAATCCATATAGATCCATACTCTGTTTCCTAGTGACTCGGAGCGACAAATTGGGCAGTTTAGAGGTGAGGGGTGTCCTGCAGTGCATGAATTCGCCACATTTTGTGGAAGAAAAGATCAATATTTAGTACCCTAGCTATTGTGGTCATGAAGTCCGCTTACTTGTATATCGCAATCTTACGAAATCTCATAACCTCGTATCTGATTTGCATCTTTGGGCTCGATTGCATCCTTAGCATGGGGCCCAGTCTAGCCGAATTGGACTAGCCTTTTTCTCGTCACTTAATTCCTTTATTAGTCTTGCAAGAGCATTTCATTGCGCTCACGCACTTAAAACCCGACGTCTTCGTCAGCTCAACAAGAATACTTAAGTCGGGTAGATTCCTTGTGTAAGATTGCAATTTCTGGCCGATCGCTGAGCCAATCTCTAATTTGGGAAGAAACGGAACGGACCTGCATCAGCCTAAGGGCCAACGCGGCACAGATCACGCGTTCGACGCCATCTACGATGAAGAGTTCTTCAGGAATGAAAGTACGTCCTTTTTGTCAGGCTTTTGCTTCCCATAAGCATGCTACCGTTTCGTTTGTGTCGCTGGTTTTCCTCCCGTCCAAAACATAGATTTCACGCCTCAAACGAAGGCCTTTTCAGTTCAACTTCCGCTCTTTACTACAATTTCATGCTGGGATCTGTGTTCGCTTAGCCTTGACTTGCACTGTCTCAGATGCGCGATGACATGAGAATAGAGAGGCAAAAAAATTTTCAGCATCTGCCTAATGATCAGCCACCTCAGGGGGGTTTTTCCGCCCGAGATCAAGCGCTTTGCTCGATCGTAAACTGAACGCGCGCGTGACTCTCGAGGTTACTTAACACGGCCATTGATCGACAGTGTTGCTATGTCGGTATTGCATCCGCGGGCTTTTACTACTCGTAGTAAGCTGCAATGGCCGATAATCCATGTCCACAAACAATACGTAATCCGCCGGGTTCTGCGGTCCGGAAACTCAACCGAAGAATTGCTGCTTATATGGCCCCTGTTCTGGCTCTGCTCCCACTGCTCCCGCTGGCCAAGCCTGCTGGCTATTTATGGCGCACATGCAATCCAAGTGATGATCATGACGATCAGCACGTCACGAATGGCCAAATTTAATTTACTCGTATCGCACACACAAATTTCTAAATCAGAGGCCTCAGAATGACGACGTGATGCTGGCCGTTGGGAAAATAAGCTGCGGTTCGCCTCACTGAAACATACTCCTATAGCAAGGATTGGTATCTGTACCGATCCACGCGCCTAGATCAATTCATATTAATCGAGTCATTGAGATGGCCCAACCAGTCTGATCCTGTCAATTGTTGAGCTTTGGTACTGGGATCGGAGCGAAATACAATTCAGGAGACTACTCTAAGCAAGCTGGCCAGCCTACCAAGCATTGCAGGCGCGGGTGGTGTCTGAGCTGTATTCTGAATCGCGGCTCCGATCAGCGCCACCATTTGTTCACTTGGAACACAAGAAGATTACAGTGACAGGGTCAAGGATTGCGCGCCGCGGAGCATTGGTTTGTGCATAGCTTTGTCGTCGGCTTCTTAGAAAACAATCTCCCACTCTCTGGCGAAAGATAGCAAGTGGAGGGCGCGCTTTGCCAACCAAGTATCTTATTCCGTCCTTCGTGTACGACTGATCCTGTGAGTGCTGGTCACAAACAACCATGTCCGCCTTGCCACGACTGCCATGTCTTGCCAGCGCATAATGATGTCTTCGGGAAAACGTTAGATCATCTTTCTACATTATTTCTAGAATCACACAATCATCACAGCGCCATTGTGCCGATACGCAGCCCTTTCTGCGGCCTGTGCATAGAAACAGCTCCCGGTTCGACCGGGAATTTTTCAATGAAAGCGACAGGCGTCAAATCATGCAGCGATTACCTTGAACAGATCGAGACAAGGGGGGACTGCGGGATCTCCACGAGGCTTTCTCAGGGTTTGACGAATTACTGGGTTGACGGGGCTTACCGAGTTTTAGGGTGATTACCCTAAGGGAAGCGGTCAGAGGAAATATGAGAACCACTGCCATCTTCACTAGGGTATAGTGTAACCCTGCTTGCTCAAACTCTCTCTGGGCGCTCCTGCGTTGGGCCTCATCCTGATTCTTCACCTATTTATTATCCACTAACGCGGTCGTCACTAAAACGCATCCAATAAACATCTGCACCTTGTACCAGCAGCCCGGCAGAGACCATAAATTCTTAAGCCCCCTTGACCTTTACATTCATACAAAGAGAGATCATCGACAAAGGCGATCCAAATTTTTTATCCTATCTCCTTTTGGACCGCTGTACTTTCTACTTCTCGCCGGGTTGATCAGATTTTCTTTCATTTCCCAGGATTTTTACCAAGCAGCCACATCTTCCTGCAAAGCGAGCTCTGAAGCATTTGTTGGACCAAAGGTCCTAATGATCTGTCTGGTTGATTTCCCGATCATTTCACATGTTCGGGTTGATGACTTGGTGGCCCCAGTCCATCATCGTTGGATGCTGTGAAAATTTTTTCAAAGCAATCATTCGTGACGCTCGACGTTCACGGTAATGACTTTGGGGTTGAGAACTGCTCAAATTGTATTCTTAACCCCTGGTACCTTAGAGAATCAGCGAGAGAGGCCCGACTCAGCAAGTTGCTGACATCACAATGTACGGGCAGCTTTTTTCACACCACGACAGCGCACAAGTACTCGCAGAGGGTGAGGGGCCTTTGGGTATGCACTTCCCTCGTACACTTTGATTTGTCTGTGTCATTGACTGGATACAGAGGTCAAAGGTAATTCTTATCAACCAGGTATCGTGCGAGAGATGTTGATAAGTAGCGATCCGAGTGTTTTGACTGAACATGATGTTACGAGTGGTTCTCGGACGCCTTGCTCGACCGACGCTAACGCTGGTTGGCCTCAAGAACTCGATGGACGTTCCGATAGATATGATATAGTCCAAGACCAGATCAACAGTCATGAGTCCATCATACACGCTGACGATGGAACGGCTCCGACAGAATCAGGTTCAATCAGTTCTGGGGACAGAGAGCCTATGGATGCATCAGTCAGCTACTCAGAATCCTCAGGTACAATACCTGAAGATTATCATCAAGGTCAAAATCAAGATGAACGTGTAATCTTTCAATGGGATCTTGGCTATAGTACCGCTTCACATACCTCAGAAGATTCATTTTGGCACCATCAAGGTACTCGTCAGCATGATCCCGCTCCTCGATCATGTCCAGTGATGAACTTGTCCAAGATCCCTTCCGAGCCGCGAGCGTATGATCACGGTCCTCTCCCATGGACGACGGACTCTCGTCATGATGTGAACGATCCAGAAAGAGAACGGGCTCTGAGCCGAGCGAATTTTTATTTTCCAATAAATGACGATTCAGCAGGCGTTCAAGATCAGCAACTCCAAAGCCTCGAGATTGACGAAGAAACTCGCCCTGGTAGAGCGAGGAGGTCCAGACGACAGTTCAGAAACAAGGCTTGATGCGTATTATAATCGTGCATGGTAACACGCACAGGGAGACAAAAGAAAAATCCAAGTCGTCACCATCAGAGGCAAAATCGGCCGAAAGGCAGAATGCGGAACCAGCTAAATACAACCCTCCTTTCTTTCTTATTTCCACCCTCTGCTTCTTTGATCATCAAAATTACGCCCATCCTGCAGCTCACTTTGGCCCCCCCTCCCAAAACATCAACCTCGGGCGGGCTGAATCGCGGTCTCAGCCTATCAGGGGTTTGCGCGTTCCGCTGCGGGCCGCACCTTTTCATGCGGACCCCCTTTTCTCCGCTTCACGGCGCGCCACTATGCTTACCGCCTATCTTCTGGTCTGCGACGCCCTGGGGCAATAGGCAGATTGCGGATGCGCCGACCTGGCGCAAGCTCGCTGCATTGCGCGATCTTCAGCGGCGCGGCATGACATGCGGCTTGCATGCTCGCTACGGAGGATGAGCGACGGCGTATTTTGGGGGCTGCAAGTTTCGATTGGGCGCTTATGCACGGCAGATTTCATTTGTTCGGTTACGAGGGAGTTATCTGGTCTGTATTGAAGTACTTTGGTGGCTGGTTCGGTGCTGTACTCGGGTTATTTGTCATTGGCTAGGACTTGAGGGTTTGGCTGCCTTCTTGTTGAGGATGTCTGGCGATGGTGATAACGGCGTGGATGTAATTGGCTGGATTTGGTACTGCTGAGAATTGGTTTGCCTACAAAAGTTCCTGGGATGTGTCTCTGCTGACTGCATAAGGGGTATCGAGATCAAAATCTGACAGTCATTTCAGGTGGCGTAGATTAGAATGGACTTTTGTCAATCAAATCTCAGCTTTCATTTTCATATCATTTACTTGGTCCTCAATGGTGTGTTGGGAATTTCCGGCTTCTTCAATTTCAGTGTCAGTGGAAGCCAGATTCTACTCAGTCTTGAATGTATTTCGCTTTCCCTTAGTCCCTTCCAGTCTTCGCCGATAGATAGTGATTAGGCAATGTTCGACACAGACAAGGCATTTCACTTTGCGAGTTGTCTGCACCGAAATTTAGAGCTCCGTTGGTTTTTGGCTTGGCACCACAAGGCGAGAAACAACCGCGTCTAAAACTACCTTCTCCTACCTACACAAAATCACGTCGCAATTTCCACCTTCGAATCTTCAGTAAAGGTTCTATGCAGTCTATTATTGAAGAAAAGAGGAACCAAAATCTCAAATAGCAGGCCGACTTTGAGGAACGCTTCCCAGGAAGAGGCTGAAGAAAGCCTGGTCTTAGGAAAGCATCTCCCTCTCTTCCCTTGCTTTTGAGCTGGATGCTTTAAAGCGTAACTCTACAAACTACGAAATTGCGCGATTCTGCGAGTTACGAAACATTGGGCCTACTCGTCTCTATTACACGCTGATTCCTTTCTGATTTGGGAGATTTGCAAGCAAAGAATACTCACACGTACGTCCTTTACAATCTTCGCCACGTGAATCAGTGGACTCCTCTACAGAAGACTTCTAATTGCAGAATCGTATGGTCCCCAGAGTTTCAGCCTTGCTTATTCGTTTCCCAGTTTACTTAATCCCGGAAAAGAAGCCTTGTGGCTATGGAGTCTTTCAACTGCCGACATTTGAGAATGGAACTTTTGATCATGCATCATGATCCAGACTGCCTCGTATGACCTCTGGCGAGGATTCCTTGGACATTTTGCAGCACGCAACGGCGGATTTGAAAACAGGGATACGCATTTTAATAACACAGAAGGCCTGGTCGAGGATTATGCCTCGGTGAGTTGCAGGAGTTGCGTTACAGTCAGTTTACTCGACGGCATATGTTCCTAAAGAAGTTAAGAAGTCAGACAGCATTGGGCGCTATGCTCTCTCCCTGCAAGATAGGGTTAACTCGTGTAAGCCCTAATCTTTCGGAAAGGTTGAGATTTGCTCAGATTGCCAAGATAATGCCTTCTATGCGGGACTTCGAGCAATTGTAATTCCCTGGTCATCGAGAAGTGTCGTGAAATGAAAACCAGGACCCTCCTTGTTTAGTCGAAGACCCCGCTAATCCGTTGCCCCCACGCCCCCGCAAACACTCGGAGCTTGCTGACTTTGCTCACCGACGACGCGGCTCTTAAACACCTTGCCCTGTCAAAGAGAGCTTCGCACTTACGCAAGCTTGGCCAGTGCACCGCCCGTGAACTATTGCATTAATTATGCAGAAGGGCTCAGTGCTAGGTTCGCATGTTGCGTGATATCGGGTTCTAGACTCGTTCAGGGTTCAAGGGAACGCAGGTTCCGGACAAGCAAGCCGAGGGTTGGCCGACTTTGCAGTAGTCACAGTTCCAGTCACAAGATCCTGCCGAATCCGCCGACCGCAACTTCACTTCAAGACAATCAATCTGTCCAGACAACAACCATCGAATGCTCAGCACCTAATTAAAAACAGTGGCAAAGAAAACAAATCAAATCAAATTCACTCACTCAGAATGCCCAAGGCATACTCAGACGACATCAAAACCCAAGTCAAAGCCCTCATCGATCAGGGTCAAAATGACACACACATCAAGGAAAAACTCAACATTTCGAACCGTACACTCCATCGCTGGCGTTCAAACCTACGTCGATTCAACCAAATGGACTTTCCAATGACATCTACTCCCGGCCGACCGCGTGTCCTCGGTCGTGAAGCAGAAGAGGTGTGTTTTGCTATCCCCCCCTCCCCACCCAGAAAATTTTTTCCCGCCCGCGCAGCCGATCACGTGCTCACGCGTTTTTTTGCACTGACAACTAATGCTCTTCCCCGGCCCGGGGTTCTGTCCATGTAGGCCCTCTATTCGTACCTCACCGAAGCGCCGGACGCGTGCTACACCGAGATGCAATGGTTCCTGTACGACTTCTTCGGCGTCGTCGTGGACCCGCGCACGGTGCGGCGCAGCTTCGAGCGGCGCAAGTGGAGCCGCAAGACGCTCAAGGCGGCGGCGATGCAGAAGAACGACTTTGCGCGCACCGAATGGATCTCGCGGCTCAAGGAGTACCATGCGGACCAGCTCGTGTTTGTCGACGAGAGCGCGGCGAACGCGGTGACGGGCGATATGAAGAAGGGCTTCTGTGAGCGTGAGGCGCCCGCTGTCGAGAAGAGGGATGGGGGGAGGGGCGGAGATGGAGGGTTGGGGGCGGACGCGTTGCCGAAGCCGGAGGAGGGCGTGCCTCCGCCGATGGAGGACCAGATGCCAGTGGATGCGCAGCTGACAGATGCGACGGCTGTGCCGCCCCCACCGCCACCGCCTGAGGGGCCGTTGGAAGGGCTTGATGGACAGAATGGGCACTTACCAGAGGGACAGCTTCCGTTGCCTCCAGGTCTACCTTTGGCGCCGGCTGCGCTTGTGAATATGAAGAGAGATGCCCGGTGGAGCGTTCTGCCTGCCTACACGATTGCGAACGGCTACCTACCGGGTTTTCTGGTTGTGCAGGGCACTGTCAATGAGGAAATGTTCTCGGAATGGTTAAGACAGCAGGTCCTTCCTCATTGTGCTCCTTTTCCAGGACCTCGAAGCGTTCTCGTCATGGATCCCGCTGGCATACACCAGACTCAGGTAAGTCCTTAAATCACTCTTCACGCATTTCAAAGACCGTATCCGCCATTATGATTATACTCACGTGAAGCAGGTGGTACATGATCTTTGCGCTGCTGCTGGCGTACGCATTGAATATCTTCCACCTAACTCGCCTGATTTTAACCCGGTCGAGCAGTCCTTGGAAGATGTCAAGACTGCGATCAAGGCGCATAGAGCCGAGTTACCTCTGCATCAAGACTTTGGCAGCTATTTGCATTCTGTGATAGAGCAGGATGTTGCACCTGGTGCGAAAGCCAAGATGCACTTCAAGAATGCCTGTGTTGTGCGCTGAGGAGTGATTTTGAGGCTGTGTTGTTTCTTGCTAGTGCAGCTTATCATGCAATTCGAGCCATATTGTGTCTAATATTTCAGAGCGGTGGCAAGTTGTTAAGGTCTCGGAATGCCACGGAGGCCAAAATTGACGGCGTATGGCGCAGGACTTGGCCGGACGGTATGGCTCGGTAGCTTTTAGTGTTTCATCGACAGCAAGGGACGTGTGGTGGTGCAAGGTGGAAATCGAGGAATAGTACAATGCTTCTATGATAGCTTGCCTGCTGAGAGGCATATATTAGATGCATGACCTACATATTTTCATATCGCTGAGATTCCCATGCATATACTCATAAGACAAACCTGAAATACCGCCCCAACCAATTAGTTCCTGTGAGCCATCGTAATGTATAGGCCCACCTCACTCCAAGACCTTTCTTCTTCAGCCCAAGCAAGGACTCCGGGATTCCGCTCGACCAGAGCCTTTTCCGCCAAAATGCAGCATACATCGTAACCGGGGACGGGCAAGATCCCAGAAAATTAGCAAAACGAATGAACGCCCGAATGCACTCCGTCCGTAACACTTCATTCGCCTTTTCGTTACTTTCCATCTCATCGATATCACTCAGCATCCACTTTATACTGTCCTTCCGGCCTCTTCATCCCCAGCATATCCTCCCTGCTCTTCCGCAACCGCGCTCGTCGCCTGTGCCTTTCCCTTTCCATTCCGACTACTTCCACTCCCACTTCCCGTACTGCCAACACCGCTCTCAACACTCTGCATCCCAGCTGGAACGCCCATGGGTGTGCCAACCCGGCTGCTAGACGGGTTTGATGGCTTGGCCCAATC
Organism: Astrothelium macrocarpum; assembly: GCA_021030915.1. Classification (NCBI taxonomy): domain Eukaryota; kingdom Fungi; phylum Ascomycota; class Dothideomycetes; order Trypetheliales; family Trypetheliaceae; genus Astrothelium; species Astrothelium macrocarpum. The sequence continues at coordinate 151,246 of JAGEMR010000041.1, read as the reverse complement.
CATGGAGCGCATTGGGGGAACATCACCGGCGGCGACATCACCGGTTCCAGCAGCGCGAGAGCCGGGCATAGTTGCTGTAGTGACTGTAGAGTTGAAAGTGGCTCGTCGGGTGGCGGCGCGGCGTTTGAGGCGGCGCTTCAGCCACACGCCACCGAATGAGAAGAAGGCAATAGCGAGGACGAGAACGATGAGAAATATGACCCATTGGTAATGGGTGGAGATCCTATGGGTAAGTTGTTAGCTTACATTCGACTAGTTGAGTGCGTAGGGGAAAGCAGAAAAATCGGGAGAAGGGGAGGAGGGAAAGAGAGTAGGAACGGACGAAGTAAGAAAAGGAGAGCAAAGGGGGTTCACACACCAGCTCTTATTGACATTCTGCTGCGTTGGTGCAGGCGTTGATGTTGAGGAAGCGGTAGCCGCGGCACTTGTACTGCTCGCCGCGGGCGCACTCGATGACGATGAACTCGGTGCGATGGTAGCCGCCGCTCCACTTTTGCATAGATCCTCGTACCACTGCTGGATCTGAACCAGGTCGGATTGCACAGGGCAATAGGCATCGCATACACCGTTCGGGCTCTGATAAAGCGTCCTGAGGTAAGCGCTCTGGCAAAAGCAACTCTGGTATGTTGCTTGGTTGGTGACGGGTGCTGCAGGAGGTACACACGCGCTCTGGGCCTGGTTCAAGAGCGTGCAGCCCTGAGCACAGGTAGGGAGCTGACCACTACCGTATTGGAGGAGCTGCTGGGCGGAGGAGATCGGGAGAAGAGCGAGGATGGCGAGGGCGGATATCAGGAGGTGGATCGGGGTGGAGCGAGCGTTGGAGGACGCCATAGTGGAATCCAAGGTTACCTAGGAAGCGAGCGGATGGTCTCGTCGTGCTCAATGAGCTGTCTCCGAAGCCGGTGGAGGTCGAGTGGATGCCATGAGGTGAATGGAGAGAGATGTAAGAGCGAGCAGGGCGAAAGATGGGAGGTGGGTGAGCACGTCCAGGATTTGCTGGTCAGGATTCCAGTTTGAGCCGTGCGTTTTAGCACTGGCTTAGGGGCCCTTTGACTCGCCACTTTCCAGCGCCTCCGCATCACCAGCCTCTCGTGCCTCGCTACTTTGAGCAGCTCGATCGAGCGCTTGCCGCTAACTCCAATTTCTCGCCGGATTTATTGACTCTCTTTCCGGCACGCCGTCAAATTTGCCCTTCTATTCTACACGCCCAGTCTCGACCCTCCTGGGGCTGGGCGCCGGTGAAGGAACATAGCTCATGTGTCAAACCAACTGATCAGCCTCATCCATCGGTTAGCTTCACCTTCTCTGCCAAGCTATTTATGCTCCATGCGGTAATGCTTGTTTCCACATTGTTTTAAAGTCGAAACGCTATCAACCAGGTCTTGCTTTGTTATGCGACTGGCTGGACATCTGGAGCACCTTTGCAAATTAGTCCGTGCGCTTCGCAATCATGACGATGTCATACGCTGTAATGGCTGTGATTGGACATCTGCTCACTGGACCCCTTTTTCGTGCGTGAATTGGCAGTGCGTGTCTCCCGGTACATATTTCGTCAATAAACACTTTCTCGGCTAGCGCAAAACATCGCGTAACTTTGTACCTCCAATTATTTTATTTAAGATTGGGTCGAACAACACACCCTTTCTATGGCCTTCGTAAAGGACTGCGTAGTCATCACACAGATCAGCAGTCCTCGCATGACATTAATGTCAACCCGCCCACTCTCATGCTGTCGAACGACTTCCGGGAGACGGTGCAAGATCAAGTGGAAAACGGGAATGAAAATCACCTTCATGGTCATTTTGGCGAGGCCAGTTGTAGATTCCAGAGATGAAATCCACATGGAAACAGAGGGTCAATTTGGCAAGAGAACCTATGGACCCAAAAGACGTGTATCACGTGCAAGGCGGATGTGAAGAACCAAAACGGGCAATTCACCATGCGTGTAATAGGCCAGGTGGGTACAAGACAAGAAGATCACGTGGAAGGCGGATGTAGAAATAAATGCAGTCGAATTTAGCTAGCCACCCATGGGTTCAGAAGAAATATAAAAGGTGAATTGAAAACACTGGATTTTTCCTTCAGTTCCTCAAGCAATATCATCGATCTCTCTTACTGTAATTCAATCAATTCTCTCTAAAAATAGGTTTCATAAAAATCCACATCATTTCATCTCACCAAACATGTCTTCCACATCCGCAACCAGCGAGCTCAAGACTTTCCGTGCCCTCTCCTTCGACATCTTTGGCACTCTCATCGACGACGAGACCGGCACTTACAACGCCCTCGTTGCCTCCCCCCTCTACCAATCCCTCCCAGAATCCCACCCCCTCCGCACCTCCAAAGCCGCACTCCTCAGCGAATTCTACAAAGTCGAACATGCCAAACAGGCCAGCAACCCAAGCGAACGCCATCTCCCTCTCACATACAAGCAGCTTTCTGCCAACCTGACCCCGGGCCGCGATCCCGCCGCCGTGGAAGCCGAAGCGCTCGACTTCGCGGCGAGTCCCGCGCAGTGGCCCGCGTTCCCAGACACCGTCGCCGCCATGCAGGTGCTCGCGAAGCACTACAAGCTCGTGCCGCTGACGAATATGGACAACGCGACGTTCGCGGCGGTGCGCGCGGGCCCGCTGGCCGGCGTGCACTTCGACGCCGTGTACACGGCCGAGGACGTCGGGAGCTACAAGCCGGACTTGCGCGCCTTCGACTATCTATTTACGCATCTGGAGGAGAGCTTCGGGATTGGCAAGGCGGAGGTCCTGCATGTTGCTCATAGCTTGTCGGGAGATCATGTTCCGGCGAACAAGTTGGGACTGCGGAACTGTTATGTGGTGAGGAATCCGGTGGCCGATCATGGGAAGGAGATGGGAGCGCAGTATGAGTGGGAGGTCGCGGATTTGGCTGGGCTGGTAGCGTTGGTGGAGGAGGCTTGGGGCAAGGATTGATGGTATAGTGAATCGTCAGATTTGTTTGTGCGAAGAAAGCGTGACGTAGCTATGAGAGAGAGCGCATGAGCTACCGGTTGCTTAGTCGGCGGGTGAGCTGTAGTGTTCGTAACAATGTCGAGTCATTTCTTTGTCAGTCCTTGAAATTCTTCGTTCTTGTGTACAATTCTTTTGTTTCCCAAGAGACAAGGCATTGTCGAGCTGTTTTCTTTGAAGCCCGCCCCTATCTTCGTTCTTCACGATGCACACACAAAGAGCTCACACTCTAAATGCACGTCTTTTACTATGTTCAGTCAAGACCCTGTGAGTTGTGACTTTTGAGCAATGCTTTCAGCGCGCACTTAATAAGTCTTGCCCTCTACTCTTTTTCCCGCCAAGAATCCGAACTCTTGTCTACCAATATTTTCTCTATAACAGGGTGATACAAATTCCCATTGTATCCCTGGCTATAATCTCAGCCATCAACCCCAATACCGCGAACACATTGACCATGACTTACAACAGCAACAGTGCCTCTTGGATGGGACAAAGCTTGCCCAACTCTATTCGAAGCCAAGAAAGTATTCGTGGAGACCCTCAGCGCTTAGCTCAATATCAGAATGAGCGAGCGCCTTGGGCCGTGCAGCTTCCTCAACGTCCAATGTCTGTTCCCTCTGAAGATGTAGAGATGACAGGAACTGATTCTGATGCATCAGATAAGGATGAAGACGAAGACATGAACGATGCTGAAGAAGACAATGTGGAAAACGTTGTGGAGGCAGACATCGAAGAGAATACGAATGCCGCTATGAACGATGTCAGGGGTGGATACAGCGTGGATGAAGATGCCGAAATGTCAGACGCGAGTGAAGATGAACAGCTTGAGTCAACTCGTGTCCAGTTGCAGCACTTGCGAGAGATCGAGCTGTGTAACACTGAGAGCGGTGTGCTATTGATAGATGCCCTCGATACCACGCGAAATCATGTGGCTTCATCACTTACTGAAGTCTTTCCAGGACTTTTATGGGCGTTGGTACGTGTCTTCTCCGAGCCTGCCTTACGAGCTGAAGTCAATTTGGAAGCACTGGACTATATCGCTGAATGCTATGGGGGCGATCCTGAAGATTTCTTCTGGGAAGACGCACTAGACCATGCGGTGTCACAGCGTGGACCAGAGCAGGTGCGGGAAATGATATTCCTTAATCCTCTTCAGGTTCCTATGCTCAGCGACGAAGGTGAAGTACTCAGTAGTGACTCTTTTAACAGTTCTCCATACAGTCAAAGCCCAATTTTTCCTAATGAAGGCCCCAATAGCCATGTCGAACTTCCTATCTGGGTCCGGGGAATACAAAACTTGCCTCATCTACGATTCATAGAGGAAGTGCATGTCGGACACGGCATACTTGACGTGAGAAACGTCATGTTCTCCGGGATATTTGATACACGGCGAGATGTTCCGGTAATGGAACTGGTACGATCGTTTCCAGGACTGGATATTGCTGTTCGCAGAACATTCGGGAATGGCTTCACACGCCGTCCGGTCAATCTTGACTACTTGGATTACCTGGCTTGTTGGATAGCACACCGCCGTGGGAACCGTGAACGTGATGTTGCGCTTTATCCAGACTGGTTATCTGCCCTTGAACGTGGTATCGCAGAACTAGGGAAGGATACTGTTATTGATGAGTTGTTTCACGACTGGTCGGAACAATTGCCGCCCAATCTATCCCCAATTGAGCAACAGTTACTACATCTCATCGATTCTGACAACAGAGACACCTCGGAATCTGCAACCGCGTTATTCAAGTCCATGTATGCGGCTTCTCGCGAGAACGAGTGGCGTCGAGAAGTGTGCGAGGCATCCGAAGAGTTTCGTACCATCGTAAAGAGGCTAAACGGAGACAACATCTCGAGTGCGCCACCCCCAATTCATTTTCCGCAATCGCTGAAAGTGTACGAAGATGCTGATGAAGCCCGCAGAAAAGAATCCGAGGAGTATACCGCCGCAGAAAGAGAGCGCCTTCGTTTACCACCTCGGTGTTGCGACGAAGATGATGAAGAGGACTGGGAGGGTTTGCCCGACACTTACACGATGGGAGACTACTTGAGAGATCTTCGCATAGAAGAAATCCGCGAACAGCCTTTTGTAATACGGTTCATCAACGCGTGGATTTTCTGTACGACAGAACAGTTGCTTGCTCATGATGCAAGTGAAGAAGAGTGGCGTTGGTGGAACGATGTCCAAATTAGGCTTCGAAGCCTTTCCAGAGATGCATTGTACGAGATTGCGTACCGTAATGTTTTCGAAGGTGTAAGCGTAAGACACCTCTTGATCAGGACAGAATGCCGAGAGCGCAGCTTGTCCTCCAACCAACAGACAAGTCAACCAACTGATCCCCAAGAGGTCCAGCAGGAGGTTCAGCGGGAGGTTGACGCGATGAGTTTGAACGAACGGCGCTTATACTACGAGCATGAGGAAAATCGAACAGCGCAGGCGTTGTTCGCAGATTTCGTGAACTTTATTAACCAATTATCCATCCCAATTCGTCTCCGAATCAATGAGCAACAGGAAGGGTGGAGGAGGGCTCGTTGGGAAACGTGGAACGATGGGGCTGGCTGTCACGAGACGCCTGCTCAAAACTTGGTTGGACAATCATACGCCGAAGAAATCCACGCCCGGGAACTCAATGGTGAGGGGGCGTCTCCTGCGATGGAGATGGAGCTCGAAGCTGCTCGCCGATATGATATTTGGAGTCGCCATCGCGCACACGTGGCCGACACGCTTCGCACACTCCAACGGATGGTAGCCGATGGGCAACGATTCACGATTGCAGCATATCCTCGACCTGATTAGTAGACGAAGTGGGCTTTATACTCCGACGTTATGCTGTCGGATTCTTTGTAACTCTCAAATGACAATGTTTGCTGTTTGCGAGATCGCTTCTTAAAACCTTGCCTTTGAAAACTCGATGACGGTTGAGTAGAAACTATGAATGTGGCATTTAGTGAGAATTTCCCAGACTTCAATCAAAGTTAGCATCCTTGTCGGATTCTCCCCAGGAGAGAACGACACCATATAGCGATAATGACATGAGTACCTTAGTGTCCCTCTCGAAGCTTATCGAAGACATGGCCACAATTGACTCGGAGCGCCAGTATTGGACCAATGTCATCGGCTATGGTGTCCTTAACTGAATTCGTGACATGTGATGATGGTCCGCCATCGGGACGTGGCGACGCCCACCACGTCAAAATTTCTTAAGGGCTGTGAGTGCAGAGCCTAGACGTTTTGCCTATGAGGCTGGCAAGATGGCGCTATGACCCGTTCGCGCTGGCTGCTCGCTTTAGTGTGGGGAAAGGATTCGCGAGCAAGGATAGCAGGCCAGCCTGCAATTGGTTATCATTCGCCGATCGTCCGTATGATGTAGAAAATTTTGCCGCATTCACGCACCCGTGCCTCCGTGCGTGAGGTCCATCTTATCTCCAATCGCTCGCATGTCGTACGGTGAGGGGTTTTGCAAAGGGTCTTTGCTGCTGCAGCTTTGATGGTAGCGAGTCCGTAGCTCCAATGAGGCACATAAGAGCTTTTCGCTTCCTTTTCCTTCTTGTCGAGTGACTGCTCCGGTAAGTTCTTACTTTCTAGCTCGACTATCTTTGGATCCTAGACCCACGTCCAAATCGCACCAATGTTTTCCGTATCGAAACCTTGATCCTTCCTTTCTTGCTTGAGTTTTGGTCTCCAGCTTAATTGCGAAATTTTCCACCCCAATTCCCCTCCTCTGCCTTATTGCGGGGCCAAATTACCAATACAGAGTCAAAATGAGCTTCGACGAAGGTGGCAGACGCAGTCCAAGGGATGATGAGAAACACCAAATTCCAAGCCGCAATGAAGACCTGGAATTAGGTTCAGACACAGATTCCTTGCGAAAGGGTGATGTCTTATCGCTCGAGCATGTCGACCCGGTGCTCAATGCCAAGATGCATTTGGTGAACAATGTATGTTGCTATTCCTGAAGAAACCCCTGGTTCCATGCAACTAAGAACCTTTGGCATAGACAATCGACGAGATAGGTTTCACTCCATATCATATGAAATTATTTATCCTCAATGGCTTTGGGTATGCGCAAAAAATTCCCAAGACTTTCCTATCGTGATAATTCATCGAGGAAGAAATCGCTAATTTGATCCCTTTGCACTCCGACAGATATGCAGTCGACTCGCTCATTTTATTGATTCAGTCCATCATTGCTGAGCAAGCTTCATACGAGTTCAATCCTTCATGGACCAAAGGCCTTACTGTTGCCGTTTACGTCGGCATGCTTGTAGGTGCACTCTTCTGGGGACTATCCGCCGACATCATTGGTAGAAGATTTGCTTTCAATGTTAGTCTAATGGTCTGCTCCATCTTTGCCATTATTGCCGGATCATCGCCAAACTGGATTGTATTGGGTCTCTTCACATGTCTGAGTGCTTTCGGAGGAGGGGGTAACCTCGTTCTGGATACAGCCGTCTTCTTGGAATACTTGCCAGGAAAGCAACAATGGCTTATCACAATGATGGCAGCATGGTGGGGAGTTGGGCAGCTGATTGCAGGTCTTTTTGCTTGGGCTTTTATCCCAAACTTTTCTTGTGCCTCGGTTGCGACTTGTACATACGACAACAACAAGGGCTGGAGATATGTGTGGTTCGCATCCGGTGCCTTGGTCTTCGTCATGTCTATCCTACGAATCACGGTCATTCGATTAAAGGAAACACCAAAGTTCCTACTTGGCGAAGGCAAAGATGAAGAAGTGGTCGAAGTCCTGACCAGCGTTGCAACGAAATACAATCGCCCTTGCTCTCTAACTTTGGAAAGACTCCAAGCATGCGGCATCACCAATGGAGAGCGACGAGCATCCGTCAGTGCACATGCCAAATCCAAATGGTCTCCAAAAGAGATATGGGTTCACATTTCGGGGCTCTACGCAACAAAGCGCATTGGGCTGAGCACAACTTTGATCTGGTTCTCCTGGCTGCTCATCGGCTTGGCTTATCCATTGTATAACGTATACCTACCGCTGTATCTTCAAAGTAGAGGTGCAAAGACTGGGAACGGGAGCCAATATCTCACCTGGAGAAACTACGCGATTGTGAATGTATGCGGCATCTTTGGTCCAGCGCTCGCGGGTGCCATGTGCGCCAGTAGATGGTTTTGGGGAAGAAGGGGGACCATGGTAGGATTTTCCATCGCTTACGTTGTTGAAAACCCATCGACTGACAACAGGTTGATACAGATTTTCGGTGCCTTGATTACTATGATTTTCTTTTTCGCATATACCCAGGTCCGAACTGCAGCACAGAATCTGGGTTTCAGTTGTGCCATTTCCTTCTGTTTGGTAAGAACGCAAACTACAAACATCGAACATTCTTTCAGGAGCCTAACTCATGTTGTAGAACATTTACTATGGAACTTTGTATGCATATACCCCTGAAGTCCTCCCATCTGCCCACCGTGGCACAGGTAATGGCATAGCAATCGGGTTTAATCGCATCATGGGTATCATCAGTGCTGTTGTCGCAACATACGCAAATGTATGTAGGCGTCCTCCAAGCTTTATTCTTCACTAACAATATTTTAGACGGCAACAGCGGCGCCAATCTACGTTTGCGCAGCCTTGTACATTGGTATGGCCATTGTTGCTGCCGCCTTCCCCTTTGAGCCGTATGGAAGGCGCAGTTCATGAGGTTGTGTAGAGTGTCTGTGGCTAGGTACTTGTCCTTGGCTTTTCAAGATTCCTTAGTAATATAGAGATACCCAACAGACTTTTAGCTCCGGAAACTAACGCGTCAATGTCAACAATTGTGCTAGTAGTATGTCCCTGTAATCGACACCCTCATTTCAGCATGTGGCTCTTTGTAGATTACGCATGACAGTTTCAGAATTCTACCTGGAGCTAGCCAAAAGAGGCGAGCGGAATACCGACGGTAGTTTGTGTATGTCCTCTACAAAAAAAATAGAAGTCTCTACGTCAAGCAGCTCACAATTAATGAGGTATGAACCGATGTTAAGTTCTTTATTCTATTTTAATTACACACGAAGAGCATCAATCACCAATACACACGAAGAAGGTGCTGATGATCATTGCACGTGAAGAAAGTGCTAGTCGTTGAGGCACATAAAGAAAGTGCCGATAGTGAAATCACATGGAGAAAATATTCATCCACGGAGAAAGTACTGATCTTGAAGACAAATGAAGAGAGTCACTCTCTAAGAAACACGAAAAGTATCGATCCTTTGTACCACAGGATATCTCGATCCTAGGAACAGGCTGCAATTGAAATCAGACCACCAAGCCAAGAACTGCTAACCCACGCATTGCCAGCTACATCCTTCTCTGAGAAAGGGTATAAACAGCGTGTCCCAGTTGGCAGTGGTAGCCCCGTTTGAATTGTGGTGCCAATATTCAATCCATTGGGTCCTCTTAACGATATAACGGCGAGCGCATACAGAGCAGACTTTCCCATCACTTTCAGGACGCGCGATACTGAGTCCTCGGCGAACGGATTCGGGAGCGTCTTCAGGAAGCAGAGCTTGCAGAACAGAAGAGTAAGGGGAGGCACGACTACTCCGAAGTGCAAGTTCAAAGAGCGAAGGCGCGAAGGACACTGACTCATTACCCGGTGGCGGGGTGGGGAGTCCACCAAGATGTCCTGGAACAATTGTGATAGATTCCGGAAGCTGGCTTGGACTCGCCACAGAATTAGGCGCAAGCAAGCCATCGGGGCCGAAGAAAGCAATCTTTGTCTTGGCTATACGCACTGGTGCGGGCTTCGATTCTATAGGTACATCAAGCAGTCCGGAAATCTCAACATTCTTAATTGCCTCCGATTTTCCAGTTTTGATCAAAGTGCGAAGCTGTGATAGGCGCTCCTCGTATATACGGCAGAGCCAATTACGGCGGCATGGATAGTTCTGATCGTTACAGTCCTTGGCTTCAGTACGTATACGTTTTAGGAGATCATCCATGTAACCATAAAAGACAGGCAACTCAACTGTTTCAAAGTCTTCCGTGGATTGAGGGAGCCCTTGTACAAATGGATTGGGAAGTAATCTCAGCTGGTCTAGCTTTCCGTCTTTCCCTATCAGATGCAAGAGCTCGTATGGCAGCCATCGAAGGTGATTATTAGCCACATTTAACTCGGTCAAATTGCGCAATTTGCTGATGCAACTTGGGAGCTCTTTCAATTTGTTACCACGCAGGCTGAGGGTTTTGAGATGCTCGAGATTGAAGATGGATGACGGTACTGAACAAAGGCGGTTCCGGGACAATATGATTGTCAACCTTGACTCGAATGATTGATAACTTGCTGGCTCTGGCACGAGAGGGTCGGTTCGTGGCAGCTTGATGATTTGTTGCACGGTGTCCAGCAAATCATCTGGCAAAGACTCAAGTCCAAGGTCTCTGATCGAATGTTAGCATCGACTTTTTCTTGGCTATCCATAGATTTCTCTGCAATTACATACGAGAGGTCAATGATCTGCATGTTGCTCTCAACGCATCGTGAGACAATTCTTCTTGCACATTCCTGATTCTCCGACACCCCATTGAAAGATTGAGCAGACCGTTGAGACGCATGGAACGGGGACTGATTTGTGCTGAAGCCGACAATATCTTGGGATACTGCATCGTCCTCGGCATCAAACGGTGGCGATATCGGTACCGTCGCATCGTCCTCTACGTCAACCATGGGTGAAGATGGGATCCCTGTGTCCGCCAAATCATCATCCTCTTCGTCACCTGTGACGTATATACCACTATCAACCTTTCGAGTCATGTTGTGCCGACGTGATGACTTGCCGCTCTGCCACCAAGGTCCTCGGAATTGTCGTTTGGCTGTCCTCGGCGCGTTGTAATCGTCGGCAGACGGTTCGGGTCCATCGCTAGAAAAAATCGGATCGCTTGAAGTATTTGAATCCTCGTACGAAATCCTATACCGTTTCAATGGCCTGCTGAGATGCGGGATCTCTGGCAAATCAATCTCTTGCTCCATTGTGAGATGTTGCTGACAGGCAAAGAGAAACGGATCGCACGTACAAGAAAAAAGCTGCGGGAAGACGCGTTGTTGATAATATGACGCCACAGGGTCCAGCGCGATGAGGATTTGCACAATGGATCCTTGCACTAAACTACCTTATCCACTTCTATTGATTGGGTGACGCCTCTTGTCTGACTAAGTCTGAACCTTTGAAAAGTCAAACCCATTAAAGTTGCAGCATCAGAAGTTGATCATCTAGAAGCAAGCTTTGATACTTGCATTCACGTTGAAGCTCATCATTCGATTCGAAGTACTGTACCCATACCTGTAGCTGGTCTAACTCGTTGGTTCGGAGCGTTCCCTAAATTCGGATTTAAGACAAGGGCACTGGTCATAGCTTTGCTCTCAGAGTTGGAGAATGAATACGGAAGAGACACAGCCGCAATCTGCTCAGCGCCTTTACGATCGAAGGGGTCCAACCTACGACGACTCATGGCATCCGTCTTTCGCCGCAAACATCGTCAAATTCTCCAAGATACAGCCTGGCCAAAGAGTCCTTGATCTTGCTTGTGGTACTGGCCTTGTGACTTTCTTCGCTTCGGAGGCAGCTGGTGTCACCGGAGAAGTCTGGGGGGTTGATGTCAGCTCTGGCATGCTTGCAGAAGCAAAAGCAAAGAAGGAACGTGATCCAGAAAAATTCTCAAACGTGCGACTCTATCAGCATGACATTATTAGTCTAGAAGACATTGCCGATATCAAAGAGGAAAGCTTTGATTTCATTATTTGTGCTTGCGCTCTCGTACTCTTAAAGGATCCCAAAACAGCGATCAAGGCCTGGACGAAATATTTGAAGCAGGGAGGGAAATTTGTTACCGATGCTAACCATCCACAAAACGCAATTGATGGAATAGTCATCGAGCGTACTGGCCTCAGGCTGGGTATGCCAGTGCCTTACAAGCGCAACTGGGTGGAGAGTGAAGACTCCCTGCCAGAACTTCTCAGAGAAGCAGGCCTTGAAGTTGAACGATGCATACCCATGGCTCTAACGGGACAGGTGATCAGCTATCATCTCATCTCTTGTTCTACAACCTAATCCATCAACAGGGTACAATGTACTATGATCTCAGCGATGCAGACAATGCCTTTATAAGCAAGGTCATTTTCTCGGAAGCCGCGAAGCACCTTGGCGCCGCGGATATGCGAGATAAGGCCAGAAAAATATTCAAAGAAGAATGGTTAAAAGTAGCGGACGATAACGATAAAATCGCAGACGTCGACACTACGTACGTAGCGATGGCTAGAAAGCTTTGAAATAGGTATCTAGTTATGGAAACAGTGCAGGTCTAGAACGAGCCTCAAAGCAAAATACTGAGCTTCCGGGTAGTAGACATCGAACCCAAAAACGCCAGTCTCGATGCGCTTAAAACCCCTACACTGTCGTGCATCCGTTCATCGTCGCCCCGTGGCTCGAGTTAGATCATTCAACTCTTTCTCTCGATTGCGGCGTCAATCTCTTTCTTTAAAGTTTTGAGATCCTGGTCGTTGCCCTCAAAGTCTAAACCTTGCTTCACCCATTCAACAGCTTCCTCCAATCTTCCCATCTCCATCAGACATCGACCCTTTCTCCACCAAGACTTTGGATTCTGGACTTTTTTGCATTCGAGACTGCATTCTGCGTCAATGGCACCCTCTGGCCATGCTTGAACAGCCATGTGTGCTTGCGCCCTATTTGCATAAAGACCTGACACTTCGTCCCGCACCAATCCTGCAGGTTCCCACGATGGCCGTTGTAAGGCCATCTCTAGTCCCAGTGTATATAAGCGAATGGCATCTTGGTGCGTGCCTTTTCGGAAGGCGGTGTTACCAGCTTCGCGCATTTTTGCAATTTGCCCGCTGCGCTTTGGGTCAACTGGAACGGGAGGTGGAGGAACAGGCGTGTTAAGACCGACGATAGCTCGGTTCAGTTGATTGAGTTGAGTCAATTCTGCTTGAGTAGAAGATGAAACTGTACCTGGGTAAGAAATGGCCTTCGTTTGCGGGTCAATCTGAAGAGGTAATTGACTGAACGTCTCTTCAATTTCCATGATGTTAGGCTTTGTCTTTTGACCAGGCTTTGTTTTAAGGAAAAAGTCCGAAGTTGACCACAATCTTGAGCCTTCGGGTTAAAGAGTCCGGGAGGAAGTTATCATTTGGCGTTGTAATCAACCTGAATTGTACTTGAGAGAGGCCACGCATCTCATTTGCCAGTCGCGCGACGTGAGAGTGCAAGAACAATTCTGCCAGAATTCCCCGCCTTGAATGCCACGCGCCTCTCCTTGTTCCCACTTCTTTGCGGCTTTTGATGGCATCCCCAACAGACGATCGACACCTTCGTTGTAAAAGTCGGTCAAGCAAAAACAAACCTCAATCGCGGTACAATCTCACCAACTCAGAATTTGTTTTACGAGGTTCTAAAATCTGGTCAAAACGAAATCTTACGCCGTATCATGTGCAATAGTCTCAAATATTTTCTTTTAGGGTTTCTCGCACATCGACTGGCGACCTATGGATCTTCACATCAGCTGAGAAAAAAATCAAGAACTCGATTGTGACTTCATTAATTGGTCTCTATTATTTATGTGAGGGCTGCATAAAGAACAAACGTTCTTGGTAAGGATTTTATTCTTTATTTCGTATCTCGCTTGCTTTTTCGACCCATGATTCTCATCTTCATTTGGACTGCCTATGATGAATGTACATGAGTACTCCATACAAGATAGGAAGAGAATGATCCGACATTCGGATATGATCTCCAAGATAAAATTCTGAGGCCTTGCATGCTCCGCTGATTGTCGGGGACACCAGTTATTACCCCTTTTTGTCATCTTTTTATATCAGTGAAAGCCGTTCTCGTCGAACGGAACTTGCTGCGAGAACTGACGTCACTCTGTGGGCTGTATCACCACCGTCACGGTTTTGACTGAGCTATTCCCGCCGATCTTCATAAAACATTGTCGAACCAGCTCGCGTCTAAAGGCCCGAGGCCCGATTCGGAATTTATGAAATTCTTCGGCTCTGCACCGTCTAAATGCAATTTTCTTTAGGCATTTGAAGATCGTGAAGAATTCTCTGACCCGTCAAAGCCGTGAATATGAACCGAGTCAGCTTCACAATTTGGATAGCTCAAGATTCCGGGACCTCCGCGGGTGTGATTATTACATAATCTTCAGTTCACATTTAATTGCGACGCGCAGACCTACTCGAGTTCCTCAAACCAAAGAAGTTTAACGAATATGTGTATGAGACACGGTCTTCATGATAATATTGATCAATCCAGCTCAAGGACGCTTCCATATTTAATCCGTCTCAACTGCAATATGGTGTTGCATGTCATTTGAACTTCAATGAAACAACTCTATAAGTATCCTGGTCAAAGCATGTCTACACCAGTGTTCAAAAGGTTTAGTTCGACCCACTTGGACATTGGGAGAACATCAGAAAACTCGATGAGAGGACGGCAGCACCACGGTTTACGTGTCAAATGCAGCGGACCGAATTGGTTCGTGCGGAAACGGTTTGAGTCCCGACGATCTAGCACCTTGCATTTGCGGCAATTCTACAGAAAAGTAGGAGACCACCTTATTCATGACGGGAAGTTCGCAGTGGTACCTGCGTGCTCCGCTCCGCACCCTGCAGCAATACCGACCCACTGAAGTTTTCGAATTCCCTTCTAGCGCAATCACATCCGGTCTCGAGATCTGTCCACTAAACTCCGGAGGCTATCCCTACAAAATCCGCTAGGTTTCTTTCTAGAAACGGGATGGTTCCAAGGTGTGCACATGCATTATGCATCAGAGTGTAATTTCCCAGGAGTAAAAGCGGCGCGGAGATTCTGGGACTCCCTTGTACACTGGAGGTTGCAGCTATATTTAGATCAATTTGACAGACAGCCAGGTTCTACTATCCGAGCTTATGAAGGCATAAACTCATCTCCCATAAACCAGCATTATTCTTAACAGTCCTTCTTTAAGTAGGGTTGAGGTTGCATGTCCCTTCTCAAAACTGATCATTTGGAGCCGCAGCACGCATTTAGACACGCCAACGTTCTGCATTTGGTCCTTAAACGCAAAGTGTGCCAGTCGTGCCAGTCTCAATGGCGTTAGACAACGGAGAAAGCACTTGAAGTTTTACCGACCCGTCGTGACTTGTTCACAATCGTCATCGTGCACATTCTCAAACCATCGCGAATGCGGACACGGCTATTATCTGCCGTGCTCTCGCGATCCAACGATAGACGTCTTACGCAGCATCTTTGATCAGAACCGCATTGTTACGTTGAGGAGCTGACGCTCAAGATGAAAATCATAATTACAACGCCAACTCGATCGTATTATGCAGTTGGAAGGCCCACTGTTCCGTCTCCGTAGAACCCTAATACCCAATATTCCCTTGCATAAAATTATTTCGAGGTGCAGTTACCAATTTGAGAACGAGGCACACCGACAAAACCGGATCGCTAAGCGATGCGAATCAAGAGTCAAAATCTTCAACCTAAAGTGCCGGCCAAAGTTTGTACCTGCAGCGAGCATGCTGCAAAAGCAGAGCTTGTCTCACGCGAGCAGTCTTGACAAAGCGAGACGCGCGAATCATGCGGTGCTTCTTTTTCTTCTTGGCTGCGGGGCATAACACGTCGTCGGCAGAGACTGGAGGGCTCCAAGTGCATCTAGACATTAAAATTTTCTACCAATGCTTTGCCCCGCAAAGTGATAGGTGTATCGATTGTTGATAACGCGGCAGCCAGTGCAGAGTCCTGGCGTGGCCCTCGAGGCCCGACCTAGCGCCTTCTCGAAGGCTGATGCAACGATTCCATGGTGGACATCGTATTGATTGGTCCATTGCGCGGCTCAATTTATCGTCCCGGCTCGTCCGCCGTCCCACTGTCCCACATTCGTGAATCTTGCCGAATTGCTACTCTTTGGGACGGGCTGGATTTACAGGCCATCACAATAACGGCGCACCGGATCACGATCCCCCTACCGCTCACGGACGGTTTAGCACGCCTTTGATACCAGTATACTGACATGTGCGACGCCTGGTATTTCGGCCTACAAACCTCAAGACTCCCCCAGTAAGTTAGCGTGCCGGGCCTGCCACGAGAAGTCTTCACCAAATCGCCACGCCGAAACACCCGCTGCGGTGATCTCGTTAGGAAATTTTTCTTTTCGTGGGCGCACAGGCGATCCGAAAAGTGCCATGCACGGTAGCTGAGACCCTAAACGGCTGATGCAACAAATGTCTACCAGTGCTGAGGCCTGCACGTTGTCTGCGGTTGGTCCACTGACTCCTCCAATGAAACGGAACGCCGTGCTGGGTCGTCGATTCGCTGCACTGTAGTCACCCACCCAAAATCCAAGGCGGGAAAATGAAATAGTGGCCAGACGTCAACAGTGGCCTGCTATATGGCCTACCAGATCTCTCGTTACGGATCTGACAGTCTCGTTGGCTGTTGCAGGCGCGTAGGGTATGCGACAGAAAGTCTCAGCCTTCCAAGCGCATGCTCGTCTTGCTGCAAGTGTCCAGCGAATGATGCAACATTATGGCCGATATTCTGAATACGGAAACCTACACTAAAAGCAGAGACCCGACCGGCCACACGGCTGTGCCTTTTCACACAAGGGAGGCTTGCTTATGCATTTTTTGTGCCGCCCGGCGTCGCCGCTCTAAGATGTTCACAACCAAGCGAAGGCGCGAAGCGAGTGAAGAAGATCCCGGTTAAAGACGCACCAAGGATGAGGACAAGCATCCAACCGGTCATCCTAGTCCTGCAACTACCAATCCCGGACTGGCGGGCACTGGGGCAGTGGCTGAGTATCGTCTGCACTGACTAGCTTGTAAGCCAAGGACGCTGTGCCCAGATACTCCGTCGTACACCATGTCGAGTGCTGGGCCCGCCGGGGGTTGCATTGAATGGCATGGAGCGTGCAGGCCTAGCTGCCCAGAAGGCTCGCGCGTCCCGAGTCTCTTTCCATCCCATCGCGCCAATGAATGCTGTAGCGTGAAGCCGCGCGCACCAAAGTTCCTTAGCCTGATGCTTCCTTTTGTGCCTGGCAGCCCGGCTTCTGCACCGCTATTCGAGCCAGGCGTCACTCTTTCTGCCACCACTCGACGGTGTCGTTTCGACTCTCTTTCGCCGCTGATCTGTACTTTTATCCCCCCATCCCCCATCGTTCGCTCCCGTCACCCTTCAGGGTTCATTAATCCAACTTTTCGCACGTTTCAGTGTGTTCTATCGTCGATTTCTTCTTTCGTCATCTACACTCATTAACGAGATTGTCATACTTTTTTTTTGTTTGCCCGGTGATCTAACGAGACTACCAGGTCGTCCTTCCTTTGACACTCTCTTAGTATCCTCAGTGTGTAATTCATCTTGGATACACTCCAATAGTACCACTAGTAGACGTCAGATGGAATAGTAGTCTGTCGTTGACCTGTCATTCCTTCCGGATTTTCTATCAATTATCACTAGAATCTTTGGCATCTTGCCAAAGTTCAAAAGCTTAATACCAACGACACAGTCACAACGACACAAACCTGAATATAACAAATCGGACTTGTAAATATTGGTCAGTCTTGTGATTAAAGCATGTTGAGTTAAAGTCTAATAGAATCAGTACTTCCGTAACAAAGTCACCATCATGGAAATGCCATATTCCAGCCAGAACCCTCAAATTATGGGACAGTCTCCCTTTTACTACTACAATCCAGAACCAAGCCCGGAAACGAAACAATATGGCCACTTTACACCGCAACCATACGCTTTGTCAATCGGCAATTTAAATCAGCAAGGATATTTCCCTCAAACTCCCAATGGTTACCCTATGCCAGTTTACTCGCGTCCCTCCATCTCGGATTGCTCCAACATGTCTTCTTATACTACTCAAAGAATGATGACCCCACAAGCTTCTCCTCGTGCTGAATGCCAGAAGCCAACCATAGTTGTGGAGCATAATTCGCCGATGTTGATGCCTCTGGACACTTCTTGTGCAAATGGACACTACATGCCTGGAACCCCGACTCTATCAACCTCTGGCAGTGCCATCAGTAGCCCACCTTCGCTCTGTGAATTTCTTCCAACTCCTGTGAGCGGCGTCTTTTTCGATGGTGAGAGCTTCAATGGTGTAAAAGAAGGCTGCGAGGAGGAAGTCTTTTCCGAAGTCTTGGCAGCTGGTGACTGGACCCGTTGTGGATCCCCACCTCTTTCGCCTGGTAAGTCCACTTGCCGCAATGCGGATGCCTCTCGAATAGAGTCATGTTGTCGTTTCGCAATTTTGGGAACCGTGGGGCAATTTGGTATTTGAACTTTGAGCTGATTCGCTTCGTCGGCAGTATTCATTAACCCGCCTTCGGCAATTTCCGCGCCGCAAACCTCGCGCCTTCTTTCTACGAGCTCCTGCCCGTCGCTCTCCCCTTCACCTTCTCCTGCACCTCAGTCTATCGTCTTCGAAGAATCAGCCAACGTCTGCGATCCTCGTGCTCTTACTGTCACTTCACACCCTGTTGTTGCTGACATCCCTTGTCTACCTACTCTTGCCGGTGACGACGAAGAACACAAGCTTGTTCTCAAAGGCGATCAAATAACTCAACAGCCCCAAAGTCAGGCTATCTCTACTGCCGATATCTCCTGCGGTCTTCCATCCTTTGAGCCCTTGTTTGAGCTTGATTTGGAAGAAGATTCTGCTCCACAGCTTTCAACTGACAACGCCCACTTCCCGGGTGCCAAGCGACAGTGCACAGAGCAAATATTCTCAGCCTCTGCCGACGAGGAATTCTTATCCGAGGAGAACCACAGTGATTTCGGGGACGATCAGTTGATTCCATACAATTACGAATCACCGGTGAACATGGCCAAGATAAGCTTTCGCAGCCGCCGCTCCACCCATTCCTTCGGCGACGATCTCAAGGCTGAACCTCTGGACGGTTATGAACAAGTACCTGCCAGTGAGCAAGAAACCTCTGGTCAACAGTCCGCGGCTACCCCAGAAGCGACTGTAACATCGGAGAACTCTGACAATTCCAGCTTGGACGATGTCACTGCCACTAACGGTCCAGTGAGTCGCCGCGGTCGCAAGCAGTCACTTACAGAAGATCCCTCAAAGACGTTTGTTTGCTCGCTTTGCTCCCGCCGCTTCCGTCGGCAGGAACACCTCAAGCGTCATTACCGTTCTCTTCACACTCATGAGAAGCCATTTGAATGCGCCGACTGTGGCAAGAAATTTTCTCGGAGCGACAATCTTTCTCAACATCAGCGTACTCATGGCAGCGGTGCTGTTGTCATGGGCGTGCTTGATGAAGCCGATGTCCACAAAAAGCATGAAGGATATACCAGCTCTGACACCGAGGTCCTTGCTAACAACCTGTTCGATGCTGCTGTGGCTGCTCACAATGTCCCAATGTCATCGAGTTCTTCCGACGAGTCTTCTTCCTCCGCTTCTGAGAAGATTGTGAAGAAGCGTAAGAGGGAGGATAGTTCATAAGCGCCGGGAACACGAATCTACAATCTGCCCACACTTCTCAACATGGATTTCCTTTGTCCTCCTTGACTCTTCCAATGGGCAGCGATGGCGTTTATGGAGGCTATAGATAACGACACAGGACAGTAAAGGGCTTCAGCTGGTAGCCGGAGTGACGTGGTTCAGTTGACTCTATCGTCCTTGATAACGACCAAATCAACATTGTCTATCCAGTGTCTTCATCTGACTCGGGATTCAATGAGAATATTAAGATGCTATACACAGTACTTTCTGCACCGGATGACAGAAGGAAAATGAATATTTAGGAAGTTCCGGAAGATGGGGATTATCAGCTCTGATGTGCTAATGCTTTCTACTTGATTCTACATGTTGTAATACTCTGGAGCATTTCAAGCGAATTGTCTCTGGACCTTTCTTCATTTCCTTGTACTCTATTGTTGAATTTTAGGTCGGCATGGAGGAAACTGTATTTTCGTGTGCGGGTCACATGCTTAGCAAATTGTACCTATATTCGAATTAAGCGTGTTATACTATTGCAGTTACATGTCATGGGACGAAAACGTTGTGATATTGAAAAACATGCTCAATTAATCTAAAGTCTGATTATGCATAGTTGTCGTAGATACGTACTATCAAAGACTCCTATGCTCTACATGAGGAGATCTCCCATATCCAAGTATTGAGAATTTCTTCGCTGGGACCGAGGCAGACCATTTCAAACCACACCTTCAGCCTCCTTCATAGCCATTTAGGTAATAAGCTCTTTCAAATTCGTGGAAAAGGCTTGAAGTAGCAGCGTCTTCGCAATGCTGGATCCAACATTTCTCCCATCGCATTTGAAACGATGAGGAGACTTTCGCACTTTCGCACTTTCACCCGCCAAAGCCCGGCACTTTATACTTTAACAATGTCCATAGACTTGAACGTGATCGCTCTTATTTCTGGTGGCAAAGACTCAATTTTCTCCATCTACCATTGTCGGGCAAGAGGTCACAAGGTGATTGCTCTTGCAAATCTCTTTCCAGGCGGCCACAATCAAGATGATGAAGATATAGACAGCTTCATGTATCAGACTGTCGGACACGGCATTATCCCACTATATGAAGGCGCCTTGGACATACCTTTGTTTCGCTCTCACATTGAAGGAACCGCTATCAATGCCGACAAATACTACCACCCACCCATAAAAGCCTCGCAGATCGAAGGATGCTCTTCTCCAGATGAAACGGAGTCATTATTTGAACTACTTTCAGAGATTAAGACTAAGTATCCACAAGCAAATGCTGTTTGTACCGGGGCAATTCTATCTGACTACCAACGAAGCCGCGTTGAGTCTGTCGCTCTCCGATTGGAATTACAATCTCTGGCATATCTGTGGCAGTATCCGTATTTACCGCCTCATACGCAGATCTCACTACTGGAAGACATGAGTGCCTTCAATCACAAAGCCATTATCATCAAGGTTGCATCTGGAGGTCTAAGTGAGTCTTTTCTTGGTCAGAACGTCGCAGACTCGCGGACAATCAGAAAACTTCAACATGCCTTGAGCAGATTTAGTCCAATTCAAGGGGGTTCCGTTCTTGGTGAAGGTGGCGAGTATGAGACACTTTCTGTAGATGGTCCAAACGACTTTTGGCGAGCCTCTATTGATATAGATGCCAACGAGACCAGTATTGTCATAGGCACAGGAGGTACAGCAGCGTTAAGTATCAAGAATCCGAAAATGGGTTATAAGCAAGACATTGGTAGGAATGAACGGAGTCCGTTACGAATTCCTAACGGGCTTGATCCAGAATTCGAACAGCTCAAAAGCAGCCTTCAAATACAGGGACTAAACTATACTACCAAGAATCTGGATGAAAATCGCGTGCCTGTCTCTATTGAAGCTGCAAAGAAGTATTCGATATTTCAAGCAAGAAATCTCCTATATATCAACAATCTTAGCATCTCTGCACGAAGCAAAGAAAAGAAGAGCATCTCGGACCAAATGAGTGTTATTATCGGCCGCCTGGCATCTTTACTAATGGAACATAATTTGTCAAGTTCAGATGTGATATCATCTACACTGCTTTTGCGTTCCATGTCAGATTTCCAGCCAATCAATGCCATCTACGGGGCATTCTTTTCCAAGCCACAACCACCAGCCAGAATAGCAATTGCCTGTGGTGACAGCCTTCCGGCCAATGTCAATCTCACCCTCTCCCTTGTCGTAAACAGGCTGGATCCGAGCTTACGTCACGGTTTACATGTCCAGTCGATCTCCTATTGGGCACCGGCAAACATAGGACCTTATTCCCAAGCCGTCAGTATTACGACACCCGCTCAGTCTGACGTGGAACGAAGTTGTGAGATCACATACATGGCGGGCCAAATACCACTAGTGCCGGCTACAATGGAACTGTTGAACCGCGGCGAAAGTCTGACTGAGTTCAAGGAGCAAACCGTGCTGTCATTGCAGCATCTCTGGCGAGTGGGTCGCGCGATGTCTGTGGACAACTGGCTTGTGGGCACTGCTTTTATAGCAAGTCCTTCTCTGGCACGCGAAAATGCCCAAATTCCTGTGGATAAGCCGGTCCAAATCGCAACGAGGGTCTGGGATGGGTTTTATGAAGATTTACGGGACCACGATGATCTTGACAAGGAAGATAGCGAAGACGAAATTGATGTTTGGGATCAGAAGTATGGCCTCAATCGTCAAATTAATTCAATGTCGATGAATGAGACGGATACACGACATCGTCTCCCAAAGTTGGAATGCGTGAAGCTAACAAGCTGGACGGCCCATGGTGCGCATGTTCAACAGAGACAGGAGAAGACGCCTCCTTGCTTTGTCGTAGAAGTTGATGAGCTCCCGCGAGGAGCGTGCATCGAATGGACAGGCCTTGGAATCTCGAATAGTAATTTAGAGTTTGTAATTCCAGCGGAGTCGCCAGAAATGCTGCATCTTAACAATCTGCATGAAGGGCAGCTCGGGCCTTTGAGAAATTCGCCAAAAGCCAAGTATCATTCATGTCGAATTTGCAAGACCGGAGATCTTCTCGTCTGGGCTGGCATCGATGACATTAAGGAGACGAGTGTAGCAAGAATATGTAGTGAGATTCTTGATGATAGTATACCGCCGGCTTGCACAGTGTACGCTGCCCAGCCGCTGCCGGACTCGTTTGGAGGTGGGTCAGCTATGCAAGTCATACCGTGTCGGTCAGTCTGGGAACGAGGAGGCAAGCGTCTTACAGCATTGTTGTTTTTTAGGATCCAAGGAGAAGGAACCAACACTTCAGAAACATGATGGATATAGATAGTAACTGGCTTCTGCTCTGTTCAATGTCGGTTTGCTTCTGCTATCGAGACTTGAACGGCTTGAAGTTGATAGGACTCTCTGTCCTCGATGTTCGAAATATACAAACAAATCCTTGAACAATACATGTACACACCGAATGTCCATAATACAACGAGGATAGAACCTGAGCGTTGAAGATGCGGCACCACTTCGTCCCCCAAATGCAATCATCTTTACCTCGCATCCTTCCTCTCCTGCGATCTCCTCTTCGCCCTAACCTCTGCCTTCCTCCTCTCCCCACCATCAACCTTATGCCCCCTCTTCTGCTCCCACAACGCCTCCTGCACGGCTAACCGAGCCATGCTCCCATCCGTCCCCTTCACCGGTTGTAAATGCGACCCGCGAATCGTGTGGCCCTTGACCAAATGCAGCATACTCGGCGCCACCGCATCTTTCCACTCCTCCACATCCCCAATCTCCTCCCCCGGCCGCACATTCACCACCACCTTCCTCATCCCCGGACTCCTCGTCGCCGTTGCCACCGGCCCCAACCCCCCTCCTCGCGCCTGCGCCTCCGCAGCCGTCTCGGCAGCAGGCACCTCGAGCACGCGGAGCTCGGCGACGCCGGAATCGTCGACGCGCGCGAGGTCGCCGCCCACGCCGAACTGGCCGTTGCGGAAGCGCTCGCGCCATCGGAGGAGGTAGCGGCGCGAGCGCGCGGGCTCGACGCCGAGCTCGCGGAGCTGTGGGGATGAGAGCGAGAAGAGCGCTTCCCATGTCGGGATTTTGGAGGCGTGTTGCGAGAGCTGGCGGCCGATGAGGGTGAGGAAGGTGGTGGGGTCCGGGCAGAAGGGCGTGGGTGGAGGAATGGGTCGGCGAGGAGTGGAAGAGTGGAGACAACGGGTGTTGAGTGGAGGTGGTTGGAATCGTATTGTTGTGGATTTGGAGTTTTTGGGGATAATAGTGTGGAGGCCGCGCATGGCGGGCAATGGATGTGCAATTTTTGGAACAGGCCGGGTTGATATTTGAGGGTTCGTTTAGAAAGCTAGAAGGTTTTTATGTAGCGAATGAGAGAGCTGGGAGCGAAAATTGGGATAGAGAATATGGATAGGAGATGTTGATTGATTGCAAGTGCTCTAAAAGATTTCAAGAGGTGCATGTCACATGCATAATTTTGTGCAGGAAACTTCATTAATCTGGCGAAGATGCACAAATCGGGACTTCCTTTCCCTTACCTTGTTCATTTAAGAATCATAAGAGCACACAAGTCACATTACATCTATAACTAATCACAGTCCATCGTGTGGTGGTAAAGCCTCATCATGTTCTGTCAAAGACTTCACTTCCAAGTTGCTAGCGGCAAATAATAGTGCAATTCGTCACGGACTGGAATCATATACTGTCAAGAAGTCTAGATCAATTCAAAACACGACAGCTCACATCACGGTCCTTCTAGGCTTGTGCGCATGAGGAGAAGCCTCACAATGAACTTGAGTTGGTTCGGTCGCATTTAATTGAGCGTGCAAAGATTGTGCGCGAACTACACTCTAAAATTACACCTGATCTTCTCTTGCATTTCTTCACTCACCCCTATATGGAGTAGATACTGCTTCACAGACCCAAATTTCTCTGCTATGTGTCCAGAAATTGCACTTACAAAGTCCGGGGAACACCCAGCAAAATCGTCCGTCAGGCCTATCGCGTGGATCTCCTGAAGCCTGGATTCCCTTTCAGATAGTAATTCAGCTTCCGAAAGTAGGTAATCGTGCTCGATTGCCTCTAGTGGAACACCAAGTAGTGAAAGGACAAGAAATATCGAAATTCCCGTCCGATCCTTACCTTGAGTGCAGTGAATCATGACCGGCGAGTTAGTTTCGTCGGCAAGTATGTCGAAAATCTGTCGGAATTCTGCGCCGCACACATCTACTGTGTCAATAGCAAGACCGTTGAGACCTCGTTCACGCATTACATTCACTCCGAGTATGCTAATAGCTTCGAGACGGTACCCTGAAGCCATGAGACCGACTAGCTTCGTAAAGTTCCACCAAGACAGTTTTGAGATAAGACTGCGGGAGTAACTGGAGCCATTGAGGTTTATGTCATAATAAGTGATGCCAGGAATCTTTAATGGCCCGGAAATTGCATGCTGAGATTGGGGAATGGCAGCGGAAGCCTTTATTCGAGCATCACGCTTTCGGGCTTGCTCGATATGCTCAGATCTACAGATATTGATCAATGTCGGCATTGTCAAGGTGCCTGCGCAGAATTTTAGAATACCTACTTTGTACGCAAATCAATTATGGATTTAATCCCAAAATCGTTAACCAATTCTTGCCGATCTCCCAAAGTAGCCTCGTCGGGTCTTGCTGAACGATAGAGCCTTCCAGTCTTCAGAATTCTACGTCAATTAGCATTTATCAGCCATTCCGCAAATTCAGCAGGCCGGATGTCTAAGATATGCTCACTTCTGGTCGAGGCGACTATTGATGGTCTCCGCAACGTCTCTGAAATTCAAGATTGCCATTAAGAGCTAAATCGTCCCGCTTCGTAAGCAACAGTCTCGAAGGCACGTTTTTGTAGGGACATGAGTATCAGCACTAGCGGCGCAGTGGACAGGATCAACAACCCAGAGAAACCCCGATGCCCCTTCTCTATATTCTATGTTGGATAATCAAGCTAACACCTAGCGTGTATCAGATGGAAAAGTATATAGCAGCCGTAGCCCACATACGAATCCACAGGAATTCAGACAATTTCAACAATTTATAGCCTCCAAAATCGCTCAAAGATGTCCAAGCCGACCATCGTTGGTGTACCTGGAGCATGGCACGGGCCTGAGATCTATGACGAAACTTTTAGGTATCTAAATTTGCAAGGGTACCCTACAATTGGCCTTCCACTACATTCATGTGGTGTTACACCCCCTGATCCGGACTTCACCAATGATGTGAACACAATTCGCGACTGTCTGGCCAAACTCGTCAATGAAGGCCAGGATGTCATTCTGATTTCACACTCGTACACGGGTATGCCCGCTGCCGAGGTACCCGTTGGACTAGGGAAGAAGGAGCGCGAACAGAAGGGCCTGAAGGGCGGCGTTATCAGACTAGTCTTCATTATGGCGTTCGCAATGCCCGAGGGTTTCCAGCCTACGGCGGGTGATCCACCACCCCAGATGCCCTACTGGATGAAGGTTGACTTTGAGGTGACTGGTGGTCCTGACTGACGTGTCGTGGATCACTCAGCTGAACATCTCTGCAGAAAGGCATTGTCATGGTCGACCCGGAAGATGCGAAGACGATCTTCTACAACGATATGTCGTCTGCAGATGGCGACATGTGGGCCGCCAAACTTCAGCATCAGAGCCTCGGTGTCTACAGCAGCAAGACAACTTATGCAGGATGGCGCTACATTCCGTCAACGTTTGTCATCGGCACGGAGGATCAAACTGCATTCACGCCACAGGTCGTCGACTTCATGATCGATTCGGCAAAGCAGCGAGTGCCTACTGCGTTCGATCAAGTTGAGAAATGCAATGGCGGGCACTGTCTGATGCTCAGCCGGGCAGAGTGGCTTGCAGATGTGCTCAGGCGATCAGCAGGGGAGGCATGGTAGGCATTCAATGGGGCGAGTTAAGATGTAGTGGCATTGGCAATAGAATTGGTGGCTCAATTCGATCCATTCAGAACGCGGTCCGAGATTCACAACAGTCCTATGTGAACCCGTTGATACTAATGTGGAATCAGGCAAAGAAGCAGCTGACATGGTGTATGCGGAAGAGTTCCTTTCGGCAGTAAGGCAGAGACTACTGCTAGTTATCCGTGCTTTGCGGGCGTTAGAGGCTCCTATTACTAAAGAATATCGCTCGTGTCGAGTGAACCGTTTCTTCATGGTCGAACCTCATGGCGGGTGTTTGCCTTGAGGGTTCATGCAAACCTTTGGGATCGATGGGAACCACTTGAAAGCACCAAGTACCGTAGATCGACGAAAGCCGCAACACCGAATTTGAAGACGTTGTGGACGGGATCCGAGAATGTCTCACACGGAAATCCTCACCAAGATCCACAAAGCAGTTTTCTCGCCACGCCGTTTAGATGGTTGATTTACAAGTCACTAAACGACTTCTCGAGCGGTCGATCAAAGAGCAAATAGCACAATTAGTTGAATGGTGCACGAAATGATCAGAGAGGGAGTTGAGTAATAGGATGTGAAGCTAAATAAGCAATGAATCGATTGGCTGGGTCAGAAGCGAGTCAGGATGTGGCTGGGTATATAGCTGGTTGAGAAGTTGAGCAATCAGATTGTGAAGCACGGAATTCAGCAGATGGTCCCCATAGGAAGGGCGAGCCAGAGTATGTAGTAGCCGGTTAGACCAAACCTGAGCCGGGTAAAAACTATACTTAGTCAACCTGAAGTAATTAGGTACCTAGTCGAATACTGGTTATGCCCAAGAGCCAAAGGAGATGCACGTCACCAGTGAAAGATGCACTCTTTCATCATTCCCTTTCTTCGGCAATCTCGATCAACTTCCAGAGCTCCGTACCCTACGCCGCTACGATTCTGTAGATATACGTGGCCATTCTACCCGCTGGGCCGGAGACTCTAGCATATAAAGGAAATCACTGAATTTGCCTTTTTCCAGACTTCACGAGGTTTGCATATGTCAGCATGATCATTTTCATTCTATATCTGATTATTTTGAGAGGCTGTTTTGGGAACGTGTACTCTCTCAATGACTCCCATTCGCTTGCCAATATCTCTTCCACAAAGTACTCTCCAGCTACTCCCGGCAGCAGTAGGATCAGCTTTATCAAGTAAGTGGCTTAGCTTTGTTGAAAGAGCTTTTGTTGACAAACTGGTAGCACCGTTGTAGGGGCTGCTCTTACAAAACGAGAAAATGTATCGCCGAACTCAGAGATTTCTGAACATAAAAGAGCCGTTTCAAACGTGAGAATCTTGAGTGAATGTCCTACGGCTACTATGCCCTCCGACTATAACATTTTCTCAGAATCCACTTGCAATAGACAGTCAAGTTCACTGCAAGTTGAGATTACTTGTGACAAGCCAGTAGGTCACCGTCGATATAGAGCAACGGGCTCTGTTACGTGTACAGGGCGGAATGAAATGTGTCTCGACGGACACTCTCAGGGAATTCCTACAGCCATGTGTGTTACCGGAACTTCCTTTCGAGAGATCGTCCAAGTTATACCACCAACTATGATTTTCAAGTGCTCCGTAACACTAGAGCCTTTGCCCGAGGCCACTGCATCAGAATCTCGACTGATTGAAGTCATTCTTACTGAGGCGCGTCTAAGGGATAAGCTTTACTATGCTCGTCTGATAGGCATTAGATCGTTACAAGCAACTGGTGACCTTGAGACTAGCGTAGCTACGTGTAGGGACTGTAATTCTCTGACTCTTAGCAACGTGCCGGCGCATGTAACTGCAATAGAGCTCAGTGTACTGACACACAATGCTGAAGATAGAGTAGTTCTCAACGCCTTTTCTATTTATTCGTAATTATAGCCAAAGGCAAGACTTCCTGTTTATTTCGCCTGAAAAATCAAACGCTTACTCGGTAACCACTCTTGCCGTACCATGGCTGCATTTCTAGTCAGGCTGCAGCCACACTGTGGCTCACCGGCTAATCCAGAAAGCTAAGGTACGGCTCCTGAGCTACCTACGTCATAAGTCAAGAAGTACTCCGTACCTTACCTTGGCCTTGCCTAAGCTATTACTCCCTGCGCAACATGACGGTTTGTTTCCGCTTGGTTTCCTGAAGCTGGTTTCTCTTCAAGCATCCCTCTCCAAGTCAGGACCTCTCTTTATCTTCCTCGACTTGATGCACGAATTCCGCTGCTTCATCTTGGTTCCCTGGATAGCCTTGATTGCGCGTGAAAAAGACGCGTTCGAGCAATGAGTTCAAGCAGCTTACCTGAGAGAGGCTCCAAACCTGAGCGGCGTTCGAGAACTGCAACTGCAGCCATGGATTCACAAGGTATCCCAGCCACCGGCGATTTGATCGATGGAAATGGTGGCCCGTCCGTCGTAGACGAGGCCTCCCTGCAGAAATCTGGTGCTACCAATCAAATAATATGCCCTGATCCATCGGCACATAGTTCGTCGCAAATCTCGAAACATTCGCAATTGAGTTCAATAAAAGATGCGGCTAAGGTGAACTCCGTCAGGACTGCTGGAACCCCTCCTATGAGTCCATTGGATAAAGAGGGGAGGCTATCTTCGGCAGGTACCAGACCACCTATGAATGACAGAGCATATCATGACGAGTCTTACTAAATCTCGCATCCCAGGCGCAGCGACCTCGTTGAAGCATGCTCGAGCCTCTGATTTACCAAGTTTCCCTGTAGTCGGTATCGACCGGCAATCCGCAGCCGGAGCAGCAGCAAGTCTTGGATTCGCGAATCAAAAGTCTTTCGAGCATTGGAAGCCCGACGCTTCAGCACATGCAGGCAAGGCAGCGCTCCTGGCCCACGATTACAAAATGAAGCCGCTATGGCAGCCAGAATTGAGCGCTGCAGGATCCAAAGCCGCTCTTCTTGCTCATCAAACGGGACCAAATCTGAATCTGTGGGGACCAGAAGCTAGCAAAGAGGGCAATTCAGCAGCAGGCATTGCTTTGCGCAACCGCCAGCTAAGCCCGAAACTGGACTATGGCTACACTGCTGATGGCCGAAAGAGCGCTTTAGTAGCAGCTACTGGTGCCGTGGGTCGAAGCCGTTCTGGGTCAACACCGACTCCAGCAAAGCCTCTATACCCAGATGCTCAAAATGCACCCTTTAACGCGCTGAACGCTGCAACCATAGCGCGTAAGCCGAGAACGAAATCTGTTTCAGAAGATGCAAATCTTTTGAGCTCTGATGCTATGCAATCCGCGCGTGTGACGCATTATGCCGACAACGTATCACGCGAAATGTTTACTGAACACCCTCCCGTCGAGCCTGAAGTGGAGGAGCAAAGGAGAAATGATGCCCTGCGTGGCGCATCCTTGTCGATGGCAAAACAAATGTATGCAATGCAACAACAAGCGATTGAGGAAGCAGTAGCTGCTGATGAGGGCTTTGATGCAGGTCGAAGTGCAGCTTCCGTAGTTGGAAAGAGACAGTCAATGGCAAGTACACGGGCACCCGATATCAAAGAACAAGCCATGCAATACATTCATTTGCAGGAGACTGCTCAGAAACTTGCGGCTGATCGACTTGCTAAAATCGATGCCGAAGATCACAGTGCATATCGCCGACACTATGGCTTTCATGTGGAGCCTGGAAGATCGCGGCTGTCCATTCGAGGTCGAAATAGTACACGTCGGTCCTCAAGCGAGGGGAAGCGTACTTCTACTACAGCGGACGATGACGAGTTGACGTCCCGTAGGATCAGACATCAGATGTCCGAGTTTCAAGACCAGATAAAACAGGTTGATGCAAAAAAGCGTCAGCAAGATCGCCAAAACCTCCTTGCGGCCGCTGAGCGTAGCGTGCAATCCCAACTACATGCCATGGACCAACGTGTCTTTGCTGACACGGGCAAAGTCTCGCCCGCCATGCTGGAAGAGTGGGAAGCCAAAGCTCGTGCAAAGGCTGCAAAGGAGAGCGAATCACGACTGCAGAATCATGGAAATGCCTTGGTCGATGTAGGTGGAGGGAAAATGTTGACTCAAAGTGAAATTGAGAAAATAGCTGCAGAAAGAGTGCGACCAACGCTGGAGGGAGTCAATCACGAAGCTGAGCGGCACAGGGCGAGGGATGAGGAGATGAGATTAGACGCTGAAGAGAAGAAGAGGCAGGCTCAGAAGGAGAAGGACCGAGAAAGGGACCTGAAGCTTGAGCAAAAAAGAGCAAAGGGTGGGTTGTCTACGAGAATGCAGGCTCCGTTGCTTTACTAATTTTGTACCCTAGATGAGGAGAAGCGAGCTGCAAAAGCTAGAAAAGATGAGGAAAAGCAGGCTGTAAGGGCTGAAAAGCAAGCCAGGAAGGATGAGAAGCAAAGGGCCAAAGAGATTAGAAGAGACACTGCCGTCACTACTGAAACGGCTGCCGGTGCTGAACCTGCTGTCAATCCCACAGATGGCGAAGAGCCATCTACAGTATTATCAGAAGAGGGAGACCAGGACGAAGATGACCTGGAGGAAGACCCAACACAAGCAAGTGAGTAGCGCACCATGATATTGAAAAGCATCCTCTATTGCAAGTTTCGTCGTTATAAAACCCATCACTAACAACAACACAGCGGATACGTCCGCTCCAGCACCCAGCGAAATACTCTCACCCACAACCGCTGAGCCAGCTGCTTCAAAACCCGCACCTCCCCCCATCATCCCCGTCACGCTCCCCAGCAAAGGCGAAAAGCCCGAAGCAACCCCACCCACCTCCCCCACCAAATCCAGCGGCCTCAAAAGCCTCTTCTCCAAACTCCACCGTCGCTCCAAAAGCACCAACGAACCCAAACAGCCCGGCCTCATCACCAAAATCACCCACACCACCCACGACGCCGCTGCCGCGGCCACCGCCGACGACGACGACGACGAAGAAACCACCAGTCCCCGTGTCGCCACCACCACCACTGCCACTGCCAGCGGCGCTCTCCCAAGCGATCCGCGGGTCTCACAGGACGCGTCTGCACACGCGCAGGATTACATTTCGGAGCTCACGGAGCCGCACCCGCGCAGCTCCTCGGCGGCGGCGGACGGTGATGACGAGGAGGAAGTGGGGGCGCAGAGCGGGGTCAGTGAGCTGAGCGCCGAGTCGGAGGAGGCGAGGGATGACTTCAATGAGGCGTTGGCGCCGGCACCGAATTTTGCCAGTTTGGGGAAGAAGGGGACGGAGAGTCCCGTGAGGGAGACGAGGTTCCGGGAGGAGGTTTGATGGGTGGCAGATTGTGGGGTTGGGGGGGTTTTTTTGCCTCGTGGGGTCTGCCTGAGGAGGCGCGGTCGGGTGGTGTTGGGACGTGCTCCCGGGCGAGCTTTGCGGGTTATTCCAGGACCGCGACCCAGGGATTGAGGTTTTCTTTGCTGGTATGATGAGATATTTCCTTCGTTCGACTGGAGTTGGTCTTTGAGCTCTCTTCTCTTCATCTTCCCTTTGTAATGATAAAGGAGTGTGACGGCCGAGCAACAATTCCTAGGTACATAGCTGATACCCGTTATGATTGATGTCTGCAATAACGACAGCCATGACTCTTTCCAAACGGCTGGAAGACTGCACTCGGGGTAGGACTTTAGTGGATGTGTCCTTTCTGGTGGCTTTGAACATCAGCGTTGATCATCTTTTCATGGATGAGAAATCCAGTTTTCTGGCAACTTTATCAGTCCTTCCCTCTGGCAACTCCCCTCCCCTTCTCTTTAGCTCTTCTGCCATCTTCTTCTCTCCACCACCCTTCTTAGGCAGATTCTCTTTGTTTGTAGGCTTCGGCTCATTGGCCCACCATTCATGCTGAAGAATCTGTTTTGCCGTGACCCTCTTCCTCGGATCCAGCACGAGCATTTTCATGAGTAGATCCACACCCAATGCTCCCGCCGTCCCAAAAAGCCCCAGAAAATAATTCCGATCCCGCACCGGCACCGCATCCTTCCTATCGATGGGCACAAAATCCGGCAACTTCGACACGCCCGGCCAATTCTCCTCCGTCGGCGTCCCCAGCGCCTGTCCAATCAAATACACCTGATCCATCTCCGTATTCCCCGCCATGAACGGCGTCCGCAATATCAGCTCCGCAAACACACACCCCATGCTCCACACATCCACCGCGCCGCCATAATGTCGCGCGCCGAAGAACAGCTCCGGCGGTCGATACCAGCGCGTGATGACCTGGTGCGACATGGGCATGCCGGGATCCGCAAAGCCCCGCGCGAGACCGAAATCCGCGAGCTTGACCTCGCCGTCCGCGGCGATCAGCAGATTGTTCGGCTTGATGTCGCGGTGCAGCACGAAGTTGGCGTGGCAGAACCACACGGCGCGCGCGAGCATGCCCATCCACGCCTTGATGTCCGCGAGGCCGTACGCGATGCTGGCCGTGTCCTTGATGAGCTGCTCGAGGTCGCCGAGCGGGAGGTATTCGAGGACGAGGTTGAGGTTCTGGTTCTTGGAGGAGAAGACGGTGTGCAGGGCGATGATGTTCGGGTGGGAGAGCTCTTGGAGGAACTTGACTTCGCGGATGGCGTCCATGCTGAGGCCGTCTTTGAATTCGGTTTGCACTTTGATCTTTTTGATGGCGACGAGGGTGGTGGGGGAGGTGCGGTGGTGGCCGAGGTAGACAATGGCATAGGTTCCTTCGCCGAGTTTTTTGTCTGGGAACGTGTTAGGCGCGAAAGAAGTTTTGCATCACTGGACCAATAAACCTTTCACGTATTTTCGCTTTTCATTTTCGTTGAGTTGCTCTGCCATCTCACTGGTTGGTTCCAATGGCTGTGGACTTGCTGGTGGCTTCGAATTTGGGGTTCCTTGAAGAATCGGAAGAGCCTTTGCTTTGGCAAACTTAATGTCCTGATGTGCTGTGGGCCCATGAGGGCTCACGAGTGGTGACACAGCCATAGTTATGGCTGTGATACTGAAGGCGAATGAATATCACAGCCTATATCCGCAAACGCTGGTAACCAAAATAGGATGACATAAATGAATCTTCTATAGTGAAAGTAGAAGGCAAAATGGTTGCCGTGGATGCTCTTGTATCCAAGAGGTTCCAGACGCGCATTTCAGCTGATCCAGTCCACGGTCTTGTCTTGACCAGGCACTGGTCCACAACATGAGGTCTTGCAGCAGTCGGTCGGTACCAGGGCGTAACTAGCGGCAATGTGGCTGGTGAAAAAGGTACCTTGCTCAGGTACCTCCCACATTTCAAAGACCAACTGTTACAAATAAAGAACACCATTGCCATTTCGCCAATTCCTTTTATTTTCCAATTTTTACTCTTTCTAGTGATTGACCGAGTTTCCAATCGCTTGATATTGTTTTGAGTAAACTCCCCAAAAAACATGTCAAAGGTGGAAGAAAATCCTTCAGAGGATTCATTCGAATTTATTGAAACGCCTCCTGCTCCAGACCAGCAATCATATTCGAAAGATTATGGTGTTCGCACCACATCAGTACGTATTGATTGCAAACATGATTGGTCGCTCGAGATTCACGAATTTCTGAACTGAGTATCTCTAGTATCCTGCTATCAAGAATGCTCCCCTACCCGCAGATGCTGCTGGCAACGACAGCTTTTCCAATGCAGCATTATTCTCTCTCCTCTTCATAGTCCCGTGGTATATATCTAGACAAGTTGGCGGTGGTCTACTAACATGGATTTTCTTTGCCATCTTGACCGCTATTCCCATCCTTATGGCCTTCTGGACTTTTGCTTCCAGCATGTCTCCGCGCAAAAACGAGAAAGCCAGGTATCCAGGAGCTCCTGTCGAACATTATCTCACCTTCCACAGTCCTTCGGACAGAGCCAAGTACCGTGGCAAGAATAAAATACCAATGCAGACATTTCACGAAATGTATTTCGACAGCAAGGTGGATTTCAA
The DNA here is from genome assembly GCA_021030915.1 of Astrothelium macrocarpum. Lineage (NCBI taxonomy): Eukaryota > Fungi > Ascomycota > Dothideomycetes > Trypetheliales > Trypetheliaceae > Astrothelium > Astrothelium macrocarpum. The sequence continues at coordinate 116,995 of JAGEMR010000041.1, read as the reverse complement.
TGGCGACGCTCTTGAGGTTTTGGAGTATAGGCACGATTGGGCAAGCTTTCGCTTTACCTTGGGACTCTACTGGCATTTCTTAACCGGCATGATTCCAGAACTTCTAATGCATACCAGATCACAAGGTGCGACTCTTCCAAAGACATTTGTACAGTGCAGTAGCTAACGGCTTTGTAGATGAAGAGCAAGTTCGTGACCATTACGACCGTGGCGACGACTTCTATGGCTGGTTCCTTGGCCCTCGTATGATCTATACCTCTGGCATCATTTCTGACCCTGACCGCGAAGAATCTCTCGAAGAACTCCAAGACAACAAGCTTGGCATTGTATGCGAGAAGATTGGGATCAAGCCTGGCGATAAAATGCTTGATATTGGCTGCGGCTGGGGAACGTTGACAAAGTATGCTTCGGTCAACTATGGAGCTCATGCAACAGGCGTTACTCTTGGAAGGAATCAAACGGCATGGGGAAACAATGGATTGAGGAAGGCAGGCATCAGCGAGGAACAGAGCCGGATTGAATGTAAGGACTATCGCGACATTGAAGTACCTCAAGGAGGATATAACAAAATCACATGCTTAGAGATGGCGGAGCATGTGGGCGTCCGGCATTTCTCTACGTTTTTGAAGCAGGTATATGATATGCTGGACGATGACGGTGTGTTTTTCTTGCAGATTGCTGGTTTGAGAAAGAGTTGGCAATATGAGGATCTCGTCTGGGGTCTTTTCATGAACAAATACATCTTCCCTGGTGCGGACGCGAGTACGCCATTAGGTTGGTTTGTGGACAAACTCGAAGGTGCTGGATTTGAAGTCAAGGCTATCGATACAATTGGCGTGCACTATAGCGCAACGATATGGAGATGGTACAGAAATTGGATGGCGAATCGGGACAAGGTTGAGGCAAAGTATGGGAAACGGTGGTTTAGGGTGAGTGTTGGAAAAGTACTCTGGATGAGTCTACTAACGACTTTCGCTAGATATGGGAGTACTTCCTTGCTTATTCTACCATCATTTCTCGTCAGGGAAGTGCAACCTGCTATCAGATTACGCTCGTCAAGAACATCAACGCCACTCATCGTATTGAAGGCGTAACCACCCAGTTTGGTCTTGGCGGTGCTTTGAATGCTGCCATGACAAGAAAGTCAGGGTAGGTTTTGGTAGTTTTTAGCTTCTCAAATCAAGAAAGCTACCATGTCAGAAATGCAATTCAGCCATGGCCATTCAGAAAGCACGTACTGCGTTGTCAAAGTAGCGAGTTGGAAAAGCATAGCTTTTGATTTCTAATGGTCAAATGTCTAATTCATTTCGGCGCACGGAAGAGCCACCAAGGGTAAGTAAGGTGCGGAGTTTTGGTAGTTCCGTGTTGACTCACCGGCGACCGGGACGAGCCGTATGCTTAAGCTTACCTACCTACTAATCCCTTACCACACCGCCCTCGAATTAGCCTTACCCTACGAAAGACCTTTTCCTTTTCCACTGCGCCACATCTATATCCCGCTGCTACCTTACCGCTCATGCAAGAGTTGGCTTTGGAAGAATAACAATCTCAAATGAGTCGGGATTTCTTGGGCCGATGAATCCCAAAGTTTGTCGCCATACGGCACGAAGAAAGGATGAGAGATCGATATAGGGAGTGACTTCGATTGGGCAGGTAGGTGCGCATGCACTAACGGAACGCATATATGTACCTCGTGAATTTCCAAGCAGGTAGTGTGTACACCTTCGATTCAACTGCAGGGAATAGAGCTGTCGATTTCATCGTTCGATAGGGAAATATCGAGCCAATTAAAATGCCTGAACCTATGTGCTAGATCATACAAAGCAGTCAGTAGCTGGGTTCGGAAGGAAATATCGGTTATATAATATACATCGGACACGCCTAGGCGGTGTATGTAACCTACTCAGTACCTCACCGAACCATCCTAATTTTAAACCTAGTGACGAGTCCCACCTAACCCCTGACACCCCAAAAATGACGTTTCTAGCACGTCCGGAGAAGATACCATGAAATACCATGCGTGCAAATGTCCAGTCCACGTTTCTCGACTCTTAAGAGGCTATGGGCGCACGAGATGGATCAACTCTCGTCGAGGATTGACCGCTTGCGCCCTCCGCTCACGAGAAAGTACCTTCTCACGTCCAGCCTTATTGAAAAAACGAGTCTCACATTCACGGAGGTCGGTCCGATGCGTGTTCCTCCATCCCGCCTCCGACTTAGAATCTTCTGGCATCTTCTGGGCTGTTGTCTTACATGGCCAATTTTACGTGGGATGTTTGACGATTACGCATGAGAAACATCAGCTGCGCAGACCAGCAACGACATTGATTGGATTCAGCCCTGAAGCAATCAGAAACGCTGCGGCTCTGAAGAAGGTAATTACGAAGCATCCATCCAAGCCTTGCAACCGCCGTACCACAAGTCATCAATGCACTGGCGCTAAGGAGTCACCCCGACGGTGCCGACCTCTGAATTGCTCCTGTGACTAAACTCCGGTCTTAATAATGTGAATAGTCGGGAATGGTACAAAAGAGGTGAGTTCCGTGTTTTTAGACAGAATAATCAGCGTATTCACAGGCAATCAAACAATTCACTTTGAATCTGTGCTGTGTAATTTCTAGGTATCAGGACGACGTTTTTCTAATCTGCTATGGAGTGCTACCATCTTCATCGAAACCGAAAGGGACGCCGACCGGTTTATCCCCATATGCCACCTTGGTCAATAAGAAATGGGTTCTACCATTCAGTCCAGTGCCAGCCTAGCTTCCGAATACGAAGGCGGGGACAGAGGCAGACTCTCACTGCACTGGGGTATCAGGATGAGTCACGATCTTGCCGGTTAATCTTCGAGCAGCATTCCAGGAGTCATGGAAAGACATACGTCCGAATTTCATCATTCAACCCAGACTTCATTTCATATCATTCCTTAAGCACATCCTTAGAGCTGCAGGCACATGAGTCTGCTTCGTCCGAGTGAGAGCGAAACTCACCAACTTGGGTCATAGATGGACATTCCCATCCCATGACATCTCCGGATATCTATAGGGGCCCGCAGGTGATATATTTTAGTCATGGGACGGAACACTTTCCAAATGGAGCTCCAGTTGGATCTTGGAATAGCAAAGTCACTCTTGACCGACAAATCCATCCCTCTTTCATCCAGGAGCACCAAGTGTGGCACAGAGGAGGTCTCGATCCTGAGCACTACACAGTGGCTCTGATTTGTGCCCTTCCAAACGAACTTACAGCCATTAGACTAGCCTTGGACGAAGAACACCCACGACCGCCATGGACCTTCCAGGATGAGACTTTTTACATTTTTGGTTGCATGGCAGGGCACAAAGTGGTAGTGGGCTGGTTACCGGCCGGACAATATGGTAACAATTCTGCTGCCGCAACAGCCACAAAGATGCGCCTCAACTTTAAGTTTATCAGATTCGCTCTTCTTGTTGGCATAGGTGGTGGTGTTCCAAGTCGGGAAACCGACATTCGACTGGCAGATGTGGTTGTGAGCCTACCAAGAGCGCAAAATTGTGGCGTCATTCAATTCGACCTAGGCAAATTGCACGGCAATGGCACCATGGAAAGGACAGGACACCTCCAGCCCCCACCATGTTTTCTTCTGAATGCTGTTTCGAAGCTGCAATCCGACCATTTCATGGGTTGCAAACAGTACCATGACTTTCTTTGTGGCATTTGCAAGAACCCCAATTTCTCGAAACCCACTATCGGAACGGATGTCCTTTTTGAAGCGACTTCCAAGCATGTTGGATCACCAGATTGTAAGCAATGTCTCAAGGAATGCAGTGTGATCCAGCGTGGTCCGCGGCTGGATTATCATCCCCTTGTCCACTACGGTACTATAGCATCCGGAAATGCCGTTATGAGAGATGGTGTTCATCGCGACAAAATCAACTCCGATCTTGGAGGCGTGCTCTGTTTTGAGATGGAATCAGCAGGCCTGATGAACATCTTTCCCAGTCTTGTCATTCGAGGAATCAGCGATTATGCTGACTCCCACAAAGACAAGAAATGGCAGCCATATGCGGCAACAGCTGCTGCTGCATACGCAAAGGAACTTCTATCAGTGATACCTCACGCTGACTAGCAGGCGCCGATGATTTTGCCTTCAGCCATCAAGGACCACGAAGGCCATCTACCCAGGACGACAGTATGCCCTTTCATCTAACACCTGTTGAGAGTCCAATTCTCCCTTCCTTTTGCTTTTCCAATCCTCCCTCCTCTTTCCGATCCTATCTCGCGGATTACACCCCTCGACCTCGCTGCTTGTCGCTTTATGAGCACCATCACCAGATTCACGACTCCTCAACAGCTCCGACACACGAGTTTGAACACCCCCAATCCACAAACCTTCAGCGCTTACGATTCACAATCTCTTTTCCGTTTCATGAAGGAGTTGGTCATGGTTTCGTTACAATTGTAGCGTCAAAGCCATTGTGTTATGCAAATCTATTTTTGAAATATAGCAGGCCATTTGGTGGTCCAACGTTGGCTAGCAGCTTTTTGCAAGCGATTTGTGTTTCTTAGAAAAGGTGATAATGGCATCGGATCTGGATCGTTTTGGTTTCACAGGACACGTTGGTATAAAAAGTGCTTTTCGCAAATGATTTGGTTTCGGCATTGGGTTTTTCTTTTCAGACGTCTGTATTGTACGTATATATAGAGAGCCTACAGCATCTCTCCTCGTCAAAAGAACAGCACAGCGACCCACTTAGTTCAGGCTTTAAAAAAGCACTAATTGAATGGTTCTACATGGAAGTGTTATTGCTGAATGACTTTTTAGGTGTAAGCCCAGATTCATACCGAGATCGGAACATGAATGCAATCTTCAAAATCCAAAAGCCGCACAACGCCTCTGCACTGCGATGATAAAATGGGAACCCTGGCATACCCTTGAATAGAAGCCAGTGACTGAATATACATGTCCCAATACGGTCGTGTATTGCCTTGCACGCTTCCGCATTATACTGAGCAATTTTCTCCCCGACGAAAATGGGTGCTCCATAGAAGTAAATAGCGAGCGTTCCTCCAGGCTAGAGCAATTTGTGAAAGGCGTGCAGTGGTTTGGAGGCATCTAGGAGTGGCACCTACTCACAACCACGAGTTTTGTGTTGCCTCGGCCAACATTCGGAGTATCATACCTTCACCCGCGAGATTCTCAGCAGAGCTTTTGAGAAAAGTGATCTAGGGGAGAACATTGGTCTTTAAGAGATTTCAAACAGCGTTCGGTGTGCTTTCGTGCACGTCCGAGCTCACACCATAGTCAAAGCGCTGTGCTAATCTCTGCGATATTCCAGAAGCCACAGGGATTTCGTCGCAGTACTTGTACGACAGGGGTAAAAAGACAGTTTCGTTGGGTTGAAGAGGAGTACAACGAATTGCTGACTCAACATCGTCTGTAACTGCCTTTCCGAATAATTTCAAAGCCTCTCAAAGCTTCTCAGGGATGACTTGGACCAGAAAAGACTGCCTAGGAACAGTCACACTATGGCATTTGGACATCACTGAGTACAGAGAGCACACTCAGCCCAGATGGCGGAGTTGGCAGTAGCCATTCTCTAATGGAGCTTTACCAACATCGAACGGGTTACAAAACCGATAGAGAAAGACCAAGACACTTCTACAACACTACTATTTATCCACCAAGTGCAAAACTATTGAAATTATAAAGACATCGTTTGAGATTTTCCTAGTTTGAAGATGCAATGTTCGAAGAGTTTGGTTGAATCGGATCGAGAAAATTGACGGCAGTGAAGGCAAGCTCCGAAAACGAAGTAGCATTACATGCGCGCCGCCATCTGTTGCGTCCAACGTTCTTTTAATACGAGCATGTCTCGTTGAAGGGCAGGTGCTTCATGAATGCTAAGTTGGACCTTCAGAATACATGTTGGAAGAATTGTATTGCAGACCTCATTTGTACATGAGTGCCTTCTCTTCAATTGGCGCAATTTCCACATCTTCCAGAAATTGCCGAATATTTTCGTCGTCTTCACAGTGAGATGCACCCCTCGCTTCCAACGCCAACCAGTGACCCTCCGCTTCTTCAAATGGGACCCGAAACCTCCTCCAAGCAATCTTGGGTGCGAATTGGTCCTCATCATCTCTTCCATGTATATCTCTCCCCAATTCTGTTGGATCGCACGGGAATCGAGTCCCATCTGGATGGACCCATTCTTCTTCCCTATAGTAGATCACGACCTTACGGTCAGTTGTTGATTTTTTATCGAGGATCATAAATTGGTTGATGCTTAAAGGGGCAGGGTCATCTTGGTCGACCAATTCGCGGAACAATGCCCGAAGTTGTGGATATGTGGATGAATCCAGCTCAGTCTTCGCGAGCGAGGCTAGAGTATTCGCTCGCGACTTGATATCTTCTGGCGAGTTGGATGTCACCAGAATATAAGGTTTGATGTCGGTGCCCTTCAGGGCAGCGGTTCTGGTAAAGTCTGCCCATTCCTGAGGTACTTGTGTGAGTAGACGGGCACTATCCGCTGTAGTGGGAATGTAGAGAGAATTGTTTACATACCTCAGGCGTGATATCAAATGTAGCAAACACTAGAAGGTCCGGCATGGTTTGTTAACGATCACGTAGTTGCTACAGGATAGTACCAGTAGTAGAGGGAATTCAGTAGAGAACGATTCGTATAAAATATGTTATATTTCTCCGGAAGCATCAAGATCGAGCTGGTGGGTTCTTAGAAGGCGACCAACAGGCAGTGCCTCGAATGGATAACGTGTACTTTATTGCCCAACAACATTGCAGCGGGATACATGCAGCGAAACTGACCAACTGGTGCAAAGTGAGACCACGGCTGCCTTACGGCTGCCAGGCTCGACCACAGTCTGCCCTTGAATGATGCCACGGATTAGCGTTGGTATTTTACCTAAGGTGTGTAGTAACACGGAAAGTCTGTAGCAGATCCCCGAGTGGCCCGTGAGTTTCGCTAGGTATGATGTGTTGCATGGATACTCTTGCTCAGCCTTAATCTCTAATTCGGTCCAAAGACCGGCCGGCAGGGACCGGTCCACGACCATCATCGACCGTTTGGACCAGAGCATCAAAATCACTGAATCTGCTCAGTGTGGTCCTAAATTTGGTACATAACGCTACATACTTAGCGACACAGCAGTCGCGAGCTATGCTTACGCAATTAAGAGCCTGGTCTGTAGAAAGCGTTTATTTCCATGACTATACCTTTACACTAAGCAAGCATTGTTCAGCAAATGCTTCAACACTAATACCTTCATGGTCGGATTTGTCGAGCTTCCACCAGGGAAGGCTCTGTCTAATCCATTCTATTTAACACACAATTTCCTAACTTTTGACTACTAAAACCGTTCCTATTTTTCTTGCTCTATCTTGTCTTCCTGCTCTTCGTCTTCCCGCTTTTCCTCCTCCCGCTTCTCCTCCTCCTGCTTCTCCTCTTCCCGCTTCTTAAAGCCGGTAAAAGCACCATCCCAGTCGTGCCCGGTCCATAGGTCGCCTGCATCAACGTTCACCATGTGCCAGTTCCAGGCTCCCCCGGCTCCCTTCTCCGCAAATTTTATCATGGTTGTCCAGGATGGATCAGTCTTGGGTTTGCCTTTCCGTGTACAGATCTTTCTATTAGGAGGTTTACTCGCCAGAGCGGTGCAGTATGGAGCCGAGGTTCCAAAGTTTTGGAATACCTTGTAATAAAATTGACCATTCGACACTCCTGCCGCCTCAACTGCCCTTTCGAAGACTGAGCCGAGGTCTGTAACATCAATACGTCAGTTTGATCTTGTTCGATTGCAAGACACTTTCAGTATTGCTGAAGATTGTCTGGTAAGGCCTATGCTAAGCCCTAGACTCTCTGGGCAGCTGCTCTGGACAAGGTAAACAAGACTTACTCGTGTTTTGTCGCAGCTGGACTGGCGTCATGGGTTCCCCTTGACCTCCTTCTTCGTTCATGTTCATAATCGTCTCCTCAGGGCTTCTTCCGATTATGTTTAGCACAGCATCCGAGATATCAACTCCTCGTCTTAATCTTGCTTGCTCGTTACTTTGAAGAACCAGTCTAAGACTCGCCTCAGCGTTACCGTCGCTTCCTCGATTGCTGTTATACATGATATATTGTACAGGATTTGGCCCTTTAAGACAGAGAATAGTAAAACAGTCCGCATCACACACAGCTTCATTGCCGACGCAGTCAATATAGGCTGTTTTAGGGTCGTTCTGTGCTCCAGTGGCGCGACGCTGTAGCTCAGCAGGAATAGTGTTAGATAAGCCAAGGTGGCTGAAAGTAGTCAGAGCGATGAATGTGGAAAAAGTCCACATGCTGGGTAACAAGCTGGGAAAGTAAGATGCTCTGGAAAAGAAACCCAAGTTGATCTTTTGAGTATTTGAGGATCAGAAATCTTTACTACACCTACAACCTCTTTATACCTCTTTCGTGCATATGACAATGTGCGTTAAGGCTGATGGTCAAACCAACCTCAGTGGAATTATGTTCTCATAGGGCCAGAAACCATACCGTCACAGAGTTGGATCTACAATTGCGACTTGGGAAGCTTTTAATCATGACTAAAAAACATCGTTATTGCGTCTGGTCAATGATGCGCAAAAGCATTGCTCAGCTGTGAAGTTGAAGATGTCGGAGGTTGTGAATCTTGTGACGACGTAAAAGGCTCAGGAAGCACAGGAGGCACATAATTGACCACATGTAGTGCGACTAATTCTCTCGAGAGAATCCCTATGTTTGTTCTTGACATCGATCTACAAAACATCCCGAGCATCGTCATCCCTCAGGCCAAGTCCAAGCCAGATCGCAATCATTAACGACTAATAAGGTAGAAGAGATAGTAGATCTGGGGTAATTCAGGACTGTTAGGACCTCCCAGTCATCAACAGACGAAGGTGGTCTCTTCGGACAATGCACTGATTTCTCAGAACCAGGAGAATGTGACAGAACAGTCGTAAAGGCTGACATGTACTGGTTTTGTCGTTGGTAAGGCAATCGGATGAACCTCGGCTGTCTCAGGTCGCCTGCCGTCTTTGCTCGCTAAGATGTAACTAAGCAGACCTCTCGCTTAGCTAGGTAATTCGATCTGTCAAAATCTCGAGCTGAGCTGAACTCTCAGCGTAAGAGGTCATGACGATCACCCACTTAATCTATTATGTTGTACTCACGACTGCTGCATTACAGGCCTGACCGTTGTTTCATCAATAATCAAGTCCGCCCACAAAAGCCGATTCTTGCCATTAGGCTGTCCTGCTGTTGAAGGAGTAGATCTTTTCGACCCGATGCTGTAAAGTACTAATCAGTTGGTATGTCGGCCTCAAGTATGCTTCAATCTAAATTATTGGTTTGGATAAAGTCATTTTGGCAGAGTAGTTGGATTGGGAAATTCTGTCAGAGAGTCTTGTCGTTTTATGACACAGGGACTGGTCTCAGCGACGACACAGTCCAGAGATCAGAGAGTCTGCGTGATTTCTATCAAGAATTCTTTTGGTAGCAGGTGTAACGTCATTGCCGGTCCTCAGCTTCTATGTTAATGAGAGGACCTCAGAAATATACAAGCATAGACTAGATTAGCTCTGGACTTTTTATCGGATCGTTAGCAACAAGCTGAGGGGCTTAATGCGATGTGGAAGCAAATCCGTCAAAACCCACAGATTTCGTGCGATTGGTTCCTATGCCTGCCACTAAACCCTGTTAGAATGAATTTCATAACGTTGCGTGATCCTTAGGACGACCTAAGATCCTAATAGCGTCCATAAGGCGAGCGATGCTGCACAAAATCCCAACAAATAAATTGCGATCTCACACTATCTATTGTCGGATCTGTGACAATGCCATTGTAGGAGCCTGAAAAGCAGATGATCACATATGGGCCTTTTACAAGAGGCTTGAAGAATCTAAAGTCTGGTTTTCACGAATTCGGCGCTGCTTGAGTGTCTCGAACGTTCACGTTGCGAAGGTTATTATGGATGGTAGGTATATACGAGCTTGGTAAAGCCTCATCGCGAGTCTCTTTCTTGCTGAAAAGACGGGAAACCCGTTGTCTACTGCGGCATACAATCATTACCAACAGTAAATAAACGCAATTATGGAATACAGGTAACAGAACGAGGTTTTGCGCTGGCGCAGAGATTGTTACCACCTGACCGAACGGACCAATCAGGACGTAGAACGATCCATCATGAAAGCGGAGCGAGGCCGATGTAGGTGAAGGGAATACAACTGCAAGGTCATCAATAACTCAGTTTCAATCATTGTGAATAATGAAGGGGTCAAATGCGAGGGAAGAACAAGTAAATCCATCTCGTGCTTATATACTTGAGGTACATGTAGTGTCTCACTGTGCATAACCACCCGGTGGTGGCTCACTTGAAGTTTCTGCATATGCAAAGAATGCCTCAAGGAACAATCTGGCATATTTGTCATCAATGGTCATCGTGCCCACAAGCACACCTGTGAAGAGTGATCGCAGCCTAATGCTGACATTTGGACGGCTCATCTCGCCCAGCGAAGCAGCAGTCCTTTTATCATGAAATAGATGTGCATAGTGTGGGATCGTGCATGAGGTAGAGAGATCTCCCATATTGTTCGGGGGGATGCTGGACCTTCCAGCAGTTGCAGAGTCACCCATACGGTGCATGCTATCTAAGGTGGTTGGTAAGGCTGTAGGTACTCATACGCAGCCCTCTTAACATGAATCAGTAAAGCCATGCCCTTCACGGGAGATTGATGTGGGAGAAATCGAAGATCGATCAACGTCGTGGTCGCGACGTCGACTGCGCCGTGAATCGGCGTCATGCATATGCTTGCACTTTCGAAAGAAAGCCACCCTTGGTTGTGCGAAGTATTCTGCTTGGACCTAACCTTGGAGCGGATAATGTCGATGATGGCTTCTACGTTGCTCATGTAGCTGAGTTGAAATAGAGCCAGCTCTTGGAATAATGTCAAAAAGAACGGATAGAATCAGGGGTACCAGGGGTCTTAGAGAATCGCTTTCCACGAATGTGTATTGACATGCACTCATGCATGCTCTTCTGTAATGAACAAATCGTCAATATCACCATGTAATCATAGAATTTCAGCTGTGGTACTCCGTAGAGCGAGGCCGCATGATTTACGGAGCAGGATTGCTCCGACCGGGCGAATCCACCACCCGGCCAATCATCATTATTCATAATGATTCACATTTCATCCATAAAATACCTTGTGCACGCCAATACAACCACAAATTTTTAGTTTGCTTTTGTCAGCATTGCAGTGTTCAACGTACAACGTGCTACATACCGAGCCAAATCTGCAAAGCAAACGTCTTACATGTGTAGTTCTCTGCATTCCTATTGCCTGCGCAGTTGCACAGCCAGGCAGCCTAGCGCTGCATTTACCGTCCGCCACTTTAAGCCTTGCACTACCACATAGAGTCCCTTTCTCGACACAATCGATGAAGGAAAGAAAATCTGGAGGCAAAGAGATGGACCACTTTGTCTAGGACGGACATTTATGTGTTTGCCACACTACAAAGGGGCCTCGCCCCCGTAGATGAGGGATGTCAGTCATGAATCCAAACTTGCAATCATGCAGGTATATTGCCATTCCCAATTACCAGATCCTATGCATTATGTCCGACTTATCGACTTGTTGCCTGGTGGTTTTGACGATGAGATCCGGCTTCTGATTTTTCAAGCGCCTTTAAATGAGTATGACATACAACAAGGGTCAATACTATCCTTGGATAAACTGAATAATACACTACCGTCAGGTTGGGTTGCCAAACAGACCGTCGAGGGACGATACTTGTTCAAACCAATCAATGCCCAGAGTTGGCAATGGGCGCATCCAGATCCATCATTTGACGAGGCAAGCTACGTTGCTCCCGAATTTAGAAGCAGCAAATTTGCTACTTCGAATCCTTGGCCGAGATATGAGGCTCTATCGTACACATGGGGCTCGACAGCGGAAACGGAAATGGTATCTATCGAAGAGTTGCACTACTCTGGTACATGGCCACTCGACTCAGACCGAATATCCAATCCAGCAAAAATGCCGCTCACAACGAACTTGACATTGGCTTTGAGATACCTTCGGTATGAAGCAAAGCCTCGGCGGCTCCGGGTTGATGCCATTTGAATCAATCAACTAGATAGTCTCGAGAAAAACTGTCAAGTCCGGCGCATAGGGTCGATATTCAGACTAGCATATCGCGTAATCGCCTTTCTTGGTCAAGAAGAGAGCGGAAGCAAGCGGGTTCTGGATTCTTTGCAATGCTGGGGCGAGCAATGGGAAATACTTGTGCCAAACTTTCGGATCCGTTCTCCAGGCGTGGTTGTCAATAGAGGGATACCCGATAGGTGGGACGAACAAACATGGGCTGATATTACTCAATTCCTCAAAAGACAATGGTTTACTCGACTGTGGATTATGCAAGAGTCGCATCTCGCGAATGGGCGGGCAGTCGTTCAGTGCGGACGGCATACCATCTTGTTATCAGTCTTACGACGAGCCCTCAGAAGTTTGGAGGTCCTGGAATGGCTACCATGCAGAGATATAAGGCTACAGTTGGAATACACCACCAAGATGACCTACTATCATTCGACCCTACCTTTTCGCGCCGTGCTCGAACTGGGCCGCGATCGCGCTTGCAGCGGTCCTCGTGACAAAGTATACGGCTTGCTCGGCCTTATTCCGGCTCCATTTGCAGCCGACATGGTGCCATCCTATGCCAAACGAGTCGAAGATGTATACAGGGACACTTTTTTGACATATCTGTCGCGTTTCGAACGTCTCGACCTATTAAAAAGCTGTTATCAAGCTAGGCGCACACTTCGCCTTCCATCTTGGGTTTTTGATTTGCAGTCGGACATTCCCGTCAAGATCATCAATCCGCTTCAATTCGCCGCTGGATGTTCACGTACTCATTTCATTCATACGTTACCAGACGTTCTTGAAGTTGTTGGGCTGACCTGCGCTACCTTGGATAAAGTTTCTGTACCTCTAAACAAGACAACTGTCGATCCTCTTAATGTGATTAGGTCATGGCAGCCGGAGGATGTGACTCGAGGTATATATCCAAACGGCGAGAGTTTGAGCGTTGCTCATGCAATCGCCCTTCGTATGAACAGATTCCGAAATCGTTTTCCCAAAGTTAGATATACATTGGGTGAATGGTTAACCTCGTGTTTACAGACTGGCCTCCTAGGACTGGAGAGTGGGACAACACCTTCTAATAGTGATAATGAGATTCAGACTTTCCATGCCCGTGCGATAGAATTTTGCACAGGGAGAACGTATGTTCGAACAAGAGAAGGCTACGTAGGCTTAGCTCCGTGCGATGCGCAGCAAGGTTAATTAGACCTGACTTTTACCAGACAGTGACTGACAAATTAGACGATATAATCGTTGTATTGCTTGGTTGTGATAGTCCAATATTATTGCGAAGACAGTCAGATGGACATTTCAAAGTCATTGGAGAATGCTTCGTCTATGGCCTTAATGACGCCAATGCTTTGTTAGGGCCTTTACCGAAACCTTGGAACGTGACAATAAATTGCGGGTTTGGCGGACATCTCCTTGCTCGCGCTGGTGGTAGAAAGAGTCTTCGATTCTTTAATTCTGAGACCAAAGAGTACACTTATGAAGACCCAAGGCTTCCACCACTGGAAGCATGGAGAAGGATTGACCATAAGCCGGGGCCGGCTGTACCAGAGATCTACGAGCACTTCGAACACAAGGAGACAGGAGAGATAATGGATTCGGATCCGAGATTATTACCACGAGGAGCCCAATTGCAAACGTTTTCCTTGATATGAATGTTATTCTGTCAACTTGAAATACAGTAACCATGAATGATCTTACATTTTTATTTGAAGATGATGTCCAGATTTCGTAGGCGACAAAATAAAAGTAGACAATATTCGACGTTCAGAGATCAAAATTTCGATGTCATCTGATCCTCGGGAAAATCGCCATCAGAATCTCACGTTGTTTAACTGAGCACGCTTGTGTTCTTTTGGGTTCAGACAACATCCTCCTCCCCCATACGAACGTTTCCACTAGCATCATTGCCAACCTGGGCGAGCGAATATTGCAATTTGCAGCTCAATTGCAGCAAAATCTTGAGAAAGATGTTTCAAACAGGCCTTGGAAAGTCCGATGAGAGCACTCTTATCCTGATCGTTGTAAAGAATAATCCAGGGCGAAAGGATAGTGGAACCTTAGCAAGTCCGGCGACCTTCAACTCTTTTCCAACATCTGCATCCTGTCAGCTTCGGCTTTAATCACTTTTGCAAGAAATCGGAACCTACAACATATCGATAACGTACTGCCGCTACTGTTCAGCGTGATCGGAGTCGTCTTGCGCGAGTTCAACGCAGCTTCTTTCGTACACCGTATGGTTTCTAGAACTCTACCTGTGGATAATAACTCGTAATTTGTGGTCGGTCACTGGTCTTGCTGTTCTCAGACACTAAGGAGACTGTTCTCTCCCGGGATGTTGATCGTGTTGGCAGACTGCTGCAAGATTCGCAGAGCGGGTCTGCATGAGTGCCACTCTATCGCCTCGCTCACGTCATATCTGTCGCCAGGGGCATGTTTTCTAAAGGTGCTGTGTTTCCATTATGACCCAGAGTCTAAATTATCCAGGCGCAGCCCGATCTCAAGCCTTGGAGGAGCTTGTCGCGGACGTCGGATCGCTATCCTCGTTAGATTCTGATGAGATCAAGGCTTTTTTGCTCTACACGATTGCTCTAGAAAGAATTCGCTTTAGCCTCCCTGGGTGTCCGCGCAGAGCCAGGTTGCTTGGCCTTGGGTAGCAACACGAAAATAATGACAGCCTCTGGCCTGCATTTGGCGGAAAACGATATCAAGAAAACGCATTTGCCGCGACGGCCACAGACAGTACCGCTGGGATTATCTGTAACCCATAATGATAGCATCGCGTCAACGGTTGAGGATTTGATCTTCACCTCCTAAGCCACATAGGAAGATACCTTGCTTATCTGTGCATTTTCTCATATAATGCAGTATGAGAGTCATTTCTTCGAGAATTTTTGGAACCTTTAAGTCTGACCCCGTGTATATACCATTCGATCCAGAGCTACACCTTCCTCTCCTGCTCTCGCATGTCCCCGATAATGCCTTCACAGGATTAACACTATCGAGAATGAGCGGCCGCAGCCTATGACGTCGTAAGCGAATTACCTCTCAGTTATGTGATTGTATATATGCAACTGTGGCAAGCTTGCCAGCCTGAATTGTTTGCCGAAAATTATGCAGTCATGCTTCATATCTAAAGATATCTTACTAGATAAAGTAAATGCGATGGAGACTCCGGATCTAAAAGAGTCACCGTCCCTACAGTCATCAACAGCCCCAGAGGCGTTTCTGGCGTGGTATAAAAAGCGAAAATTGGAACAAGGAAAAAACCTTTTTGTCGGAAGAGAAACGTTAACGATTGCTTGTGACCATAGAAGCGCTTGGGTCAAAATGTCCGGTCACACATGCTATCCAAAGACCACAAAGTAGTCACGGATAGCCTGAGGTCGTTAGTACCGACAACAAGATTGAACTCGTAACTTACTGGCTCTAGTAGATAGTGCCGGCTAACCTGGGATGGGTCTGTTGCTAATGAAGACGTGATCTCAATGATCTGTCCAGATTTTGCCGTGTGAGTCCGTGTTCCTTGTCAGCTCCGCTACCCGGGCTTTGATCCTTGCCACGCGTGATTCAATTGCTAAAAGAAGTTTCATCAGCCAACCCCTTTCCTGTTCGTCCGTTTTAGCAAGGTAGAGTACTCACTCTCTTGCTCACTGTCTTCTCCATCCCCGACTCTCGCATCCCGCCACGGACCTGATCCAGCCTCCTCACTCCGCCTGCGCTGCCTCTCTGCAGCTTCCTCCCGGATCCGCGTCCATCGGTCCTGCATCGGCGCCGTTTGCATCACCTTCGCCTCTGCCAAGAGGTCCATAGAATATGAATGACCCTGGTGACGCGATTGGCCAAGAGCATTCGCTGACTCTTCCTGTATCTCCTGAGGAAAGAGATCCGTGGTATTCTGGGATACGGCGTCTTCCATATGCGTGTCTTCGACTCTAGATATCTGCTGCATTCGCTGATATTTGTTCATAAACGTATCAAACTCCAGTTGCATATTATCTGGAATCCGTTGCGCCAATAATGAACGAGGTTGTAAGGTTGGGGGTATTGTAGAAGTGTCTGGAATATTGGAAGACGCCTTGTGGTTTCTAAGCTCTTGCATCATTTCTAAAAGCTTATGTTTCAGCTCGGTCACGGTCAAGGACTCAAGATCAGGCGTCATCCACTCTTCAGCGTGTTCGTTGGATTCCTGTACGCTTTCGGCCCAGAGAGCCACGCCTCGTTGATGAGTCGACGCAAAGGATATAGTATCGGCCTTTGTAGACGCAGCATCGGCAATATCAGGATGATCTTCCAAGCAAACATCTGCGATTAGCGAGAGTGTTTCCGCATCTCCTATGCTCGCTATTCTCTGCTTCACGGCACCTGCTTGTTTGGCCATAGGTACAGAAGGACTTGTGATACCCTGGAGACTATCTACGAGATCCTTGATTTCCAACACGAGCGCGCTAAATTTCTTGCGATCATATATGACCCAGACAATTTTCTGCATGACCTTCGAAGTTCGCGCAGCTTTTGAAGGTCGAATTGTGAAGTTCGAGAACGAGGCGGCTAAGGTGCTGAAAGGTCCGATTTGGTCTGCTTCCGGAAGAACATCTTCTGAGGTTGCTCGCCTGCATCCGTATTTTTCTCTGATATTTTGAGTGTCATTGAATAGCTGAAATATGACTTCAAGTAGTTCTCGGACAAGCTCTGGGAAGCGGAATTTGTCTATTGGGCGGTCTTGATCTGTTTCGGTGATATCGGTGAGACCCATAGACTCGCCCCAGGTGTACAGCCTACATTTCTCAATATTGAGCCGCAATTTTAATTTCTTGAAATCCACTTCTTGCTGTTGACCTGTCTGAATGAGGTCAAAGGCTTCGATACAAGTTTTGAAGAGAGCAGCTAGTGTGACGCCGCTGGCAATTGCACCAAGCAACTCTGCCATGCTGTGACGAGTTCCCGTGTATATCAAGAAGCCATTCAGTGCAAACAAACGTATTCACTGCTCGTAGCTCACGGGATGGGTCCCAGCTCCGTTCAAGCTTCATTCAAGCTTGGATAGAAGAATGTGGTCAACACTGAACTGCTTACAAGGCTATGTGCCTGCCTAATCTGTGATAATTGCGCTGTAGATGAGGCGCAGCCCAAGCTGTAGCGCCGGAACAACCGCGATCTTGGATTTTTCTAGACTGAGTACTTGGAAAAGGTCTCTAACGTTTTTCTGTTGGGGAAGGGGGGGGGGGAGTTTCGGTGGCTGGTTGACAGGCGCAGCAATGTTCTGGGAAATCTCCTTGATAGAGTACAGACTTTAGATCATATCAACAACAACCACTATGTCGAGAAGACATTTACCTGATTGGAAGACCTAGAGGCTTATCGAATAGCGGATTTGAGCCTTGAACGGATAAATTCGTAAATTGCAATACCTTTTAGACACATTAGCAGTGAAATGAAGAACAGTGTGGCAAATATAGCTTACCTTATTAAAGAATGTCTACAGGCACGGACAGGGAATAAATTGCGACTCGCCGCGGCGATAGTTCTTTGCCAAGCCCTTCTTATTTCGCATCAAACAAGCATTGGATAAATGGAGTGTTGAACATAGTTCAAAGTGTGTCTGGTTATTAAAATGAACTTTCGAACCGTAAATGCTTCATGTTGCAAAATTGCGAAGTGCAATGGCCAAATTTCAGCGTGGTATGGCATTCCTTTTATCTATGCCAACCTAACGTCATGTTTCCATTGGCACCATTGGTGTCGTGGCACAGCCTCAGGCCAGGCATCGTGGCTTGCAGCTGGTGCATCTCGGTCGGCCCTCCCCTGTCACCGTTCTTAGAGGCGTCCGGATAATCCGCCTGTCGTTCGTTCTTAGAGGCGTCCGGGTAATCCGCCTGTCGTATCAAAACTTGAGACGCATTGATAGGCTGTCTTACAATTAGGGAGCTGTAGGGCACTATCTATGAATTCTTTAATGTCTAGCAGCTCTTGTCCAAGAGAATTGAAAGCCTGCCTTAGCAAAGAGCGCGCTCGTTCTGTTTAAGCGCTGTAGACAATGCTTAGGTTACCTTCGAACCCAGATACCGTCGAAGTCGTGACCCTGCGAATCCTTGCAAAATCATCCCGCATCCGAATTGCAGTGTGAAGGTGCTGAGTATCCGAACATTGGGTACAAAGAGTAGCATGGCATGACGTGCATGTATTGTGAAGAGGGCAATTCAGAATACTGTTCGCAATGTCTACACGCCTTATTTGTTTTCAGTCTACATCGCCGGGGGATCGAAGAGCCTATCGCTAGGCTGTCCTCAAGACAATGTTTTACTGCAGAGTCTCAGAGACTATCGACGTCCCGCATGTTCCAAGACTCAAGTTCCAGTCTCCTGTCGATCAGCACTGTCATTCCAATGAATCAGTAATTTTTGCGAACAAAAAACTCTTCAAGATTCCTCCAATCTGATGCAGATACGAGTCAAAATGTCAAGAGCTTGTGGCGAGACTTGTTCCGAAGTGTGTTTACAGACTTCATATGATCGATGTTTGGGAGAAAAGATGAGGAAGACAAGCCAGGAAGGAGTGCTGGCATACCAATTGGTCATGCCTCATAATTAATGTGACCATAATTTCACCACTTTATCAGCACCGCCACTTCCGACTTTAAGACCGTCGGCACTCCAATCAAGTGCAAAGACTTCGGCTTGATGACCAGGGAGGTCTTCCGCTAGTTTTCCACTCTCGACACCCCACACCTTTACTGTGGTGTCTTTGCTGCTTGAAGCGAGTAATCTGCTATCTGCGGAGAAACAACATTGATAGACTGCACCGACATGACCTCTCAGTGTCCTCACGAATCTGCCATCTGCGGCGCTCCATAACTTGACATGATTGTCAAACCCGGCTGACGCAATATAAAGACCATCAGGGGAAAAGGTGACATGATTCACCACTTTCTGATGCCCAATCATCCTGCCAAGAGGCTTCGTTGTTGTCAGTGGTTCCCACAAGAACATCGTGCAGTCGTCGCTTGCTGAAGCAAGACGTTCTACGAGCTTATCCCCAATCCTAGCCGCTTTTTCGAAGTTGCGCTTTGCGGCAGCCCTTTTCTCGGTTTCCTCTTTCGGCGCTCCGAATTTGGGGTCCCGGTAGGCGATACGAATAGCAAAGTCGGTTGACAATGTCAGATGATTGACCCAATGTGCGTGTGATTTAAGCGTGTTTATCAGAGTCCCCTTGTCTGCATCCCACACTTTGATCGTCTTGTCCTGAGATGCCGTGTATATTTGTCCCAGACCACCCCATTTGACGCATGTCACTGATGCTGAGTGCCCGCTCAATACCAAGTCGATGCGGCGCCCTACTACATCCCAGATCCGGATCGTCGCATCCTGGGAGCAGGAAGCTAGACGAGGTCTGCCTGGCTGTTGAGCATGATAGGGTTCCCATGATAAATTCCTGACTGCTTTTGTATGCCCTGTTAAAGGACCGCCCAAGGCTTTTCCCTGTGTGTCCCACAATCGCACGGTCTTGTCCTTACTGCCGGTGGCGATGATTTCATTGTCCACAGACCAGCTAACAGCAAATATCCAGTCAGTATGACCTTTCAGAGCTGTCACCGGTGTCGCAGTGTCACAATCCCAGATTCGTGCTGTTGCATCTCCGCTGCCTGTCAATAGTCTCGAAGAGGTCTCAGGAGAAAACTGCATGCAAAGAATGGTAGAACCGTGGCCTTGTATAGTCCCTGAACATCTTGTGACGGCTTTTACTCGAAAGACAGCTTGAGGTGCTCGTTTGATCGTGATCTCTGGTTCGGTAGAAGTTTCGAGGGCACGCCGATCAGACTGTAGCATAGACTGGTAGAGTCCGTCTTTGATAAGTATCTGAGGCACATCTTCGGAGACATATTAGCTATCAGAAATATTAGAATTGAATCAAAATGAACGTCAAAGTGAAAGCATCATTGCCTTACCCGACGCAGCACCTATGCCTGGAGGTTGGTAGAAAAAATTATAAGGTATTCGATCCGAGGCACCATCATGGCCATCTATATTATTCGCAAGAATCTCCAGATTTTTGACAGTAGCGTCTCTAAGCTCAATGTAGACGGCAGGACCTGTTGCTTCACCGGAAGCATGATCGTGAAATCGCACGCGAACTCGCCCCAGATTAGTTGGGATATTGTCACGCTCTTCTGCCTCTGCTTTCGCTCTCGTTTCGGCTGCGAGCTTTTGCCGCTTGCTAGGAGGTGGTAGAACAGTCGCCATAATGTTTCAAGTCGTAGAGAGTTCCAGGCAATTCGGAGGCCAGTATCAAAAAATGTCTGGCAGAATAATTTCGTAGACGCAGTATGCGGTAGCTGCTTTAGGTAAGTCGGCACATGCGGAAATGAGCCACCCCCTGTAATGAGCCACTCCACCACCTCCAAATTGTTCCATCTCATTTCCCAGAATTCGCTCCACCACCCACCACAACAGTTCAATATGTCTTTCCGTGAGGGCATTATTACTTCTGCTATTGCTGATTACAAATCAGGTGTTTTTTCCTCAATAAATCAAACCGCTACCGCGTACGGCCTGCCCAAATCCACTCTCAAAAAACGCATTAAAGGACAAACAAATACATATATAAATCACGAATATCAATAGCGATTGACTTCGCTTCAGGAGGAGTTTGTTGTTGAGTGGATTGTTGAGGAAGATGACCGAGGATTTCCTCCTAACCACGCTCGTGTTCGTGATATGGCTGTTCGAATTATTCGTTCCACCGGAGATAATCAATCAATTGGTAAAAATTGGATTCACAGTTTCATTAAACGAAATCCACGCGTTGTTTCGATAATTGGACGAAGGTTAGATAATAAAAGAACAGAATACGCATCAAAAGAAATAATTACCGCGTTTCTTATTTCGGTGGAGAAGACGCGGAAACGGCTGAATATTCGACTGGAGGACATATACAATATGGACGAATAAGGCACAGGTTTAGATATTTGTATGAATTCAACAATAATTGCTCGTTCAAATAAGAAACAGGCTTATAAAAAAACACCACAGAATAAAGAATGGGTCACCGCTATCGAAGCTGTGAACTCATTAGGTCAATATATCCATCCACTCATCATCTTCAAAGGAAAACACCTTCAAACAAGCTGATTCACCTCAAATGAATTACCTGATTGGTATTACATTACCTCACCAAATGGCTGGACATCAAATGAGATAGGATTTGGCTGATTGACGCGTATATTTGATCCACAAACACGTCCTAAGGATGGTGGATTCCGGCTGTTAATTCTTGACGGTCATGGCAGCCATATCAGCATAGATTTCCTCTACGTCTGTAAAGCTGAACTCAAGATCGAATTGGTGTTTCTACCTCCTCATACATCTCATATCCTTCAGCCATTAGATTTATGTGGCTTTAATCCTGTCAAAACGCGTTACCGCAGCCATATCGAAGCCCTGGCCCGTTTGGACGATGCTGCTGCTGTCAAAAAGGATCGGTTCATCCACTGTTATAACCTCGCACGTCAAAAAGGCTTTACCGAACGAAATATTAGGGCTGGATGGAAAGCAGCAGGTTTGGTGCCGTTCAATTCGTCTATTCCGTGCAGCTCACCATTCGTTTTCGATACATCTACTTTATTTTCTGAAAATACCACTCCTCCACAGCGGAAACGCACTCAATCCAATTCCTTACCTGCTGTTGAAACACCTCAAAACAAGCAGCAGCTTCAAAGAGCTATTCGTACGGTTGGAAAGGCTATTAAGATAGACAGAAGTATGAGGCGTTTGTTCCACAAAACAGGTAAGACATTAGAAATAGCAATTATTAAACACACAACACTGGAGAATGAGAATAAACAGTTTCAATCTCAATTAGAACGAATGACTCATAAGCCTAAACAAAAAGCTATCAAAATTGATGCGAATGCGAGGTTTGCTAATATTGAGGAGATCGCACAAGCTGTTCATGAAGCTGCTGCTGAGGAGGCGGCTCAACCAACCAAATCAACTCCAAAACAAAAAAAAACACCTGCGAACACTTCTGCGCAGCCTGTATTTACTCATATGTGTACACAATTCCAATCTTAGCTGTTGTTGTTGTGATAATTACGAACGAATTAATGAGACGAAATGTGGTGGAGTGGCTCATTACGGGGGGTGGCTCATTTCCGCATGTGCCGACTTATCATGCGTGTAAATTCTGACAAGGGTTAGGCGGCACTAGCAGCCTTACCCGCCCATCTCTTCCTCATCTCCAGCCTCGTGGACACCAGCAATGTCTTCTTCTGTCCAGTCTGATCTGTCAAGCTCTTCAAAGCACCGCATCTGGAGCAGCTTTCAATCAGACTCATGAATGATAACTCGAGTCAGCAAATAGCGTAGCTGGCACGATGAGTCGACCGTCCACTGTACAGTCAAATTCTCTTTCCACTTATCCATACTATGGGGCCACTACCACCACTTCCCGGGTCCGCACTGGACAACCAAGCAAAGGTAGACCAAGTACGGCCCGTCCTAGAACCGGGGTATCAACGCTTGCTGCCACAGATCAGCAGATCATCTGTGCCATTAGTGAGTCTCGCGGAATTGCTCCAACTGTTGGCTTGGCCTTTGTCAATCTTGACACAGGAGAAGCAGCTCTGTCCCAAATCTGCGACAATCAGTCATATGTCAAAACAATGAGCAAGTTGGCGGTTTACTGCCCTTCCCAAATACTGATCATGTCCACTGCCGTGAATCCCAAATCAAAGATGTTTTCTACCATCGAGGAGCACCTGGAAGACTTTGATAGTAACATTACAATATTGGACCGGCGATACTGGGCCGAGAATGCGGGATTTGACTACATACGGCAGCTAGCATTTGTAGAAGATGTCGAAGCCATCAATCTCGCTATTGGTACCAACTATCTTGCTGTTTGCTGTATCGCTGCTGTATGCAGATCAAAGTTTCTAGTGGCGTCGAAGATTGATATGTCTCTAGGTATTCAAATACATCGAGCTCGGAATGTCTACGACATTTCCCTTTCACTCACTCAGGATCAAGTACGAGCCATCGGAAGGATCTATGATGATCGATATCTCCACGATATGTTCCTTGGAATTAATCCAGAATTTGGCAAATCCCAAGTCAAATGATTGTTTGTTTGGACTTCTGAATGATACCTTGACTCCGATGGGCCCAAGACTTCTAAGAAGCAACATTTTGCAACCTTTGCTGTCTCCAAACACGCTGAACCTTCGTTATGATGCCCTTGAGGAACTTACCACCAAGGAAGAAATGTTCTTTGCAACTAGAGCAGGCTCGTATAATGTGGATCATTACGTTGAAGCTACTAATCCAGCTCGTCGCAGCGCTCAAAAATTCCCTTGATGGCGATCGGATATTAACGGCCGTAAATTGAGTATGAAGCTTGCACAGATTGTATCTGACTGACAGAGACCAGCTAATAGCCATACCAACGAAGCTATCCATCCAATATAGCGAACAGTGTATCAACAATGTCATTATGCTTAAGCATTTTCTCACCATGGTACACCCCGTCTTCAACGCGCTTTCAGGTGCCAGAAGCGAGCTACTACATGAAATCCGTGAAGTTTGCAAATGACCAACCACGAGTTCGCTTGACTATGTCGCTAACCCTTCTAGATATGTGCGCTGGAGAATATAGAAGGAGCGGAAAACCTCATCCATCGCGCTATCAATGAAGATACAGCTTACGCGAAACAACCATTAGAACTACGCAATCAGCGGACCTATGCCGTGAAGGTATAGAACCATCTTGCCACAAACAGAGTGCGGTGCTAATATTCATGTTCAGTCCGGGTCCAACGGATTGATTGATATTGCAAGACAAACATACAAAGAGGCAATACTGGATGCCGATGACCATGTCCGTGGACTTGCGGGTGAGAACGTAGAGTGACACCTTGAGACGAAGATTTCTAATCGTGGGGATAGAGACCCATCAGTTTCCGTTAGAGATGAAATTTGACAATGTTCGGGGCTTTTACATTCGTCTGCCTGTCGCAGAACTCGAGGGTCGCGCTCTACCCCCTGTCTTCACTAATGTCTTCCGTCGGAAGAACAATGTGGAATGCCAGACCCTCGACTTGATGAAAATGAATCAAAAGGTACGGATAATAATTCGACTCCCATCACGTTGTGAAGACTCACGAAACAAAGATTGCAGACGCGCATACCGAAGTCGTGATGATGTGTGATCGAGCGATTCATGACTTGATTGTTGAGCTCCGAAGCCATCTCTCCACTCTGTTCAAAATCAGTGAAGCGATAGCAATGCTGGACATGATTTCGGGCTTTGCCAGTATTGTCGCTGCTTCCGACTATGTCAGGCCGCAGCTCGGGAGGGTGCTAGCCCTGAAAGCTGCTCGACATCCTATCAAGGAAAGAAACAGTAATGTAAAGTTCATACCAAACGATGTCTATGCAAACCAGCAGACGCGTTTTCAGATCATCACCGGCTGCAACATGAGCGGCAAGAGCACATACACTCGTTCAATTGCATTGGCATCCGTCATGACTCAAATTGGCAGCTTCGTTCCTGCAGAATATGCTGCGTTTCCAATCGTCGAACAGTTATTCGCGAGAGTCTCCATTAATGATAGCATTGAAGCCAACGTTTCCACCTTTGCTGCAGAAATGCGAGAGATGGCATTCATTTTGCACAATATCGACGATCGTAGTTTGGCGATCATTGATGAACTTGGTCGAGGAACAAGCAGCCAGGATGGCATGGCTATCGCACTTGCAATTGCAGAGGCTCTGATCAACAGTCGGGCAATGGTGTGGTTTGCCACCCATTTTCGAGATCTCGCTCGGATTCTAGAGGAGCGGGCTGGTGTGATCAATCTTCACTTGCAAGCGGAAATGACCAGGAAGAACGAGATGACCATGTTGTATAAGCTGGCAGAAGGAGCCGTTCAAGAACATCATTATGGTCTCAATCTGGCGAGGCTACTACCGCTTCCTCCAAACGTTATTGAATACGCGGAGATGGTCGCAACCCGCCTGCAGGAGCAGGTGAATCGGCGGAAGAGAACCTCTACTGCAGTTTTGAGGGAGAGAAGACGTAAGTTGATATTGAATTTGAAAGAGCATTTGTTGCAAGCACAAAGTGGACAAATGGACGGCGAGGTACTGGCTAGTTGGCTACGAGAGCTGCAGAAAGAGTTTGTGATACGAATGACACGGATAGGGAAAGAAGCGGAAGAAGCAAGAGCAGAGGAAGAAACTAGTTCTGATACGATCATGGAGGATTCAAACGATATATTAACAGAGGCAAATCAGAGCGAGGTGGAAGAAAGTGTGCGAGGGGAATAAACGAATTTGCTCTGAGAGTGTGCAATCAGAAGTGGAAATAGAGCATGAAGTGGCTCAAAGCTTTCCCACAACACACGGGATCGTCCCAAAAGCATGCGGAACTGATGATTTTGCTAAAAGCTCTTTTGACATATCGTGTCTCAATCTCAATATCGAACCTCAGCTACTTTGCATTGGCTGGACTTTCGTATTGCACTGCATGCCAGCATTTCTTGCAACGGCAACTCGCCACAGTCCTTTAGAACTCAGCCAAATTTTGTCTCCTTGTCCTTGATGGGAAAGTCGGATCCAGTGGTACTCTTGTACTTGGCTCGAATGAAGTCAGATATTTGCTCGTCCTTTGCCTGTTCAATCTTTCCCACAGTTCAGTCAGCTACGTAGGAAATGAAACTACCATTAGAATGCAGACGGAAACTCGAACTTACGGCGCTTTCATTGTCCTGAGGACCTTGACCAAACACTTTCTCCTGCACCGCATCAATGCCTTAACGCCCAAGCAGTTAGTGACAGCTCCGCCAATATGGACTCTTGCGGTACGAAATCACCTTTATCGAGCAAGTCCTCATTCTTCTCGCTCTCCTTTCCTCCTCCAGCGGCGGTGTTGATCTTGTCAGTCACGCCGCTCAAGAAGCTGCCGCCAGCTTGCTTTTGCTCAGTTGAGGACGATTCGTCTTTCTTCTCGCCGCCACCAAGATTCTTCACGAAGTCCATGATTTAGAGTCTTGTATGATGATTCAAACTAGCAGATCGGGCTTAAGTATCTTCTAGAGAACAATTGGGAAGGGGCTACTTTAAGCCTTGGTCGAGTGGTAGCGACTGCTTTATACGGCTTGATCAAAGTGCCAAGCCTCACATATCGTATGCCAAGCTCCAAATGCATGAGCCAACATTGGCCCAGCATCCATGCGAAGGCCTTTATAGGGCCCAGCGAATCAGGTCCAGCACATATCATGAGCCAAACTACCTTATGGTGGTAGATTTGCATTAGTCTGATGTTCCAGGCTTCACCTGGCACCATCACACCCAGAAACATCCCACTCCGAGGCGTGACGTCAATCTCTCAAATCCGGTTCCAGGGTCCAAGAGTACTTCAGGTACGTATTTATTATTTTTTTTTTTCATCCCAACGTATGGACTCCTATAGAAAATAGATCATTTTATGTTTGGCGTTTTTCTGGCATGAAGCTCTTATAAGATTCTTTTTAGTACTTCTCATTTCTTCTCGATTCCTCATCTTCATCTAAAACACCATTATCTTCACGCTTCTACCTTGATAATTTCAAGCCGGAGTCGACCGGACAAGTTCAATTATCCGATTTCGAATTGTCTCTCATTGCGATAATGGCGCCTCAAACCCCAATCCTCGTCACCATCATAACCGGCTTCCTCGGCTCCGGTAAAACAACGCTCATCCTCAACCTCGTCCCACAACTACCCGACACCAAATTCGCCATCCTCAAAAACGAATTTGGCGACGTCGCCATCGACAGTCAACTCGCATCCGCCTCCGCCATCCAGGACGTCCGCGAAATGCTCAACGGCTGCATCTGCTGGTAACGTCTTTCCCCCATCCCCCCATCCCTCTTCCTCTGCCTCATTCCCCCCACCCATCTAACATCGCGCCCAATCCAGCAACCAAGTCGGCCAGCTCTCCGACGCGCTCACCGCCCTCACCACCACCGCCTCCCCCGACCGCATCCTCATCGAAACGTCGGGCTCCGCGTTCCCCGCCACGCTCGTGCTCGAGATCAACCGGCTCGCGGCGGCGTCCGGCGGGCGCTACGTGCTCGACGGCGTGGTGTGCGTGCTGGACGTCGCCAACTGGAAGGGGTACGCCGACACGTCGTACACGGCGAAGCTGCAGGCGCGCTACACGGACCTGATTGTGCTGAACAAGTGGGAGGGTGTTGCGGAGCGGGTGTTTGAGGAGGTGCTGGATCGTGTCGGGGATTTGGAGGTGCCGGTGGCGAAGGAGCGGAGTGATCGCGGGTGGGTGGATGCACGGGTTGTGTTTGGGGTGGGGGTGGGGAGGGGTGCGGAGTGGTGGGAGAAGGTCGGGACGGAGGTGGATGGGCACGAGGGGCATGAGCATGGGGAGGGGGAAGGTCATCAGAGCGAGATTGAGGTGTTGTCGGTGAGGTTGGAGGGAGACGCGGCAGGGGTGGATGTGGTAAGGCTGCAGCAGTTGTTGGAAACGGCGCCGAAAGATGAGGTGTATCGGATAAAGGCGGTATTAGTGTCAAGTGGGAACCCAAAGTCATCGGATGGTGAGGTAGCAGGAGGGAGCGAGAATGGAGATTCAAAAAGTGATGCGAGGCGATATGTTTTGAATTGGGCTTTCGGGCGGTGGACGTATACGTGTATTGGTGACCAAGAAGAGTCAAGAAAAGATTCTCCAGCCGTACGAATGACGATCATGACGGCTCGCGGCGAGGCAGATTCATGGAAGAGGCGAATTGAAACAAAAGAATTGGTCCGCGCAGAAGATAATGGCGGTAAACTTGCAATTGAAAAAATTACATGACTTCTGGGGACGAATCTATAAAGTATCGAACTTGATGGCCGATATTCTACGAGGATTTCGGACACGCTGATCGAATAGTGATAACCCTCAGAAAATCTGCGGATAAACGTCTCTTAGTTCGAGATCGTCCGGATTATCGACGGACGAGAAGTCGCCGTTCATTTTATGGAGGCGCGATGGGTAGATATGCCCATGGCCAGAGAACTTGGGTCGAGTGGCATTGCTGCGATAAAACAGCCTCAACCCAAATCTTTCGAGAAATGTGGTAGATGGGCAGGGACGAATCCACTATCAGACGGATCGTTTTCTCTCTGCTCAATTTCATCATGTCTCTGATTGATCGGGCGTAACTCATCGGCCGGTTCCTCAGGTTCTGGCCTAACATCATTCACTGATGGCGCATTGGAACCAGGAGTTGGCGGCACAGTTGAATCTAGTGAAAAGACTTGACTTCTGATGGATTCCACAGCGGGCGAGGTCAAAGCGCTTGTTGCTGCCGGTGACTTCAGATCGGATTCCTCGGGAGAAGCTAGGCCACGCTGAAATGCAAGCCTTTCCGCAGCCTCTCTTCGTCTCTGGACATCTTCTTCCTCTTCTTGCCGCACGAGTTCCTCCTCCTGTTTGAGCTCAGCTAAAGATGGCACAATACTAGCATCGGATTTTGCAGGCTTCATGCTCTCGAAATGGGGAGGTTTCTTCTTTCCAGAAGTATGCATACTTCTCAAAGATCCCGCTCGTGTAGATACTCGCGAATTTGATGGTCGGCCAGACTTTCTTGTCTTGCCACTGCTGCTCTCATCGTGACTGCTTTGGTTCGTTGTTCGACGTTCCAAAACCATAGCAAATTCGTCATCTAGAGGAACCGCATCATCCTCTCCATCACTCGGGAAAATATCGCCTCGAGAGCTGTATGAGTCCGTCGTATGACCTGAGCCAGCCGTCGCACTTCTCTTCCGTCCCTTCTTCCGCGCCATTTCCTCGCCTTCATCAGAATCTTCTGCAAGAGGTTCGGCCTCGGGTCCTGCTCTCCGTGACTGGCCGGGATGTTCCTGAAGATCCGCAGCAGATGGTTTGTATTTCAGCCCTTTACTGCCAACTTTCCAAGGCCATCGGCCTAGAAATCCAAGATATGACGTGTTTGGTATTATGGTTGGATCGGGTCCACCATCGTGCGGCTGTACTGCGCTTTTCCTTCTGCCTCCTGGGTACAATGGCCCGTCTTTTCGCGATCCATAGCTCATTGCTCTTTGCCTTCCATATTGGCCAGTGTGACTACTCCCAGTTCCAGCTAATAACCTGTCCAACTCATCGCTTCCCCAGCCAAGTAGGCCATCTGTCTCGTCCTCCTCCCAATCATCGTAAAAGTCGAAACTTGCTTCTGCTCTTCCTCTCGGCTTTTGCCGCCGTCTCTGTCGAATGCGCTCATCGCGATTGAGAATTGGTATACATGGGCAGGCAGACTCGGCGCAATATGTCAGACTGTTGGAGACGGAAGATAGGCAAGGGCTGATGTAGGTTTGGGTAACATTATAGAGATTAGCCTGAGCAGATTCATTGGCGGACTCGAGATTCTGGGACAGCTGATTCAAGGTCCGTCTTATACGGGGATCACTTCGGCGATACATGTTTGCGTAGTGGGCGAAGCATGAGAAGATTGGTCTTTGGAGGTTGTGACCACTTTCTGGCCCTTATCAAGCCCTTACCGAGACACAACGGGGTCAGATGCTCAAAGTGTAACAGCGTGGAGATATGAAACATTGATGAGGCTGGTTGGTGCTGAGCATCTGAGATACATTTGCGGAGTATCTTCGGCAGAAGCCTGGCGAGACCCCTCTGAGATACGTTCTCTCCGCTTCCGTCTTGAGGCGAGAATGACCTCATGCGCCCTGCATCCTTCCGTCCCCACAGACCCTGACGCTAGCAGCTTTCCACTAGGTCCCTGACCAACGACCTTTTCTCAATTTCCGGATCTTCATCAGCTTCGTGGGCCACACCAGGCAACGCTGGCGATTTGCAACACATATCCCTTGCGTTATGCCTTTCTCGGTAATTTCAGGGCCTGTGACAGTAAAGATCAGCATCTGCGATCCCCGTGCATTCCCTCCGGACAAGCGCCCTGCTGGGGATCGCAGTCTGACTGAGCACCTACATCATGGGCTATAGTGGAGAGCTAGTATGACATTTTCCTCTCGAGTTTGCCAGTTCTGCGAAGTCGCTCGGCTCAACGTTTCATCGAGAAAGATGAACTTTATTTCGCCATGCATTACGTCCGCTTTCTGAAGCCACCTTACTTGGCCTCAGAAGGCGATAAAAAGCTCGTCAAATGTTTGATTACCATCACCACTGATCTAGGTGAGACCTTCTATCCACGAGATACCTCCCTTACAGCCACCCTGCGTTCACAAGATCCAGATGGCGATATCTTCCTCCGCAAAAATGTCTTCTGGCACAAGGGAATGCGATCCCTGCCTCTTGACTTTGACATAACCCATACAGATGTCGATTGGCCAATCCGTGTTCATGTCGGACTCAGGAGCAATCCTTATTCGGACCATTTTGAAAACCAGCATCTTGGTGCTCCTCCATCAGTCATTTCTGCATGGAGCGACTATACGGATAGCTCAGGGGCCAGCTCAGAGTTGCCAAGAATGGTTGAGCGACGTTTCACCCCATTTAGTGATCGCATCATAAGCGTATGGGAGGAAACGGGCGAGAGTATCGCCCGACATCTTTGGTATGAGAGCAATCCGCCCAGTTCCATGTTGAAGACTAATTCCTTAAGGGACGCTGGCGTCGTCTTGGCAGGATTTCTCGACCGTGTCGTGTCATTGCAAGAACGGGACTTCCCCATGCTGGAGCAGACTTTGGCTTCTGCTACCTACAAACGCCTCAATGTTCTAGAGCTGGGTTGTGGTTGCGGCATCGTCGGCATTGCCATGGCACAAACGATACCCGACTGCTCAGTGACACTTACCGATACACCTGAGGTAGAAGAGATCGTCAAACGCAACATTACGAGCATGAACCCAGCAATGTCTTCAACGGTCCAATTCGAGCCTCTAGATTGGGAACTTGATCTTCCGCCCAAGGTCCAGGATAAGACGCTGGACTTGATCGTCGTAGCAGACTGCACTTACAACCCAGATTCAACACACGCCCTTGTGAGAACCATAGCAGCCCTTTGTTCGAAATCACCTAGAGCCATTGTGGTCGTTTCGATGAAAACTCGTCACCCTAGCGAGACTATTTTTTTTGAGCTGGTTTCTGCGGCCAATTTGGTTCAGGCCAGTCATTCTTCAGTCGCTCTGCCCGATAGTGACATGCCCATCGATATTTATGTATACCATAGAGAAGATCGACCCATCACACGTGGTGACACGGAAGGTCCCTAGATGGATAAACGACGGATACTCTATGAGCTCCGAGGGTGTTCATTTGAAATTTTTTTCGGCAGAAAACATTTATATTAGGATCCACAGTGCTATATTCGGGGACTTAGACAAAAGACATTATCTTTGAATCAAAATCGAAAAGAACTTCGTGCGTCTTCCCAAAATGACCGTTGTTGCATCCTGACTACGTTTGTTGACGTTCCTAAACGAGGCAAGCAAAATTGAAAAAGACCGACAAGATGATATATTCCACGCATAAGAAATTCGCTCAGATCTTGTATGTCATTAAAGAGAGGTCCATCGAAGCAAAGACAAAAGCTACAATCCTCACCAATTACCCCTGAATATCGCTCTCCAAGAGCTCCAGAACCCTTAAACGACCAAGGTCTCATCACTGTCTTGACGGTCTCGCTGGGTGCTTTTGATCGCCAAAAACCTCTCGGAAGCGTCGGGATTGCGCCAAATGTCCTCTTCGAATGATTCAAATGAGCCGGTCCGAATTGGTGTGGTTTTTGGTGGCTTCTGGTCCAAGTCTAGAAACTTCCACTCACCCCCGAGGTAAAAATCTTTGTAACTTGCAGGAGTGAGAGTCCGGTGGTATTGAATCAGGAAGGTAACAAGGTCTTCTCTCTCTTCATGAAATTCCATGATTAGTGGTGCGAAAGCCTTGGCTAAGTACAGCCATATCCTTGTGTCCCAGTTCGCTCGAAAACATAAGGTCGCCAGAAGATCCAATAAATACAGCAGCGTCAATTTATCATATAACAGCAAGTCTTGACATATTTTCTTGTAGTATTGATCGACTATCTCAATTACACCTGCGACTGGCGATGTGGTCAAATATTGCGATACTTCTTGAGGGAGTACATAGTCCAATAACACGGCTTCTTGTTTCCGATGACGCTTCCAAAATCCGATCATGAACGAAATCACATCATGGATAGAGTATCCATCGAAATCGAACCATGCTCCGTACGCCGGTGGCGTCATGAAAGTATGCATGATTTCTTCAGTTCTCGAATTAGAAAGGGGGGCATCGCAGATTCCAACGATATCGTCATGGTTCCAGGCTAAGTAACCACATTAGCACCGATGACAATTACAATACAAAAGCAAAATCACCATCATGTGTGTTGAATGAGCATGAAGAAAAAGACTAACCATATGTTCTGAGAAATTTCCCGGACTGGGCGAGGAACGTTGGAATGTAACCGCATAGGCCTTTTTGGCCAGTGTGATCGTTGATGCTGTGCACAGGAAATCTAGCATCTCGAAGGGTTCCTCCTAAGACTGTGGGGTTTGAAGAGTACGGAGAAAGTAATCGAACTTTCAAAAGAGATAAACGGCCTAGCCTTTGCTGAAAAGCGAGGATTGCGAGGCTATTACGCCAGATAATTTTCCTAGTCTTGTTAATGAGCATTGGAGCACTGTCTAGTTCCGACTTGGTTATTTGCGGGCGTGTGCTAGAAGCCGGATTCTCTTCATCACCATCCGACAGCTCAGTGGGGTCACCTCGTCGTGTCTGTTCATTTCTTGGCTGTTCAATAATAGACGCTGGCAGGACGCAAGAGTCGTCTGCAATGCCGAATCTGTATCGCTGGCTGTTGTAGATGTCACTAGCGCAAATAGGTACGGCGACAAGTGAGATATTCGAAACAACAGATAGGCTGATTGCTGAAAGCATCGACGTCCTTGCAGCTGACGTCACAGTCGACAACAACGAGTCTCTATTGCAAGGCCCACGATAAGGTCTCGATGCAATTAGAACTTCCTCAAAGGGGCAACGCACTGAAAGGATTGAAAGAGTCTTGTTTCCGTCCTTGGTCTGGTTTATCTTGCCTGCCACAGATTCAAGGCTCCTGCGTACGGAGATGCTATCCTCAGTGCCAGATTGGGGACGTTGGCTGATATCTGAGCCATTTACGACGACTTTCTCGATCGAATCTCTAAACCCTTGTCTTGAAGCTAAAGCCTCGAAAACAGTCCGACTGGGTGCTCGTAAATGTTCATCACTATGGGAGGATGCATATATTATCGAGACGTACCTATTCAGAATAGTCAGGAGTGACATCAAATTGTTTCTGGTCCTTTGTAAACGTTCAAGCACGCCATATATCGACGATTCGCTCAACACCCATTTAAAGCGATCAAATACCTTCCATTCATCATCATTTTGACAAGTGCCAAGCATTTTCTCTAGCTCCGAAAATGTCATCATGTACTCAGATAATGTCAGTTGAACGTCAGCCACTGTAATCAGCGAAGCCCCGGGACCATTCATGCCTATGGCGAGGGATAAATACGCATCCAAATGGTGATGGACCTCCTTAAGACTGTTGACCTCACTGATCAATTGTTTTGCAGCACGGGGAGCATTTCTCGTCCTCTTCGCAAATCTAATTAAAAAAGAAGACATTACTGCTCCTGCTTCCAAGAGCCCAGCCAAAGACGAAGCAACGGAGAGCACTTCCATCACGCAAGAAAGTCAAAGAATTGAAATGATGCTTCGACGAACCGAACAAATTTCAAGAAACTCTAGCAGTAGCGAGAGATACACCAGGAGGGAAGTAAACGAGCGTTTAAACGTATATAAGTAAAACTGTGAACTTAATTGATCGGAACGAAAAAGGGCGATAATCCATATTTCAATTTATGGATATCTTTGACATCTAGGGCACGTCTGTTTGCCTTGTACCGTCTTTGGTAAATCAGGACGAGCGACTTTTTGCCAAGCCACATGCTACGATAGCGGCAGGCGAGCCGCATGTTTCAAGTTCCGATGTAACAAGGCCTTACTGTATTGTTCATGCTGGGCATGTGCAGGAGGCTTTACGATAAAGGTTGAATCGCTATAATTCTCCGACAAGCACATGGCTGTACATGGCCTTGCAGTCTGCTGCCTAACCGCCATTCGAACGACAGGCTTCTCGCTCTAACATACAGGTCAGATACTATGGCTCGTTCTCAATCGCGGTCAGAGGGTATGTCGGGCACATGCACGCGCATGAAAACAGACTGGTATTTTAAGAATGCCGCATGTAATGCGCAGATGAGCTGAGCACGATATAGGTAGCTGTCCCGTATGTGAAGGTCAATCACTACCAAAAAGAAGATCAAACACTGCCTTCTGCAGTCAAGCCGACCGGATGTTAGGGTATCGTTGATTGCTGCAAGACAGGATGTGTTTACCGACCTAATCATCTGTCTAATTAACCGCTGGAACGGAGAATTAGCAGCCGCGCTAGCGTGAATTAGCTAGCCGCCAGCCACTTGCGCCTTATGGGCAGCTAGGCCTTTGACAAAATGCCTAGCTCCTGGTTCGGGGACATGGGGGGAAATGCCTGGTATGCCTGGCCTGGCAAGTTTCAGCCTCGGGAGCTCATTGATCCGGACCAGACCGCAAAAAGAAAAGGCAGAACGAGCGGTTAGATATCTCACACGACCATAGAGCTCTCATCTTCATTCTTATTCACGTACGCTGAATTTGCAATTGAGGTACGTAAGTTCCGAATTCGTTGACCTTTTTATCATATGCAACAATGCCCAGGGACGTCCTCATCCTGGGCCTATATTGCGTTTAACGCTGGTAACGATGTTAGCGGTTGCAATAGAGAGTTTCACTCCCAGCGAAGATTAAAACAAGCTCGGAGATATCTAAGAGATACGCTTGACAAATCCGTCTAATAGCCGACGATTTCGGCACGCAATGAGATTTTTGGTACTCATCAATGTTTGGATTGTATTGAGCGTCTCCCGAAAGTAGTAATAGCATGTTCAAGGCAAACCAGCATTCCTTAGTACGAGCACTGGAGACAATTCCAGCCTTCTCCGCTCAGCAGATTTTCGACATTCCAATTCTCAGAACCTCTTGCTATTTCATCTTGTCAAGGGGAAAAAGAGAACGTCTCGCCTTTTCTCGTTAAATACTTTGAGTGCATTTAGTGACTTCATAAACTGCTCACACATCCATGAGCGGTAGACTCTAACCGTGAAGCAGTCTTTACTTTAGTACTTCGGTATAGACGTTCATAAAGCGAAGGATATAAACCGATGCGGCAAATTCCTCGGAGTTTCTCTATACCTTGTTCCAATGGATCATTAGTTATCAACCTCGAAGCACCAGCGATTTCTGCTCAGAATCTTGTACTCGAAGCATGGAGTTCTTCCCATGTTCTTACGCAACATCTCCAAGAGCTCACACCTCATTTGACTGAAGCCCTGAGAAGCATTCGCAAACATCAAGATAAGAACCTTGAAGGGAACAATGAGGATGGCGGCACCTTTAATACCGCCAACTCCTCAAAGACTCCTTTTGATATGGGTGTGCTCGAGCTTGGCGCTGGAGTTGGCCTTGTCGGTCTTGCTGCGTCGTCATTGTGGAGCACGGCTGTGATTTTGACCGATCTTGCTCCTATTGTAAAACCACTCACCGCAAATATTGAGATCAATGCAGAGACTCTAGCAGCAACTGGAGGAAGCGCATTGGCAGGATCGCTTGATTGGGATGAGCCTGAAAAACTGACTCTGTCGACGCGTATGGCATCGCAGACCATCACAGCATCAAGTTTGAGACCCGAAGACAAACCAAAGATTATCCTTGCGACGGATGTAATTTATTCTGAAGAGCATCCACGCATGCTAACGAACGCGATTTTTGCATGGTTGAGCCCATGCGAGGAAGCCCGCGTTATCATAGCATATCCGCTTAGAATCGCCTATTTGGACCAAATTCGAGAGCTTTGGGACCGGTTGGAAAAAGGTGGATTGGTGTCCATAATGGAGGATAGAGCAGGAGCGGGAAACAACTGGGATGAGGAGGCCGAGGTTGAGTGGTGTGTCTGGAAATGGAACGTGACAGAGTGAGATGTTATTTGACGCCTCCGAAGTATAGTATTAGAGGATCGCATCGTTCTAGAATCGTAGACTTGGGATAGACTAGATGAGGACTTGAGAAATAGGATAGGCACGAGTTTGCCGTTTGCATCTGATGACTGCGTAGCGAATTCCCGATGCTGTTTTGTTTTGTATCGATTCTCAGTAGTGTGTCGTAGGACGTTGTGACCAATAGACTGCGTAATTTCATCAGTGTTGCGGACGCCGATATAATCCAATTCGTCTACTAGGGACGAAAGATGTATGGAGATTTCCAGACAGATGCTCGCGATTTTAAAGCTGATTTCAAAGAGGGACCCGTTTTTGAGTGAAGGCGATCGGTCGAAGGGTAGCGCGGGACCTGTCTGTCACAAAACCGACCGTTTTTGAGATTATTTTCGTAACTTCATAGTCAGATTTCATCTTGTTTTCGTAATAGCATTTCATCTCTTTTCTATTAGATAGTTTCCACGGCAATCGGTCGTTTTCGCCCGCCGTAGTTAGATGAGATGGCGTTGCGGTAAGGTCATGACACTTTGGCACTTGAATCTTAAGATCAGTTGTATTCCACATACCTTATGTTTCTTACGACCTGGAATCGTTACTTGATTTGGCTTTCTATCTCAGGGTCTTTTGTGGAAGTCAGTCTGGCAGCTGTCCTTCAAACACGTTCCAATGCCTCGGTTCCCCGCGAAAAGCAAGCCGATAGGGCCTGTCTTCCTCGGATTAGCTAACAACAACTTATCCATACATCCTATTGACTTGCGATGATTTAGAACATCAGATTTTCCGCCATTTGGGTAGCACTGCTCTGTACATTATTGTTTGCTATATCCGTCTCGTTCATCGAAATGGCTACCCTTTCACCTCCCATCCAAACACCCCTAACCTCCCTCCTCCGCATCCAACATCCTATCATCCTCGCTGGCATGGCTCGCACCTCTGGTGGCCCTCTTGCAGCCGCTGTCTCAAACGCTGGTGGGCTTGGTGTCATTGGCGGCCTCGGATACTCACCTGATCAACTCCGCGAAATCATTACTGAGCTCAAAGCGAATTTAAAAGTCAAGCCCGAATCCACAGGCCTCATCAACAGGGAGAGAAAAGGAGGCGCAAACGAAAGCTTTCCGTTTGGTGTAGACTTGGCCTTGCCGCAAGTCGGAGGCTCGGCGAGAAAGACCAACCATGATTACACGCATGGACAGCTGGACGAGCTGATTGATGTCACTATTACGGAGGGGGCGAGGTTATTCGTATCTGCAGTGGGAATACCTCCGCCACACGTGATCAAGAGGTTACATGAAGCTGGCATACTAGTCATGAATATGGTGGGCGCGCCCAAGCATGCCGTGAAGGCGCTTGAAGCAGGTGTGGATATTGTTTGTGCACAAGGTGGTGAAGGTGGAGGACACACGGGAGACATACCGAACAGCATCCTGATACCGGCAGTGGTAGACGT
Source organism: Astrothelium macrocarpum (assembly GCA_021030915.1). Taxonomy (NCBI): domain Eukaryota; kingdom Fungi; phylum Ascomycota; class Dothideomycetes; order Trypetheliales; family Trypetheliaceae; genus Astrothelium; species Astrothelium macrocarpum. Next base: position 79,274 of record JAGEMR010000041.1, on the reverse strand, counting down.
TGCCGGGAAATACAAGAGTCCTTTGACCGGCGAGACCTCAATGGTGGTGGCTGCTGGTGGAATATACAACGGGCGGAGTTTGGCTTCAAGCTTGATGCAAGGCGCGCAGGGTGTCTGGGTAGGTACACGGTTTGTGGCTTCAGCGGAAGCTGGATGTAGCAAGCTGCACAAAGAAGCCGTAGTCTCTGCCGGTTTCACTGATACAGTACGGACCTTGGTTATCAGCGGTAGGCCGCTGAGAGCTAGGCTGAACGACTATGTCAAGGGATGGGAGGATAGGCCCGAGGATATAAAAGCGCTGACGGAACAGGGCATTGTCCCCATGCAAAAGGATATGGATGACGATAAAGACGTTGACATGCCATTTTTGATGGGTCAGGTAAGTGGAGTGATTGGAGACATCAAGCCGGCTAAACAAATCGTGGATGAAATGGTGCAAGAAGCTGTCGACATGCTGAAATTAGGTCAAAGTTACATAGGTAGATCAAGTAAGTTATAACAAGAGAGATGAAGCGCTGCAAGATGCAGACTGTTTAACCAGGTATGGCGGCATTTTGCGACGGCGTAGGTATATTACAGATTGGAATTGATACGAAGAACAAAAGTTTTTGACATTATGAGGATGGGTCAATTTTCCAACCATCATTACATAGCTCAAAAGCGGTCAAGCTATTATCGGTCCCTTCTCTGGTGATGAGTTTATCAGTCCCATCCGTACAGCCCAGTCCTCTCTGCCCGTCTCTCTGACAAGCTCGTGTGCCATTTCAAGTCTCCGTTTATATTGTTTTGGCTCCCCTCCTTCAACTTTTATCACGCGGCCATGCATTTGTAAGTGATCAGTCTTTTCGTTTGCAATGGCAAGCAAACCGGCAGACAGCATCAGCAATAAAATGAGCATGACCTTTCCTGCCTGTTGCATGTTGCTAGCAAGTGCAGCGTCCAGGTATACCAATACAGTGGAGCAAGCCGTAACAGATCGCTCGAAAAAGGTCATATCCCGAAGCCATTGACCAGATGTCACTGCTTTAAGGTCGTCCACATCTCCCTTGATTCTGACCCAACGATCCTGCGAAAGTAGAGCCAAAAGGTCCCCCTTAACGCCTGGTTCGCTGGCGCCTTTCCAGCCAACATCAGTTCGTCGTCGAAGGACGATAACATTACAAAGGCGTGCGAATATCAGTGCGCATATTACGAATAAACCCCAGAAATCTCTCGAGAGGATGAGGAGGATGAGCACCGCAATAGTGAGGCATGGTGCAGTTAAATAGATGGCTGTCTGGAGTGGAACGGCGTTTTGGTGGGTGAAGAACCTTGACAATACGAAGCTCCTCCAGCTAGGAGGTATTTGGCGGGTGACGTTTAACGTGGTTAAACATCCGGTTTTACCAACTTTTTGGAGATAGACAACTGTGGCTGGATTTTCAACCCTGAAGACGTAGCCTAGCCTCCTGATTCAGCGATATCGCTCGAAGGCATCAAAATGACGCAATGAAAGCATGTTCAATAATCCATTTCAGACACCACTCTAGAAGACCAAGTCTGTGGCTTGATGCAGGGAAATGATTGAGTACATTAAACTAACCGGTAGTCATCGCAGCCACTGCTGGATATTCTCCGCCATTGAGATCTGGGGCTCTTTGCTGCTGGTGCAAGCCAGGACAAAGCACGAGGGTATCGAGAAGTGCTGAAGTACCCGTATACGCGGTTCGTTGAGCGATGACATCTAGATCTGCAAGTGCGACCAGACCGGCGGCATCTAAAGATACTTTCGGGGTTCCTTGTGCAGTCCATGACTGTAAAGCTGAAGAATATCGCTGGCAAAGCATTAGTAAACTATTTCGTGCCTTTCATTTTTCAAGAAAGATAGGGTTTTCGAGGTTTCTTGGTTCAAGTTTGAAGGACTAAAATGTGCCCCACGGAGGCGCGAAAATTCGATTCAGAAACCGATATAGAGACAGATGATGATATCGTAATGAAATTTGAGGAGTTTTTTACAGGAGCCGTAAAAGAGTTGGCATCATTTGTTGGTGAAACCTCATGGAGAAACTCCAGATGCCATTCCTCATCTCATTTAAGGATTGAATCCCACTTGGGCGGGCCAGAGTAAGTCAAGGATGACCCAGGTATTTTTCTTCTTTTGAGCGCGCTCTCCAGGGCTAGTAATAGAGGTGGAAAGAACATGCGACTCACCTTCGTGGGAATGAACATCTCGAGGAGTTGTTGTAACGGCATGATTTCGGATTGAGACCCACCGTTCCGAATCTTAGGCGATGTTCTGCCCCAGCTGACGGAGAAACACTGTCTTGACGTCGGTTTTAGGTACATGCAAAGTCGCGCTCATTTGAAGACCTCTGAGTGGGCGGTGCAACCTTCCTGCAGATAAGATCGAGGTCATTATGCATCGGCTATGCTAGGCTGCATGTCACCACTAGGTTACCGTGGGCTTAGAAAACTTGTATTCATCTGCACATCGACAAAGGAGTAAATAACCTAAGTTCTGTAGCGGTAAGTTTGTCGAGAGAGCGGGGCTGAGCTATCGTCAAATCATGCGCTCCAGCTTTGGGGTACCTGTTGCTTAATTGAGGGTATCACAAAATTTTGTACTTAGTTCCCACAAAATACGCTCATCGGCTTCTCGGGCATTCAGAATACCAAGAATAGATCGCAAATCAGTCATATTGGAACATTTTAACTACATTTTCTCCCGATTGGAAACGAGTCTGGGCATTCCGCCAGTATGAAAATTTATGATGCTATCGTGTTTCATAACACGCGTCGAAGTTTCATAAATCGTTCTCTTCTACATTAATCCGGATTCTTCGGGAAGGTTGTGCATGGGGGTGGGGAGGACGCCCTAGCACTCCTGGCTAATTCGTTCTCGGCCTCTCGTTTGCTGGACAATGCTCTCCTGAACTGCAAGATCAAGGGGCCAGGTAGCCGCTGAAATTGCGGCGCAGCCTTGAAGTACTACAAAATTCACTTGAAAAGTTTTCTATGGAGGTGGACCTGAGGCCAAGCTGCTGAGCCACGGCGTACCCTATATGCAAAAGCCCTCTCACTGCAATTGAGTTTTGCCTTTTTCTCGGCGGATCGAATTGATTGAGACGGCTGCGTGCATCGATGTTGGCAGGCTTGGCTAACCAATCAATTTCCTTGCCATACCCTGTGCAATACTCGGAGGGCATGGTGCTCGCATTTAACGGACTTCAGCTGCTGTCAGAGCCTCACAACCCCGGTATGGCTGCCGTCATAACTTTATGAGGAGCCATTAATGTGCTAGTCCACTTTCCAGCCTTGTGTGTTTAAACATTTGTATTCGATCAACATCGATTTGCGCACACATGACATTTTCATCTATATCTATTCCGCGATGCAGGCTTACAACTACAAGTCGTTATCTCCGTTAGATGATGGCGATGTCCGGCTGCTGAAACTCCACCCTGGATCTTGGAACGCTGACCTGGAGGGTAATCTAAACCGACGCTCATTACTCCCACTCAAGCAGTCAAGGTCTAAACGTGAGATCGAAAGTTTAGAACCTTATGATGCTCTCTCTTACCATTGGGGTGAGGATTGGAAGTCCGAGGAGGAGGCAAAATACATCAAGATTCTTGTACGGAGCGAGGTTTACACTATTCGCATCCGTCCGAATCTCTTTCATGCTTTAAGACAATTGCGAAGCCTAGAAACCCCTTTGTATCTTTGGGTGGATGCATTGAGTATTAATCAAGACGACGGCCATGAAAAAAGTCAGCAAATTCAACGAATGTACCTTATCTATAATAAGGCTAAACAAGTACGCATATGGCTCGGGGAAGGGAGCAAAACGAGTAGCAAAGCTATCAAGTTTGTTCAAAAATGTCTTAACTTGGACGATTTTGACCGCTTGGTGAAAGATACCCCCACCTCAGAGCATTGGGCCGCTTTGTCAACTCTCATGCGGAGGCCATGGTTCAACCGGCGCTGGATCATACAGGAAATATCGCTTGCAAGGGATGCCACTCTTCACTGTGGAGGAGAGTCCCTTCCATGGAGAGACTTTGCCGATTGCGTTTCTCTCTTTTACCACAAGCGACAGGAGCTCAAACGGCTGTTCAGAGAATCGTCAAGGTTCCATAACCATCCAGACTACCTAGGTGATTTGACGGAACTAGGGGCAGTCCGTCTGGTCTACGCGTCTGATTACCTATTTCGCAAATCTGAAGATGGTCAGATCACCGAACGTCTCCTCTCCCTTGAAGCACTTGTTTCATCCCTGACAACCTTTGAGGCTTCTGATCCTCACGACACAATTTATGCGATTCTATGGTTGGCAAAGGATGCAAGGCCTTATGCTCCATCGGACAAGGACCCTCCTAATTCTCCAACTGATGGAATAGGGCCTCTGATGCCAATGTCCCCTAAACCAACGTCTCCGGAAGAAGCGGACTCTCCATCGATAATAAGCAGGATGTCGCATACAGACCACAACTTTTTTCACCAACCCCGCGTCCAAACCCAGTCATCTGACGGCTTTCAAGAATCATCTCAGGGGTTGCAACCTGCTGTGAAGGACACAGAAGATATAGCATCGAGAACCCGAGACATGAAGAAGCTCTTTCTTGAAGTTGCAAGATTAAAAGCCGCCGACTCTCAAAGCGAACGGGATTGGACCGAAGCTCATGAGCCACAGTCACCGCAGTCACCAGTTTTCCAAGGTAGCAGGTATCGCAGCCTCAGCGTCAGAGACCGAGAATTGCTGAGAAAGACCCAAGTCATCTCCAGATTGCTTCGTCTTTCAAAGAGGAATTGCATAACCGTTGATTATAAACGTCCGATATTTGATGTTTGCAAAGAATTTCTCAAATTCGTGATCGATCGCTCTCGCTCGCTCGATATTCTCTGCAGACCGTGGGCGCCGATCAACGTCGATTTACCTTCTTGGATTTCGCAAATGGATAACAATCCCTTTGGAATAAGCCAACATGGTGTTCATCGACGAGTCAACGCAGATCCTCTCGTCGGCAAACCTGGGTACGAGCCGTCCACCTACAAGGCCGCGTACACGAGCTCAGCACACATCCAAAATCTCCATATCACGGGTAGAAGCCTGGTCGCTAAAGGATTCGTTTTGGATCGAATTAAAGAGAAGATGCCGGCGGCCACATCCGGAATCATCCCTTATGAGTGGACAACTGGTGGAGGCTGGACTGATGCGACAGAATACCCCCCGGACCGATTCTGGCGCACTCTGGTTGGCAATCGCGACCAGTACTGCCAAAGACCGCCCTCACATTGGAAAAGGGTTTGTCGTGACGCTTTCCAGAGAAGACCTCAGCGCGGAGATTTAAATACCAGTGAGGCAATCATGTATCAATGTCCCTCAGCCGTTCGAGAGTACCTCGAACGCGTACAGTGCGTAGTCTGGTCACGAAGGCTTGTTCTGCTTGAAGAGTTGAAGGATTCTCTAGGGATAGCGCCGAAGGCTGCCAGGAAAGGAGATGAAATATGCATTCTGTATGGATGCAGCGTCCCCGTGGTTCTTCGGAAATACATCAATGATGTGCCGGCGAGGAAGCATGCAAGATGTGATTGTTGGCGTCATGGATGTCGCTGTACGGATTGCTCGACCAAGGCTGCGACTCCAATTCCAAGGGTTAACAGTAGTGGAGTAAATGTCGAGGCATTGGCGGAAAGGGGCACACCTGACGTGTACTATGAGTTTATTGGGGAATGTTATATTCACGGCATGATGGATGGAGAGGCTTTTGGTTCGAGAAAGGGAGACAAGGCCCACCAGCAGTGGTTTGAGCTTCGCTAAATTATGTTGTCAATGCGATGGGTTACCCAGTATGGCATCGCGAAACTCCTCTATAGCCTAAATTTTGCCCAAGCGTCATGAGTGTTATCCCAAAAGTCTTTATTGAGGCAACAAGAGCAGGATCTTGCCTTCTTTGAGGCTAAACGGTGGTAGAGACTGAAACCTTGAAGCTAGTAAGTCGATTTTCTTCCCGCCGGAGTACTCATCTCCTTTGCTCCCCTGTCAGTCGTTCGCCTTGTATGACGGTGCCTTCAAAGCTACTACTTGCTGACTCCACACATTCTCATCTCTCTCATTCAACTGTACATATTTATCGTAGCCTAGAATTATTTCACCTGGTCCAGCTGCAGCTCACTTTTATACATGTTCTGTTCGATATCCTCCAATCTCGCAAATGTTAACATTGTCTGTCTCTACAATTTATCGACCCTTCCACGTCCAAGCATCTCGGAATAGAATAGCATAGTCCGCTCTTTTAGCTCTGCTTCTGAAACGAACACAAAGAAATTTTTCTCGAAGCTATCGGACTTCATGTCACACCACTGGCTGTAGCTTCACTGGTATCCGACAGCAAGTTCCCGGAGACTCTTATCAAACGACGCCCTGCATATAGATCTTGTTCAGTCTAAATATAGAGAACAAAGACCATCCATAAGATTCAGTGATCTGGTCACCCTAAAATGGTGCTCTATAAGCCTGCCGAATGTCAGGAAGCGTTTCATTGACGATCGAGCTGAGAATTGGCCACTCTAGGGTCTCAACGTTGAGTATGCGCGCTTTTCTAGATTCCGTTTGGACATGCAAGACAAATATGGAATGATAGTAGTGGGGATATGCAGTTTGCACTGCGTTTGGCCCGCGACTGGCGCCACAGTGGTCCCAGCTCGACCTGGCTTTGTTCTATGAGAAGATGTCTACACGTCTCTCTATTTCCCACCACAATATGGAACAATCGATGGCGCGCCTGTATGTAAATGCCCTCAGGCGCCGAAATGAATATTCGACGAACTGTGTCATTCAGCCTTTTCCTTGTTTCATGCGGAAAAGGTTTCTCTGTCATCTTGATCGACTGCATAAAGCAGGTCCTGTATGCAGTCAAGCATTGTCTTCTGCATATCTAGGTCTACAGCAATCCAAAAAGTCTGTTTACTGCGCAGTCCTTTCAACATGTAGCATTGAGTCATTGCACATAGTCTCACTAGCAAACAAACAACGCAAAGGCCATGTACCAACCTGCCCAATATATACATGCAAAGCGCTTCGCCTTGATAGCGATTCGCTACAGGATTTGACATTCGAACCGTCATCGTCTTCCTCCTCCTGCCTCTGTTCACGATTTTTCACACCACTCTCGATAACCAGCTTTGACATTGCAAAAGCGTTCACTCGTCTCTCGGTTGCTGTAGCGATATAATGGACGCGGCTGACGAGATGCGAATCCTAGCTCGTTTCGGAGATTACCTCGCTGCATATTGTCGGGCCCTGAAGTACTATGCTCTCTTGACGAACGATGCGTTGCAAGGCAAGACTTGGACCGAGATTGTACGCACAATCGACAATCCTTGCAACGACGGAGATGCTCAGTCTAAGCGCGACAACATGCTGAACGCTATCCAGTCCGGGGCTGAAAAAATTGTTGCAACTTCGGAAGATGTCGTGAGCTTCAACGGAGATGATCCCAGAAAAAAAGAAGTCCATGACCAGGCTCTCTGGATATGCGAAAAGTATGCCCTACGCAATGAGACTTTTCACAATGGGTTCGAAAACCGGGTCCTTCAAAGCCAATGGCAAAATGTGGAGAAGGAACTAGATGAAGAGCGAACAAGACTGCCAGACCTACTGTCAGAACTCACAGAATCGCAGGAACGAAAGCACTGGCATGAGCTTCTTAAGTGTGTGAAAGATGTATACTGGAAGGCCGACGGACAGTTGACGCCAGTGGGCGAAAATCCCAAGGTTCTCAGCAAAACACCTTCTTCCAGTGGTCTGGCTGAATCTGCTCGGGAGGGCGAGCAGGAAGCGCAACATTCCTCAATAGACATTAAAGCCACTCTGAGGCAAATCGGATGGCTGCAGGGAGAGATCCAAGCAGGCGATGCGGAATTTATTAAGCAGCTTCCCGAGAAAAGGCTAATATGGGAGTTACGCGGACTCAAAGCACACTACGGTAAGGGAAAGAAAGCAGGAATATTCGACAAAGTAAGTATTCTCTGATCCCTCTTGATTGTCCGATAAGGAAGAGAAGTGGTGCTAAGAGGAGTGGCGAAGCAGAATGCATGAATCCATCTTCGGTCCTGATCATTACCGAACCTGCTGAATAGCTTTATTCTGGCAAAGAGTCTTGGCCGCTCAGCATCGATACACTAAACAGCGGAACTTACGTTAAAAGTGGGTTTTCTTCTATTTGTGCCTTCTCCTTCCTGAGTATAGCCAGGAAGCGCAATATTCTATGCGTTTCTCTTGGAATTTATTCTTTTGCCATTTGCTTTCTCAGGCCGTGTCTAGCGTAGTGTAGTCATCGCTGGGATTACATGAATGACGAAATCTCGGAAAGCCTGTTATAGATGGGGATAATCTTCGATTTATCGATCGAGCTAACAAGGGCGATTTAGGGAGCCGTTAGACTCGCAAGCTTTGGAGGTTAGCTGGTGCTGAGAAGTACGCTGTGCATCGTTGGGATAAGGTTTTTCTTTTGACATTCACGCCTGGATGAGGCTGTAGGAAGAAGAAGCTGACTTTCAACATATTTTCATCCGTAAGATCTCAAGAAGTCTCCAGGCGTTTCAGCACTGTGTCCTGTTCACTCAATTTAATCTCTTGTACAACAATAGAGTTTGTTTCTATACAGCCCTGTATTGCTAGGGCTATGTCTTAAAGTATGCGGTGAACACTGATATGCAATCAACTTACCTCAATCCGAACGACCATCACTTCTGCTTACTATCTCTCTGACAAAATGATCTTGCTCCTATCGCTGTTTCAAGTTCCTCATAGTTCCGACGCCACGTACCCATCTATCTCTCAGTTCTCAAGCTCTGTAGATCATCCGATAGGTCCACCTTTCATGGCAACTTGAGAAGCCAACCGCTGCATCCGGAAGGACCACTGCCAGAACACGGATGCTCTCATATTTTACGGCATGGATCGAAGAAAGTGTCTCATGCTCAGGGGAATGGTGAGAAACTGATGGGATCGCTTGAAGGGCGTTTATGGGCAGCAAAGTAAGCTTAGAAGGTCGGATATTGGGGCAGCGCATCAAAAAATGGGAGGAGGGACAGCAATTCGACCTGAATAATAGAGAGAGCAAGCCTTGGCGACTTGCTCTTTTCGCAGCCGGCGAGCTATATATAAGGATCTGTGTTGTGAGTATCGGATTGATAAAATTTATGATGCGGTTGCTCGAGGATCGAGGATTTGATAAAGCTTCTCGGAATTTGTGATGGCATTCTACCTTGTAACAGACGTTTAGCAAGCTGCTTCATAGCATCGATGTAAGCTTAGGTAGATAGAGGCAAGGAAGCACCTCAGGCAGTAGTAAGGAAGTTTATCTTCAGTAGTACGGTAGAGAGGACCGCAGGATCCTAGATCACGTGCTCGCATCGTGGCAACCCAAATTCGCGAAGATCCCTCATCAGGAACGTTGGGACGACACTGAATCCACAAAAATAAGGCAATGCATTCGAATGCAAGTTTGAGCGATTCCGAGATTCGATTTGAGTATCTTTAGAGGTAAATGGCTTTGTTGTTTCTCCCATCTTGTTAGTTTGATAGCGAAAATGCGATCCTTCTAAAACTGTTTCTATTTACTTCTCGCTGTATTTTAGAGCGAACACTTCTGGCAACCTTCTTTGCTTACTGTTTCATTGCTTTGGAGCTATCTGTAGCTACTCATAATTTGTGTTTGAGTCTTTAGCCTTCAAGCGTTTTGTCTTACGGTGCTTGCCGAAAGCTCTGCGGACGGTGTAGAACTCGCAGCAACTAGGAAGCACATGAAGTACGAAATTCGTCCATTCGAGGACAACAGAGAATTCGTGTTAGCCTACTGAACTAACGTCTCGTGTACTTGACTCAATAAGTAAGCTGATTCTAAATAATTCATGGTGTCTACATAATTTTCCGCGCGCAAGACCACATTCTTACTCTACTCGAATTGACTTGATAACAAATGTCGAACAATAAATCTTGATATAAGTCGAAAAAGACGTGAGGTATTTCATGGACCAGCAGTTCATGATGATGATGATGATGATCAACGGGTCGATTACACTAGCTACTTAGCTTAACATTTTATCTGAGCTTGCATATGTATTCTTATGCAATAGATATATCTTTACATATCTGTAGAGCTCCTGTTCTATTGGCACTCCAAAAATTACATAGGTGACATCAGAAGTGTTCTATCTGGTCCACAAGGCATATGAAAGTTTGATATCAGCATTGCTTTCGCGTGTTCAGATACAGGTCGACAGAATACTTGTCCAGAAAACGACAGCAACAGAGCACAGAATCGTCGTGTTCTGTCCCAGTTTCCAACTCGTCCTTTATGTCTCTGATGATCTGATTCATGTCATCGATGCCCCCGCTGTGCCAGTCGCGCGAGGTAGCATCTGCCAAATCCTGATCTGCATCAGATTCATCTTCACTCTCGAAGTAATCATCCCTGAAATTGTATTCATTCACGAAGGCAATATCGTCTGCGGAATTGAGCCCGTTCGTATCGTCTTCATCTGTCCAAGGTTCGTCCGTGTCGTCTCGGACCAGAAACTTTGGACGACCCAAAATTTTGCCTTCCTTTGGTCTGGAGACTCCTCTCAATGGTACAATGTGAATACTTTCAAATTTGCCGACAAATCCCTTCCTTTCGGTGAAGGTGTGCAAAAGTAAATGGAAATATGAACAAATCACGGTATTTTCTGGGTGTGCCATGACCGTACAGTAAAGGCCGAAATTTCCATGGTGTCTGCATGTCGGACATTCTCCAGTCCAAAAAGGATCGCCCCACGCTGTTCGTCCATTGCATGGTATAGGCTCGTCTCGAAATCGAATCGTGGTAGGCGCAAGCCTTGGATATCGTTCTAGGATTTGTAACGCAGTACGCAACTCGTCACGTAGCTTGCAAACGATCTCAAGGTCTCGAACCGCTTTGTGCCTTGGTTTATAATGGCGAGCATCAAGCTTGTCATTATCATAATCAAAATATATTTCGATAGGTTTTCTGCACCCTGGGTTGAGCTTCAGAAATCTTGACAGGTCATGACCGATACAGTTGTAACTTGGCCGAATGATTAGGCGCATTCCGCAATTGCGTTGAATGATGGGAATGATCTCTTGTTTTGCTCGGTCGTTAGTGGCACTCAGATATCGGATTCCACGTTCTTGAGGAAGCGCCAAGGTGGGTGATATGCTAATCAAACGATCCTCGGGTAAAAGGTACTCGTAAATCATCTCCCGTATCTCGAACGGAAGAGAGAAAAATCCTTTCATGGCGGCTTTTGCTGACATAGTGTTTTATTCGGCACCTTTGATCTCAATCAATCTGGAAGCCAAGAATCGTAGTGGGAGACAGAAAGCAGAAATCAATCTTGGATCAGAGGTGGTAGATTGTTAATCAGGACAACAAACTCGGATGTAACTTAAAGTTCGTTCACTTGTATTTTTGCTGTAAGTAATCAGAGCAAAGTGTCAGCGTTAAAAATTCTGGAAAAGATACTTCGGTTGGGTCTGTGGGTTGAGTTGGATCTATGAACAAGTCAGGGCGAGTCTTATTATACTCGAGGTCGTTGAAAGCCGACACAAAGCGCCTTTCTGTAATCTAATCAATTTTGTTCTCAATGGCTTTGACGAGCGTAGTATCCGCTAACTAGTAGAAAGAAAATTCGAATGGTATTTCTGACGATGCTTCTTTGTTTACTTGGAATTAGTGGTCTTTGAGACTTGACATGTAGACCTCGATAACAAAGCTCGTTAATATCGCTAATTCAATTGTTAAGAAACGATGCAATTGTGGCTTATGCCCGGGTGCTACAGGGTCTATCGAATGCCTTGAACCAAGCCTTGGTTGGGAACATACGCACTACCTTTTCAATCATACCTCGTGTTCAATTTCTGCGACCCTCGGTACTTTGTGCAGACTCACATCAGCAAACTTCGCAACCAGTTCGATCTAGAAACCAATTAGTACTCAGCTCAAACAGAATACCGGAGGATGTCATTCAAGGTATCGTTGACTCACACATTGCTGTATAGTTTCCACGTCTTGTTGGCTGACCCCGATCCTCCGTGTTCCACGTAAATGCCAAGCAGTCTCATCTTTTAGGTTCTGAATCATGATTGCAGACAAGACGACTAACTCGGTACCTACATCGTCGAGTATCTGACGATCTGAAAGGAACAGACCATATGTGATGTTTTTGCTGAGCCATTCTAGCAATATCATTTAGCATAAAGACATAAATGGAACCCTCTTACAAACCAAAATCCTTGTGAGCTTCAAGTTTGTCCATAATCTTGTTAATATTTTGATGATAAAGTTTGTTAATCCAATCGACACCGCGTTGTTCATTGGCTTCATTACATTGCCAATCCTTTCTCGTAAACGTATAGTCTTTGTCCTCGGGCTTTTCGACTGCGCTGATCTTGAAGATAGCTTCTAATACTTTAGGTATGCCGACGAGGGGAACGCATTTTACCAATGCCTCCCTGAGTCTGCGGATAAGGCTTTTGCGTGCGTCCGAAGCAGAGAACTCGGGTTTGGCGGTGATGTATTTGTATAGCTCCGGCGCAAATTCTGGAATACTTCCACCAGTCAACGCTGAGATCTTGTAGAATTAGTATGGGATTTAGATGGACCCTCATTTAGACTGACCGTTACGAGGTACCATTTGTCATCGCCCAACGTTTGCGAGGGAAATTTCCCTTCCAGCGTTGTAAACAATGTCTTGGCATTTGCAACAGCTTGCTCAGAAACACTCATCTTGGGACGTTCAAGGCTTGCAAATGATGAATACCGAGGGCCTTGTGCTTAATTTTATGCATCACACTAGATAAAAGTTAAGATAGCTATGACGCTGCACAGGCTAGGTGCAAGGGGGTAAATCCCGGTAACCCCGAATGTTGAAAAGGGTAAAATCGATTCGTGCTACGCGTGATGATTTGAAGAGAATAACGTTTACCGTGCCAGGAATGTCGGCTAAGGAGACAGACGATGCTCTTTTGGTTAGGCTAATTCAGACGCCGGCTAGCGATAATGAGATTACCAGCATATAGATATCGTGGGTTTACGACGGCTAAAAAGCATTAAAGAGAAAGGTTTTTACCCAATGTTTCAGACCAATGCTATGCTACGCTATGCCAAACGCTCGAACGCTACAAGAGGATTTCTTTCAAAACGCGTCTCATTCTTCCGCAGAGACGGTGCAGTTGCTTTGTACAGAGCAGCAAAAGCAACTCATCTATCACCGCAATATCCAGGCTCCTTCATAGTACCGCCGCTGACCCAGCTCGCAACAGTTAGTCCGGTTGTATATGCCATAAGTAAACCACCAAAGAGACCAAGCGCGATGTCCATGGCCCTGCGGAGAGTGGTGCGGGATACTGCTTTGAAATGGAGCATCGGCTATGGAGACAATGTTAGTTTACTTTAAAGATTAAGGCCAAAGGTGGTAAAAGACGGAAGACATTGTGTCTCGACTTACGGGATAGATGTACACGAGCGGGATGCACGCAAAGCTACCCACCAAGCTGACAAATTTATCTAGATCGCCTGCCCCGATCCACGCAATTAGAGCGCAGACCGCGACCACAAAGAAGCGGAAGAAGTTCTTCTGCCATTTGATCCACGGGTTATATTTTCCAGATTTGCTGAAGCACTGCTGTGCGCTGATCTCAATGGCCGGAAATATCTGCAGAGGCGTTGATAATAGGATGGCAGTGGCGTATAGGAACTGAACTGTCTGGACAAAGGGGTTGTCTTGTGGCATGTTGAGTAGGATGACAGTCTTGGTGTGCGATCCGAAGGCAGCATACGAGAAGGCTCCTGAGCTGAGGAAGATGACGGTGATGCCGATCATGACAAGGCCAAGGACGCGGGGGAACTTGGAGGGTTCTTTCATGGAGGACTGGATGGGGATGATAAGGCCAATGCCTTCGAAGGTGAAGATGGCGGTGCCAATGAAGAGCGTCCATGTGTTGCTGTTAAACTCAACAATATCGAGGGTCCAGCGATGGGCGACAAGGGTGGAAAAGTCGTAGTAGTAGAGGTAGACGAGGCCGAGGACAATGAGAGCGTCGGCAACCAGCACAAATTTTTCGAGGTTGTGGATTTGGCGGATGAGGGAGATGGGCATGAAGATGAGCATCTGACCAAAGATGAACCAGCGAATGTCGATGTCCCACTGGCATTTGGAGACGGCAAGGAAGAAAGCCTGAAGATTTTCTGAGACGAAAACAATGTATGCGGAGACGAAGCCGATTTGACTTAGGACGAGAGAGAAATTGATAAGGAATTTGAGCCAGCTGCCATATAGAACTTGTCCCATGTCACCAAATGATTGTCCAATGACCAAACGTGTGCGAGTCAATAGGCAGAAGCAGTAATAGCTCACAATGGCAACGGCAAGAAGGACGACATTGCTAAACACCATGCCACCATTATAAAAGGCTCGAGGAAGGAAAAGAACACCAGTGCCGACAAACGACTTCAGTAACATCATGGCTGCGCCACCTGCACTCACGTTACCGACAGGTCTCTCTTTTCTTCTGCGCTTTCTTTTGCCAGGGGTCAAAAGAGCACTATCTTCGCCGTATTCTCTTTCATCGCCATCACCAGCACCATCTGTCTCTGTGTCACCATAAATGTCCGACGAAAAGTACTCATTAGGTCCCAGGACCTCATCATCCTCAGTCAGCTCCTCGCCGGCAAAATGACCGTACAAGCTGAGAAATTCGAGAAAGTTGTTGGCAAGGAATTGCGGTCTCTGTCGAGCTTCTGTCGCAAACGCCGGCGGCCGCATAGGACTCTGCTGCGACTTTGCAGGGTCGTTGGCCGCTCTTCGAAGGTAATTTCTCCGGAAACCCTGAGGCTGTTTGATGCTTGTGACATCCAGCTCTTCATCTTCTGGGGGCAATCTCCCAAGATCCAAGCTCTTGCTTCTTTTATTGGGACCCGGTCGCGAGGTTGTCCCTTCTGCTTCTGCTTGCTCTGTCCATCTATAGATACCTCTGGTTGTATCACCACCTTGCAGCTGCAAGCTGGAAAATTCTTCGTTGTCTTGATCCTCCATATTGTCTGCTTGACCGCTGTGGCCCCTACTGTGCTTTCCTAAACCTCGACTGCTTGTATTTCCCTCTTGGTGCGCTTTGTTCAAAGAAGTGCTCGACGCTGGCTGGACGAGATGCTTTCGAATGATTTCGGGATTTGGACTTCGACCGGTAGCGTCTTGAAGTCCAGATGCAGGATCGAATGAACCGTAGTTGCTTCTGACTGTTTGGCGTTCATCATGGCCATCGAAAGCCGCCGGAGAATATTGTCGAAGGGGTGGTGTGCCAAATCTGGGCGGACTTTGCCCCAATGATCCCCGAAGAGCTTGAGCCAAAGCTGAGTCGCCAGGTCCTGGTAATGACGACTGTCCCTCCGATAACCCGGGAAGAGGTGTCTGAGTTTGTGAGTGATCTTTAGTTCCGAGTTGACTGGATCGAGAGGTCTGCTGTGGAGATCGTGAGGCGAGACTCTGTGAGGGCACCGGCGTAGCTAGCTTTGCAGTGTGTGAAGCTCTTGCAGGCGACCCATCATCAAGGGATAGGACACGCTCATGAGAGCTTGGTGTTGGTACGGGACGAACTTTGGACCGCTCCGAGCTCTGTGGTCTGCTCGTAGACATGCTTCTTTATATTGAAGGCACGTAGAATGCTACGATTGGTGGATAGGAGAGATTTTGGCACGGAAAGATTGTAGTACGGGACGTAAGTAGACATGGATGAATTTGAACGTAGTCAACGAACGGATATGAGCGTTACTAGTTATAAATACGCAGTGGTGCACCGGACCAAGTGCAACGTGAGATTTGTTGTGAAAAGAGAAAAAACAAAGATTCAAATTTGATTCGCAGGTACCCTTAAGCCGTCGGCCCCTCTCGACAGAAGAGCCGAGAAACCGGAGTCGCAATACGAGCACTTTCCACTCCTCAGAAGCGGTGCGGTCTTTGACCTCTGCATTTTAAACATTCAAGCAGGCCTGTCACGAGGAAGCACACACCGGCTTGATGCCTTGTCATGGCGGTGTATGCCAAGCTGTATCTGTCGTCGGTGGGGCTTAGAAGAGATGGGTGGGCACGCGCGCGGCGGATCGTCATTCCATCCTTCGCCCCCGTGTTGACAATGTGACCTCAGAAATCATCTGGCCCAAAACCCCCACGCTTCGGACGGTTTTTTAGGGTTTTTCTCATTCGACAGTCTTACCTGCGCTTTCTCCGACACCAATCTTATGCTGTTCCCACTGTTCCGAACGTTCTTTGGATTCCATAGCCACAGGCAAACAGCACGTGTCTGAAAGATGCAGATTAAAACCTAACGAGAGACCCCATTCTTGGCTTCCGGAACTACTGACTTAATGAAGCGTTCACTGCCACTGCTAGATTGAACTGCAAACACGTTTACTCGATTTTTCAAGTCTTTTCGCGATGGCTTCTCTATCCCCAGGTAACGCCAAGAGACCTATGTTTCGAAGTCGCACCAGTTTCCAAGTCCGCACTGCGGAAGACACGGCTGCTCAGTTGAATAGACGAGCATCTCTGTATATGAATCATCGAGATCCTCAATCTTCCCGGGTTAGTCCGTCACCGCAGCGGAACTCCAGTCTGCAAAATCAAGATCGCTTCGATGGCACTCAAGAAAATGCAGGCCTCTTTGGATGGCTCTCGATGGACAAGATCGTCTGGGGAAGTTGTGGCAAGATCAGACTTGAGGAAGATGAGCCCAAAACCAGAAAGAGGCAATCGTCTCAATCTCTTAGGCAGCCGACTGAGTACAAACCCCCACGTCAAAGCAAAGAAACACCTAAACTTGGCACGTTTGCAGGGGTTTTTGTTCCAGTGAGCTTGAATGTGCTTAGCATTCTCATGTTCCTCCGCTTTGGCTTTATACTTGGCCAAAGCGGGTTTCTTGCGATGATGGGTAAGTGATCATGACCTCTCATTCCACAATAAATCATTGGACCACCACCTTGGCACCTGAACGCGTCGTAGATTGTAAAAGATACGGTTTGCTGTATGTGCATTGGAAAACCTCCATTAATAAAAGATGGTACAATATTAAGAGATGCTTCTCAAGTAAATCAATGCCTAACCACGTAGAAATGTCTCGGAGAAGTCTATGGCATATCCGTGGAGAATGCAATGCCTTGCAGTCTACCACATTTCCTACTGCGGCTTCTGTGAGGATGTCTCACGTCTGAACAGCTGGATCTAATCAGTTTATCACAGGAATGCTCATTGCCTGCTATTTGCTCAATCTTCTAACAACTCTCTCAATTTCGGCGATAGCTACCAATGGGACTGTCCGTGGAGGAGGTGCTTATTACCTCATTTCACGTTCTCTTGGACCCGAATTTGGAGGCGCCATTGGCATCGTCTTCTATCTTGGCCTTGTTCTCAACACCGGCATGAATGCTATTGGTTTGGTTGACTGTTTGCTTGAGGATTTCGGGACAAAGAACGGGAATTGGTCTAAATGGCTACCCGAGAGCTTTTGGTGGCAATTTGGCTGGGGGACAATCGTTCTGCTACTTTGTACCGCCATTTGCCTTGCCGGTAGTGGACTCTTCGCGCGCTGCAGTAACGGTCTTCTAGCGATTCTTTTAGTCGCCGTGTTCAGCATTCCAATATCAACCCTCCTGATAAAGCCCTTTCATAGTCCTGAGTTAGGGATAGACTACCGAGGCATAGATGCTGAGACATTTCTTGGGAACATGTGGCCTGGTTTCACTAAAGGAGCTGATGGGAGTCAGATCAAGGGAAGGGAGAATATGCAGGACCTTTTTTCCATCCTCTACCCTGCAACAGCAGGTATCTTTGCCGGTGCCAGCATGTCAGGCGACTTGAAACATCCTAGCAAGGCCATTCCCAAAGGCACATTGTACGGTCTGCTTCTGACATTCGTTGCCTATAGCCTGGTCATACTCGCTCTTGCATTCACAGTTACAAGGAACTCGCTCTACCTTAATTCTAATGTTATTCAAGAGGTGAACGGCTCAGGTGTAATCGTACTATTAGGGGAGTTTGCAGCATCTTTCTTCTCGGTTTTGATGGGAGTGATTGGTGCGGCAAAACTCTTGCAAGCTTTGGCGCGAGACAAGATAATACCAGGACTATCTGTTTTTGGCCAAGGAACAAAAGCAAGCGATGACCCCATACACGCCATTTTCATCACTTATGTCCTGGCACAACTTACGATCCTATCTGACATCAATCAAATCGCCTCATTCGTTACAATGGCATACCTCATGACATTCCTAGTCACCAATCTGGCATGCTTCTTGCTCAAGATTAGTGCTGCACCAAATTTCAGGCCATCCTTTCATTACTTCAACTGGATGACCGCCTTCCTAGGGACAGTATTAAGCGCGGCTACCATGTTCTTCGTTGATGGAGTTTATGCTTCAGCATCTGCCATTGTTGTCATCGCCATATTCCTGCTCATTCACTACACGTCTCCACCAAAAAGTTGGGGAGATGTATCGCAAAGTCTAATATATCATCAAGTCCGAAAGTATCTTCTCCGCCTCAGAGAGGAACACGTCAAGTTCTGGCGACCACAAATTTTGCTTCTTGTCAATGATCCGAGACGTTCATACAAACTAATCCAATTTTGTAATTCGCTCAAGAAAGGCGCCTTGTACGTTCTCGGACATGTCATCGTTACAGAAGACTTTGCCAGTGCTGTGCCAGAATCCAGACGGCAACATAACACATGGACAAAGTACATTGACTTTTCTAGAATCAAGGCATTCGTCAACATTGCCATATCTCCTACGATAGAATGGGGTTCAAGAAATCTAGTGCTGAGCTCTGGTTTGGGAGGGATGCGGCCAAATATTGTCGTTCTAGGATTCTTTAATCTGGATGAGCTCCGAAAAAGTCGCCCACTACTTAATGTACCAACACCACAGCAATCGCAGCCCGCAACTCCAAGAAATCCAACGTCTTCGAATGCCCAAAATATCTTGCATAACCCACAAACAGAAATTATTAATAACAAACTTCGTGGCAATCTTCCAACTGATCTCGACAGACCGGAAGGCGCCGTTAGTGTTCAAAGCTATCTCACAGTCCTCGAAGATCTCTTGTTAAGACTCCGGATTAATGTTGCCATTGCTAAAGGATTCCAAGACCTAGAAATTCCAGTACCGAAACCAAGCCGTTTCGAACGTGTCCAAGCTCTGGTAGGATTAGGACGAAGCAAGAAGCATGCGAATGCTAAGAAATACATTGACCTGTGGCCCATCCAAATGTCGGCTGAAATCGCCACGGAAGGGGAAGATACCCGCAGCGTGTTAACTACGAATTTTGACACTTATACCCTAATCTTACAACTCGGCTGCATTTTAAATACTGTACCATCATGGAAGACAGCTTACAGCCTCCGCGTAATTGTATTTGTCGAGTATGAATCTGATATTGAAGAAGAACGAGGGCGCGTTAAATCCTTGCTTGGCAAGCTGCGCATCACAGCCCAAGTACTCGTATTCGCCCTGGCTTCTGGCGAGCTTCCTTCGTATGAGGTCATTGTGAATGGAGCGGCCCCCAATAGCGATACGGAAGACTACGTGAATGATGCATTAGACAGCGAAGAATGGTGGAACGACGTACAGCGATCTCGAGGGCGACGGGATGACTCTTCATCAGCGAAGCAGTCATCTGGTCCCCAAATTCTCCCTCTCCGGAAAGTGTCAAGCAACGGCAGTGGAAACGGTGGACGGCATCCGAGTATAGCCGAGCACGTTGACCATTTTCGAAACATGATTAATAGATCAAGAAAACCTCGTGCGAGAAGTCGTATTAGTCAATTCGGAATAGGCTTGGGCATGCAGGCGCAGCCGCTTGGACCAAATATAATCGGGAACCGCCACGCTAGCGATTCCACCAGCGACGACTCTGACTCTGATTCCGATACGGATGACAGTGTCTTCGAAAGCACCTCAGAAGAGCCGAGCAATCAACATAGCAGAGACAATTCATCAAAGCCCCGGCAACGGAAATTATTGAGTCTCCAGCCTCAAAATGCCAGAGTTCATGAGCTTTCTGAAGGACTGCACGAGACACACCGGCGATCCTCAACTCCAAAACTTACTTCTGATCCTACTCCTAGGACAAAGGTCGCCGCTGAGGAAAGCAATCAACGCTCTATTATGTTCTCAATGGATCCGGAAGCTTCGCCGAGCGAACAAGACGAAACCAGGCCGGCTAGCCATCCAGATGAGCGCCTGCCAACATCTCCTAGCGTAGCAGAGAACACACCATCTCCAGCAACAGGCTATCCCTTTCCACAATCCGTGCCGCTTTCTTTTAACGACCTTCCATGTCGTGCGCAGCATTTGATCTTGAACGAGCTCATATCGCGCGAAAGTATAGAGACAGCTGTGATATTCACCACGCTCCCGAGTCCTGTAGAAGGGACGAGCAAGAGCATAGAGGACAGCGTGCGGTATCTAAGCGATCTCGAAGTGCTGTGTTTGGGCTTGCCGCCGGTGTTGCTAGTGCACAGTAATAGCATGACCGTCACCATGAGTTTGTAAAATGTATTTGAAAACGAAATAGAGCGATGCATTGAGCGGTGTTGCAGCAATGGGTATCTAGATCTTGGAATCATCTATACACTGACGGTCCTCTTTACTCAAGAATTGAAACCATTATTCCTCTTCCTCGTCGTCCTCATTATCATCATCCTCTCCATCGCTGCCACTCGATTCCACACCATTGAATGTGTCTCGCTCGCCGTTTACTTCTTCTGGGACAGAAGCGGCGGCGGACATGATAAAGGCTTCCAGACAAGTGATGCGATTTCCTGTTTCCTGAACAGCAAGGAGTCTGCCAATCTGTCTTTGCGACGGCTCGCTACCATTTGTATTTGCACTTGCCGCACCGTCTTTAATCGTCTCGTGCACTCCATTCTCACCGTTCTCGCCGTTCTCACCGTTCCGCATCTCTGGTTCAGCCTTTTCTAATTCATGAGGAGGCAGATGCCATAACCGTACGGATCCATCACTACTTGCTGTGATCACGACTATAGTTTTTGTTGCAGAGGGTGCAATCTTGTCCGATGCCCCTAAGATTTTGAAATCTTTGATTCGTGACGTGATACCAGCAGATCGTCCGCCGAGCTGGCCAAGGAAAGCGGCCGACTTTCCCTCCTCTGCATCTTTATCTCCGTTTTCATTCCCGTTGCTTTCGGCTTGTACATCACTATTTATGCGGGCCCCCGTGCCCGCAGTATCGTAGAACATCACTCTCCCATCCTCCGTACCAAAAGCCAATATCTTGTGCCCGCGCTTTTTTCCCGTCGCACCCTCTCCACCGTCCTCATCCTCCTCCCTTCCGGTAGGAAGATACCTCACCCTCCCCACCTTCGTCCCCCCTTCCGGCACAATCACACACCTCGGCCTCGCATCCAGCCCAAACACCACCACCCCCCTCTCAAACCCCACCGCAAACTCCTCGCCCTCCTCTTCCTCCCACACCACCCCCAGCCCCTCTCCCCTTCCCCACTTGCCCACGCCCGCAACCCGCTCCACCACCTCCCTCGCCAGCTTCAACACCCCAGCCTTCCGGCCAGACACCAGATCCCACAACCTCATACACCGCTCTCCGCGCCCAACGCTCACGCCCAGCTTCCCGCTCGGATGCACGGCGACGCCATTGATGCCCGCGGGACTCGTGTCGCCCGCCGGCCGGTGCGGACTCGGTTTCGGGGCAGGCGCGCGCAGCCGCGCAAGCACGGTCCAGTCGCGCGTGCGGGTGATGGCGAGGGAGTTGTCGAGCGAGGCCGAGAGGAGCTTGGAGTGGTTGGGGAAGGAGAGGGTGGTGATGGACGAGGTGTGGTGGAGGAGGGTGCCGAGGGGCCGGTGCCGGGGGTTTTCGTGGATGGGCGTCGGGAGGAGAGAGGATGTTGAGGAGAGTTTGGAGGAGGCGGGAGGCGGGGTGGTGGAGAGGGAGAAGAGGTGGATTTGTGAGTCGGTGGAGCCCGTTGCGAGGGTGGTTTTGGTGGGATTGGTGGTGGAAGGAGGCGAGATGGCGAGGGCGGTGAGGGAGGAGTGGTGAGCGTGGAAGAGAAAAGTGTCGGCGAACGAGACAGAGGGAGATTCACTGGGTTCGTCTGGAGCTGATTGGAATTTCTCCTGAGGGATGGTCGCGGTGAAAGCGTGAAGTACTCGTTCATAGGATCCAGTGATGATTTGAATAGTTACAGGTGAAGAAGAATTGATGGTTGGGGAAATGTCGATGGCCGGCTTCTTGGACTGTCCATTTGCTAGCTCGTCATCCCTCTTCCGCTTGGGTGGCATGTTGGTGGGAGGGTGAAGGGTGAGAGGGCAGAGGGTGCAGTGTGGAATGTAGATAGGTGGGGCAAGAAATAAAAAGTCGGATTGTTGATGTTGGTCGGCGAATTTGGCGGCAGCAAGCGAGACTTGCCGGGCCCGTGACCTCTCTGCCCCCCAGCGCGCCGAACGGTATCACTCTACCAAGCACCTTACAGGACCCCCATCACCCAGAACAACCTCCATCGTCTGCCATCTACATTTTCCCATTCCATCTCTCTCGCTCCGCGCGAATGACACATGTCTTTCACCATCGAAGCTCTCTCATATGTCCCTCGACGCCATCCGTGACGGGCTGCTACGGACCAAGAAAAATGAACTTACGTAAGTCGCGCTTTTTTACGGTCGGATTTGGTGTCAATCCATTCTTCGAGTCGATGCGAAAAAGAAAAATCGCTTCGATTGTTTTGTTTCGCGCGTTGTGGTGCTGATCTAGTGTCATGTCTGCAGAGCCTGTGAGAACTCGCGCAAGCGTAAGTTGCGGGAGTTGTACGCCGTCACCTCCGACTTTGGCCTAGAGCAATATGTCGCCCTTCTCCAGGCTCCCCCTACTACCGCAGAACTTCGCTTCTTAAATGATAACGATATTACCAAGTAAGTACTGATTTTCCGACGATCAAATCTGCTTTTTTTTGCAGCTTGCTCTGACGTGTTATTCCCGTCTTAGAGGATGCTACTTTCAAGAATCAACTCTTCCAATTCACCCACGATGGACCAAATCTTCACTTCGCAAATCTCCGGGAGCCGGTGCCAGACTTCCGAAGTCGCCTGCTGCCCGCTCTCCGCAACCTCGCCCGGCCATCCTCCAGCAGTCTGTTCCCGCACCTTTAACCCAGGACCTTCCAACCAAGCCAGCAACGAGGCATCGTGCTGAAGTCGATGAGCTTGACCCGAAACGTGACGTAGATCAAGCATCTTCTCAAGAGCCTCTCGAAGTAAGTACGTCGACCGTGCAAAAGCCAGTAGAATCCCAAGTAGAACCGCAAGTCAGCGAAGGCACCGTAGTCGATCCGCAAACTGCTCTGCCTCCGACTACTACGGATGTTGCTGCCCTTCCTGACACAGTCCGTGTTCAACCACCTTCGGATGATGCTCAAAATGCACCGAGAACTATTCATCTTCCTCCTAGGGAAGAGCAGGAACAGCGACTGCGAGAAGTAGAACAGGCTCAGGAGAATGCGCGTACCCGGGAGAAGAAGGAAGATGCCAAACTACTCACGACGACAGCGAGCTTTACCATGGAGGATATGCCCTCATCGCCTTCATCTACCGCAGGTCCTTTCTCAGTCAATACGCCTATGCCGCAGCAGCATTCACCTGATACCAGCCCGGAAGAGGATAATCATGCAGACGCTGTCTCCCTACGTACTCCGACCAGCATGGGACCATCAAAGCACGATCAAGCTGAAAAAGAGGAGCATGATCACGTACAGAAATTGCAACAGGAGATCGCACGCCAAGACGCTCGCAGCGAATCAACAGCTACTGCGGATGCTCAGCTCCGCCTTGAAGAGCAGCAAGCAGTACAGCAGACTCGCGATGATGCAGACTTAGCTGTTTCAGGCACTCACTTAGATAAAACCGATTTCACATCAACTGAAAAAGCCTCGAGCCTGGTAAAGGACATCACCGCCGCAGATCAAGAAGACAGAGATGTCGATGCCGATGACCGGGTAACAGGAACCGAAGCGCCACCACTAATGCAGGACGAATCTGGTCAGGAAGTGCAATCTCAAGAAACTGTCGCAAAGAGCAATGAAGTACCAAGTCAGGATGTCTCACCAACTGCTCTTGAATCGAGTGAAAAACCTGCAGCTAAAACCGCATCAATTTCTCGGCCATCAGCGATCGATACCACTGTGGCAGATACGTCAATGCCCGATGTCTTGTCTTCTCCCGCTCCAGGAAGCAACAGCGCTACACCACAGAAGCGGCCAACACCAACACCATATCAAAGCGCGCCTCGTAGTACTACACGTCTGTCTTCAGGCGCAATAAGACATAAATCTGTATCGGAAATTCTTGGCGAGACTCCGAAGCCAACTTCACCATCGACTGAAAAAACGCCGATTGTTCCCAGCTTTACGGACCAGCCTCTCACTTCGTCGCCAGTGACTACTGCGCCTTTGACCCCTGGCGTTCTGGCAACCCTATCCAATAATCAGGTTCGAATTGGCGACCGCAAAAGCAAAGACCGGTCAAAACTATCAGCGGTTGTTTTTACCAAGCCTGACAGCTCGGGTGTTGTTCCTATCCACGGAGAATACTCGCAGCTAGCTGGAGTCTCCAAAGATGCCCGTAAAGATTATTTTCAGACAATGTTCGTATCACAGGCGTATTCTCCGCCTCGCGCGCAGCATTTATCAGAGCTTCTAAGCTCTGCCAACAAAGTCCTCACCACGTCCAATCGCTCTGCAGAGTTTCGCGAGAACCTTGATAATCGTATCTTGAGGCGGGTGTACCACTTGCAAAATGCGAACAAGTGGTCTTTGCGACAGCTAGAGCGAGCTACTGAACCTCCTCGATCCGCCACCCATCTTGATCATCTACTTCGAGAAATGAAATGGATGCGTACTGATTTCAAGGAGGAACGAAAATGGAAGATCACTACGGCCAGGAACCTGGCACATTGGTGTGCCCAATGGGTTGCAGCTAGCAAGAACCAACGCCTTGATTTACAAGTCAAAATCAGGCCCTCGCTGCCAAACCATGATCCAGCAGTACACGTCCCATTTTCAGGGACAGCTCTCGATGATGAACCAATTGGCACCCAAGACTCTTTGCTTCAAAGCGCTCGTGTCATTGAAGAGGGTGACGTCGAGGACGTTGAGCAGGACACATTAACTCAAGAAACCGTTGCACCAGCTGCAGTGTTCTCCTTGGGTTTGGAAGACTCTGTCTTCACACTCTCTGACACAGAGTCTGGAAATAAGTTAATCTCAGATCTGCCGACATTTCAAAAATCACTCAATGAGATCGCCCAAAAGGCCTCTGGCTACAGCCTATCATTATCTATACTGCCCGTGTCAAAATATGTTCGCGGGAGAGTTGTTGCGATGTCAACAGCGCCGCCAAGGAGGCGCGGCAGATATGAGTACGAGTCTGAGGATGACACTGTTTTTGAAGATGCAAAACCTCAAGGCCTCGAGGATGTTTCAAGCATGAGTAGAGCAACGTCTCCTGATCTTCCGCCGGAACAAATGGATGTTGGCTTGTTCTATCCTGACAACAAGATTCTTCGTGATCGTCTACATGCCGGCCAGGCTTTCCGACCACCCTCCGAATTTCCTATGCCATCAACGACTTTTTACGAGACCCGAACATCTTCGCATTGGCTATGGGATGAGGATCAAAAATTGCGAGCTCTGGTCAAGGATTTTACTTATAACTGGTCCTTGATTTCTGATGCTTTATCAATGTCCAGCGCATTGACCTCAAGCCCTGAACGGCGGACTCCATGGGAATGTTTTGAACGATGGGTCCAATTGGAAGGTTTGCCTGCCGAGATGTCTAAGATGCAATACTTTAAAACGTATCAAGCCAGACTGGATGCAGCTCAAAGAACAGCTTTGGCTCATCAACAGGCGCAACAACAACTACTAGTACAGCAGGGTAATGCTGCCGGTATTCAGACTCCTCTCCGCCGTAGGACCACCGTGCCTATCCGTGTTGAACGTCGTCGAAGTAGCAAATATCTGAGTATTGTGGACGCCATGCGAAAGCTAGCTCGCAAGAGAGAGGCTTTAGCTCACAAACAACAAGAAGGTAATCGGTTCTTCAATAGTGACAATATTCTCCAAACCGAACTAACACTGCTGTTCTAGCCGCAAAAGCTGCCCTACTTCGAAAACATCATGAGGCTCCACCGCCAAAAGCTGGCGTCCATACACCGCAAGAGTTTAGTAACCTCAAGCATGAACAAGAAGTCAAGCTTCAGAAACGGCAGGAAATGTATCGTCAGCAAGTTCTTGCTACCCAAAGGGTTCGATAGTCTAGTCACATTTCATATCATTGGTAATCTACTGACACCCTTCCAGCAAGCTGCACTACAAGTGCGCGCCCAACAGCAAGGAAATGCTCAACAAAATGTACCTAATGGTGTTGGACCGCAACAGCGTAATGGTACCAATCCAACTGCCTCTGGGACAAACCTTGCGCCTCCCTTGAACCCACATGCACAGCAAGCGATGAACATGCAACGCCAACAGATGATCCAGCAGGGTTTGCAAAACAATATGCCAAACGGCAATCTTGGTGTTCCCAATATGGGAATACAAGGTATGCCGCAAGCACCAATGCAAATGCACATGCAAAGTCATCAGCGAATGTCATCGCATCCGTCTCCAGAAAACATGCGAGCAATGCTTGCCCGTCAAGCTCAGCCAAATGCTTATCAAAATGCCAACTCTTCCCAATATCAAATCCAGCAGAATAATCCCACACAGCTAGCCGCTGCTCATATGATGCCTGCTAACAGCGGCTTGCAAAATCAACAGATGCTCGCCGCGGCAATGCAGAATGCTAGCCAAAATCTTCATGTCAACGGCTCTCCGGTGAATGGCAATCTCAACCCAGCAGACAATACAGGTTCTCCACAACGCAACCGGTCCATGAATCCATCGCCTCAACAACCACAAACATTATCATCTGGTCACATACCCGCAATTAATGAACTTACTCAACGTCTCAAAGCTCAAAATCCAAACATGTCAGATCAAGATGTCTCACGTCTCGCAATGGAGCAATTAAAAGAAAAAATGGCCTCGCAAAAACAGTACCATCAACAACGGCAAAACGCTCTTAACGCTGCCGTCGGTGCGTCCGGCGCTCCTTTCGCTCATCAACAAGCCCAACAAGCCCTCCAATCCTCTCAAAATCAAGCCGCAGCGCAACAGCAGCAGCAGCAGCATCTCTCTCCACCGAATCAACCTACACCTCAACTCGCCAACCCTCACACCCACACCCAAAACACCACCAACGGCCTCAACTGGAGCTCTCCGGCCACACACACCCACGCCCACAGCCCACCGATACCACATCATCCCTCTCCACTCCTCCAACCTGCCTCCACTACTACCCCAAACACCAATCTCAGCGCCTACCAGCAGCAGCTCTCCCAGCAACTTCCGTCGCAGCAACGCTCCATGCTTCTCCAGCAGCAGCAACAGCAGCAAAGTCGCGGCATGCAGTCTGCCAGTCCTGCGAACACCGGCTTGAGCGTCCCCAACATCAACATCAGTGGTGCGCCAACGCAAATGCTCGGGCCGCTGGGCAGTCCTCTGCCCGTGACGGCGGGTGGCGGAGGAGGCCTGATGCGGCCGCCGAGTGCGGGGGGGAGTCGGAGTGGGACGCCGATGGCACGGCCGGGAACGGCGGGGGGAGACTGAGGCTCAAGCGGAAGAGGAGGGGTTTGAGACGATACGATGTGATGCGGCGCGGTGAAACTTGTATATATACTCTCTATGCGGATTACTGCTGCTTCTCCTTTTTTTTCTTCCTTTATAAGCGAGAAGCGTGGCGTTGTCGGGGACTTCCCACCCGTTTATTTCCCTGTTCTGTTTGCACCATCACCTTCAACCCAAAGCCTTTCATTTTTTTTGAAAGCAAGAAAGGGAGGGGTTTGGAAGCTTTCGTGGAGACCAGGGGGCTATCATCGATGAGTGATGCTTCTTTTCACTTTGCTTTCGTGTCTCTCGCTTTTTTTCTCAAGCGCTGGGCGGATCTTTGAGATTATACGCTGGATCGCGGTTTTATCGCGCAGGTAGATTTAGAGAAGAACGTTGAGAATGTTTCATTCGACACGTGTGTGAATCCATATTCACATTATGTGACAGTACAGCATTTTATCTGTAGGGTGATGCTGGTTCTTTCTAATTCGCACAAAGTATGTTTAGCAAGTGGTCCTTAAAAACCAATCACTTGATGTCCCCCCCTTTTTTTCCTACTGATACAGGACGATCAAAGAGTTGATAATTTCCCAACGCCTGAGCATGCATATAGAGAATAGGTCTTAGATCCCATCAGAATTTTCCTTTCACTTGCCCTTCTCGTTACCATAGTGCGCCTGATTCCATGCCTTGCCCAGTGCATTCTCCTTGTGCACGCGCTGATCTTCGTGTCCATCGCGAAATTTGGGACTATCGGGACCTAAAACATGAACTTTACTTAGTGAGGGCATTAATGTTGCTGAGTACCATAAGAGAAAGAGCCGGCGTTACACAACTAAAAGTAAGAAAGGGGTGGCATACAATATGCTACTTACCGTTCCTCGTCGTCTGCGGACTCTGGATATCATCTTTTTTTCCTTCACGTAGCCTCGTCAGCCTGTGTGCTTCATATGTATCCCAAACCACCCCACTGCCACTCTTCAGCCTCCCTTTATTATTTCCATCATTCCTCCCCAAAGTTCCTCGAGAAAGACGTACCTCGCGCTGTTCCAACGGCAGGTGTATGCGTCTCTGCCCCGCCGCCACTATTGAAGCGATCCGTAATGTTCCGCGTCTCCCGAGTGTGAAAAGGATTGAGAGAGTCTCCGGAAAGGGTGGGAACGATGAAGAGGATGGAAATAGCGCCGCCGGCAACGGCGAGGTTGCGGGGACGGAAGAAACCTGACATTGTGGTTTGATATAGACGACTCAGGTTT
This sequence comes from Astrothelium macrocarpum, assembly GCA_021030915.1. NCBI lineage: Eukaryota > Fungi > Ascomycota > Dothideomycetes > Trypetheliales > Trypetheliaceae > Astrothelium > Astrothelium macrocarpum. The sequence continues at coordinate 50,246 of JAGEMR010000041.1, read as the reverse complement.
TGGGGTTGCTAGCTGAGGTGAGGTTTATAAGTAGGAATTTAATTAGATCGAGTTTGAGATAGAGATTGACAGGAACAGAGCAAAGGAAGTGATGACTGGAGATGTAAAAGTGTGGAGGAATGGCGACAAGAATTCCAAGAATGATGGGATGGATTCTTTGTTCACGGCAAGTCTCGTTACGCGAGTTGATCTGTACAAACTGTGAATCTCCCGTGTGTAAAGTAGCACGAGAACGAAGTGCACGAGTGAAGGGATTCTCTAGCTCCCACATGGCATGCAGTCTAAGTTCAACGGTGACGCTAAGCAAATACCTCCATGAGCGAGGACTCGATGTAGATGATTCTGTCGTCATGGATGTCTCGCTAACAATCGACCGGGGCCAAGACTGCGCTTCTATCGACGCTAATGCACGCCTCGATGATTCCTCAGATCCACCTTTATTCCTTGTACAGGTGAAACGAAATTGTCCATTTCTATTTGGCTTTGTATGTCCATGATTGCTCAGTTACCAGAGCGTATGCTGCATAGAAGTCAGGCCTGCGCCCACAATGCTTCCTAGGCCTTGTATAGCGGCCCAATGTTCCGAAATATCCTCCAACACCGTAATCTGCAAGCATGACAGATACCTATGCTTTCGTTATGTAGACCCTTTCGGCCGTGTCGATGCGTATTTTCCGGGGATTTTGCTGTAGTCAGATCACTCTCATCGATACTGCTTTTCAACTCATGAAAGCTTTCCATCCATCTACACCCTTATCCACATTCAACCACATTCCCTTATGTATAGCCTTCTCCCATCCCATCATCACAGCCAACAATCTACACCCCATCGCGCTCGCACCACAGACGACTCCATCCCCTCCTCCCAAGACCGCCAGGTCGAGCATGTACGCCCGTCCTAACAGTTCTCGCAGCTGCATTGACCCCTCCGATACTGCTTCGCCCGCCGTCTGGCCACCACCCAGCGGCGCATCACGACGCTCAAACTCAAGCATCATTGCGCGCTTCTGAAGTTGCTCGGGCTCGCGAACAGGGCGATCAGAACGTAGAGGTGCGCGGCCAAGGGACCAGAAGAGGGGAGCAAAGAAGCCGCCTTCCCAGCCGCTGTTCTCGGGGATATACGTGTGGTAAGCAGAAGAAACTACGTCATCAGGACTTGACGTTGGTGACGACTCATCCAGGACCGCCTTGCTGGCGAGCTGGATGCGGTCTTGGGCGCGATCCGTCCGGCTGAGCTCCTGAGAGCGATAGACTTCTGGGTCGTCGCTGGCGACGATCACTTTGGATGCAATTTCGGCTGCCCAGTTCTCCGTATCGACGCCATTCTTCACGTCAACATCACCACTAAATTCGCGGAGGACAAGACCGCGGGCCTCATCGTAGTAGCGGTTAAGTGGGAGATAGTCGCGCGAGTACTGGAGTTCGGCGGGATGCTTGTCGCCGCGGCGGACGTGCAAGCCGACGAACATACCAGACTTACTGCGGACGGTGTCGTTGAGGGACGCAAGACGTGAGTTGACGTAGACGGCATCGTCACCGGTGAGGGAGAAGAGCTTCTCGTATCCGGTACGTGCAAGCTTAAAAATGCGTTCTTGACGGGGCATTCCAGTCTTTTTTGAATCAACGAAATTGGCTTCGAATGCTTTGCCAAATGTCCATTGACTGGTTGCATCTGAGACGAGCAAATGACGCGCATGGTGTGGGCAAGGTAGAATATGGTGTTTCGGCGGAGGTGTGCAATTGGCCGTTGGTGGGGGCTCGAAAAAGGTATTGTATTTACCATAGGGCCATCTCGAGTCGTCAATGAAGAAAGCCCTACCCTCCTCCTGTGCCAGCCCATATGCCATCCACATCCTCATTAACGTATTTCCAAATCCAGCTTCCGATGTCTCCATCACAAATGTCAGACTCCTGTCACATACTTTGTCTCCACTTTGATCATGAAAAGTTGAGTGCGATTCGGATCCATCCCTGTCTGGCTGGGGGAGCAGACCCTGTTGCTCTGCTTCTTGGACATCCAAAAAATTACTGTCAATTGAGTAATAGGAATAGTCACGACGAGCCAGTCGCCGCAGCGGATCAGTACCCCTGCTCATGTCGACAAAGTAGTTTGTGATCTTGGTGGAGAGCTGGCAGATTTCCTGATATTGTGCAGGTCGCAGAGGAAAAGCATGGTTTTGGGGTATAGAAACAGTCCATCGATCCTTCTTGGATTTGTCTGTGACAAGGACAGGCGACGGATCTGAGGGGAGCCGCTGGTCGCCGACAAGCTCATAAGAGGTGTCTGTCTCAGTTGGAGATGCATGGTAGACAGACTGGGCCTGTGGATAGAGGATCCAGAATCCTGACCACAAGATGATTATAAGAGTAGCAGCCACAAAGCCGGCCAAAAGTCGCAACGCCACTTTCATCCATTTTGACGAATTCTTTTTGCCATGTCTCGGTAGCAGAGCAGGAAGGCCGGGTGATGATGGTGGGGAAGGTAATAATTGATCTGTTAAACCTTTCCGTGGCGAAAGAAGACCATTGGAAGTTGAAGATGCACTCGAGGAAATTGATACATTTGTGCTGCGTCGATCACGCATCTCTGCGATGGTGGGAGAATTAAGCTTAGTTGACCGCTTCATGCGTAACGTTTGTGTATATGTTTAGGTAAAAAGTGAATAGACAATTATGGTCAGCTTGCCCAATCGCTGATTGGCAATACTTGACCAGACAAATGGTAAAGTGGAAGTAAGACAATCTATCCGTTGTCAAAGTAAAGTGCAACGAAGGACAAATTACGTTGTTTGTCCGAGTGAGATCAAACGATCAGTACAGGAACCGGCATGCCAGTCCGAATAAAGAAAGAAGGCGTAAGTAGGAACACAGAAGTGAATTAGACGTCAGTTGAGTGCTGCAATAAAAGTGTAGATATCACACAACGATGAATGGCAACGTCCACAGAACACATCGGACACCGCAAAATGGAAGAGAATCACTAGAGGGTCTTGGAAAGAGTCCTGATTAGGGAGCACGGAAGGGGGGAGCACCGGAAGCTCTCCGGATGAAGAGAAAGCAGGACTAACAGTAGCAAAAGCCTGCGGCCTTGAATGTCCCACCAGCATGGCGGAGGTGGCAAGGCGAGAGAGGGTACCCATTAGCTCGGCCGTTTCGGCGGCGAGGGCGCGGTGAAACAAGCATGATGAACGCTTTTCACTGGCTACGACTTCCTTTCCGCGAGGGAAGATGAAACTGATGTGGAGATGCAATAGGACGGCACTGAAGCAGACGCTGCCACGGATGCTCGACTCGCGCCGGCTGACGAGTCCGAGCAGAGACCAATGAAACATCCTCCATGACGTGCCGATCGCTCATGGGTTACGGGTGGCGTTACAAAGCCCATCCTTCATGGCGGGGGCCTGACTGCTTTGGGGTCTTGGCCGCATTCCCTCTCCTTTGCATCTGGACAAAATCCCATCTTCGAGGGTGGGGACGGACGTGGATCATTACTGAATGCTTCTATCACATGATGGGTCAGAGGGTACGATTTGCCATGCATTGCATGGCGATGACAATCTCGGGCTTGGATGAATGCAAGCATTTGTCAAGCTACACGGTGTCGTAAAGCGGTTGAGAAGATCTCTTGGGAACTGTTACACAGATGGCACAATAAATCTCTGACGAGATGGTGATGGGAAGCAAGGGATGGATCTCAACAACGTTTCTCAATAGGCAAGCTGGTCGCATTGAACGTTACGTCCCGGATGGTGTTTTAGAACAGTTCTAGCGCCGTCCATTAGGCATTCGTTAGGATTCAACGGATCGTGATCAGCCGTCCCGTCTCACTACTAGGTCGAAATGGCGAGTAGAAAACTGTGGAGATTGCCTCACTTGTTCCTCTTCGGCCGAAATACACACAGTTGGATTTTCTCGCCGAAGACGTCGTCTAAATGTCGGAATATGCCAAATGAAAAAGGTTTGTCCGAGATCTAGAGTCAAATAGCCAGGATGGCATGTGCTCTTGAATGAGGCTTTGATCCTGATAATATAATCGTAAAATTGGTCCCGCTTTTATGATATCAACAAAGCGAAATTAGGTTTGAGCAAATAGGTACTCACAACAATGGCAAATGCGAGACCTCGTCTACATCAGCATATTGTCGAATGCTGGCTGCATTGCAGGAAGGTTCAAAACATGCACAGCCTTCAACCTTACTTTCTGCAGAAGTGGGGACCCGGCAGCCCTGCAGACATAACATGACGCTTGGTGCAAGCGGCTCAATTCGCCACTAAGACTTTTTTTTTCCCGTATCTCGCGTCACTTGCGAAGCATGATACAAAAGATAGAATAGCCTAAGATTTACAGAAATGGCAACTCGGACAGCGACTGCAGCTGAGACTGCTGTTCAGCCATCAACGCAGGTGCCAGTCCAGCTCAGAACTAGGCATAAAGATATCCAGCTTGCACAAGACCCAGGAATTATTCGGGTATCCACTTGTAGGTGATTCAATAGTTCAGTTTGCCATTAATTATATTTACTAGATACTCTTGTTTTATGTCGAAAACTCTAAACTAATCGTATGAAGCTTTTCGACGATATGCTTTGTCCACACTTGTCAATAGTCTTCTTGAGTCCGAAAAACCAATCCCATTCGAATTCTTGATCGATGGCCAATTCTTGAGGACTTCATTGGACGAGTTCCTCACTGCGAATGGCAAATCTGCCGAAGAGCAGCTCACAATCGAATATGTTCGCGCCATTATCCCACCCACACATACTACAACCTTTGAGCATGATGACTGGGTAAGCTCTGTCGATATTCTCTCTGCGACTTCCTCGGCTTCAAAATGGACTGGTGGCGACACAATCCACACTGGCCATGAGAGAATACTCTCCGGCAGCTACGACAACCTCCTTCGCATTTGGAACATGTCTAACGAAGTCATCGCGACCTCTCCCTCGTCCACATCAGGCGGTCACACCCACCACATTAAAGCCGCAAAATTCCTCTCTCCCAACCGCCTCGTCTCATCCTCCCTCGACCGAACCATCCGCATCTGGAAATACCACGAAGACCCCGCCGACCTCTCCACTCCCGCCACAATCACCCCATCCCTCGAACTCTACGGCCACCGCGCCTCCGTCGACGCCCTCGCCCTCCACGCACCAACCCAACACATCCTGTCCGCCTCCCAAGACACCACCATCGGCCTCTGGAGCACCGTCAAATCCACCGCTCCCCCGGCACCGTCCTCGCTCCTCCCCTCAGCATCCCCATCGGCCACCAACAAACGTCGCAAAACCACCTCTTCCACCACCACCACCGCCACCCCGGTAGCCCAACGCGGCCCTCTCGCCCTCCTCACCGCGCACACCGCTCCGACCACCGCCGCCATCTTCTCCCCCGCCGACCCGGCCCTCGCGCACTCCACCTCGACCGACCACACCCTGTGCACCTGGGACCTCGCAACCGCGCGCTGCGTGTCCAGCGCGCCGCTCGCCGCGCCGCTGCTCAGCCTGTGCGCGCTGGCCGGCGTGTCGCTGCTCGCGGCGGGGAGCACCGCGCGGACCATCAGCGTCGTGGATCCCCGCGGCGGCGGTAGCGGTGGCGGGAATCTGGTGGCGATGACGCTGCGGGGGCATGCTGGGGCGGTGGGGTGTGTGGCGGCGGCGCCGGAGGGGAGCGTGGCGTTTCCGTGGGGGCTGGTGAGTGGGGGGTTTGATGGGACGTGTCGTGTGTGGGATGTGCGGAGTGTACGGACGGCGATGGGGGTTGGCGAGGGTGGGGCGGTGGGAGAGAGTGTGTTTGTGTTGGAGAGGGAGGGGGAGAAGGGGTGGACGAAGCCGGCGGCCGAGCGGGCGAAGGTGTTTGGAGTGTGTTGGGATCGGGATGTGGGGATTGTGAGTGCGGGCGAGGATAAGAGGGTGCAGATTAATAGGGGAGAATAGTGAGGGTGGTGGTGGAAAGGGAAAGTGTGGTTGGAGAGTAGGATCGGTGTCGTTTTTTGTGGAAAGTTGGAAGGTCGTCAGATAATTGGGAATCTGAATAACTTAAACTCACTAGATTGCTTGGTACACCCGTAGTCTAGAGCATTCGAGGATAGTAGGGAAGTTGAAAGCTATTTCCAAGCGCTGAATCAAGGAACTTCAGTTAGAAGTGCATTTTATGATTACAGAATCAACGCCGGAGATCAAAGGGCCTTATAGATTTTGTAGACGCACTCCATGTATTTCAAGCATAACAACCGCAACTAATTGTACACTGTGAAAGCGCCGTATTTATAATTCTTCCTTTATTTTCTAAATGCGGGTTTTAAAATGTTTGTGTAGAAAATGCACAAGAGGTGAGTTGATGAACCAAAAAGGTCGTAGCTCAACTTGTTAGATTATAAGGGAGACATCCTTGTAGCTAAAGTCAAGTAACTTCATAGAGAGTACATAGCAGACTACGGAAATACCTTACAGGGTGATGAGTCCCGATCCCCATGTCATTAATGCAAGCCGTAGCAAGAGATGAGCAGACCGTGTATATCCGCCAACGCCAAAGGAGTAACCTTATATTCCCTTTGCAACCTCTTCCAATAGCAAAATGCCCGAGCATCGTTGAGTCGCCTCATCTTTCGCATCCACCAATGATCCGTAATGCATGTATTGAATGCCTTCAATACCAAATTCGTTGCCTGCAATAATGCAGTACCGCACTTTTTCCGCATGATGGGCATAACGATTTACATAAAATCATCACTACACAACCGTTAGCAAATCATCCACCACGTATCGCAAACGAATACTCACTCTTCCAACCCATCATCATACGCCGCCGTATCCGCCCTCGTACTCACATCCCTCTGCGCCACCAGACTCGTCTTCGTCTTCGCAGCCTTGCTCTTCTTTCCGCCCTTCTCGGCCGCCTTTTCCTCCTTCATTCGCTCGTTCGCCAGCGTCGTCAGCCCGCTCGCCACCTTCTTGATCTGGTCGCTCGGTAGTTCGCGCGCCAGCTGCTTCACAAACTCCGTCAGGAACAGCGGGTACTGCGGCTTTTTGGCGTTCGCAGTGAGCATGGGCACGAGTGTGTCGCGGAGGGAGGTGAATTGGTCTTTGGTGGTTGGGTGGAAGAGCGGAAGCGAGGCGAGGTCGATAGTTGCGGTCGGGTCGGCTTGCGCGGTGGCATTGTTGGAGTTGCTGGTGGTTGTGGATGGGGCGGCGACAGCGACAGGTTTGGCAACGGTGCGTTTGCGGTTGAGGTCGATTTCGCCGAAGAGATCCTCGGCGTGCTTCAGGTCGCTATCCTGTTCTGTCTTGCGGAGTCGTGCTCGTTTCTCGGCTTCGTCTTCATCATCACTGCTGGTTTCTTCTTCATTGGCTTCCTCCTTCCGTCGCTGCGTATGTGCTGCTCTACGCTGGTTCTTTGTCTTGTGCGCGGCCTTTGCCTCTGCTTCTGCTTTTGCTTTGGCTTCGGCTGCTTTGGCTGCTTTCTCGCGCTCAACCTCGGAGTCCTCGGCAGCATCCCAGGAATCGAGTACTTCGTCCGAGTCCTCTTCGTCGTCAAACTTGGAGCGCCGGGCTACGGGAGCGGGTGGTGACGATGGAGGTGTAGATTCCTCGCTTTCATCGTCTAGCAATGTAGATTAGCATTTATCCCTTTATCAGTGGGCGGTGTGAAGCTGGGATCGACATGAATGCATTATGACGCACCCCAGGTATTTCGGCTTGGAGCCATGGTGGCCTGTTTGTGCGCCGAGCGCTACTAGTGCAGAAGAGTTGATCGGTTGTGGAAATGAAGCCTTGAGAATGTAAAGGTATGAGAAGTACAGTTCGCTGGAGGTAGTAGAGGCGGTTTGGACAGAGGAGTACGAAAAGTGGAAGGGAAGAAAGGGAGGGCTGGCTTGGGCTGAGCAGAATGAAAGTCGCCTTCCTTTTGGTGGGATGCGCGATGACACACAGGCCCCTGCGAGCGTCTATGTGATTTTCCGCAGACAATCGTTTTCACGTGCGTTGTGGTTATTTTTAATTTGCCATATCATTTTCGAGCTCGAGGATACAAACAGGCACCATGAACACTGTCATATTTCTACAGGAAATAATAGGCTATTCGTGTCCAATCTCACAACAACCAGCCACAGCTTTCACTCGCATCAAAACATGATACCAAACTTGAAACGCGCCCCTGCTTCTGTTTCTCACCTGAACCTTCCAGTTGGTCCTCAATGCACTGGTGTCAATTTGCCAGTTTTGATGTCATAAGTGAATCCAACAGCACTCTCAACAAGCTCTTTGCGAAGAAATGGAGTTTTTCCAAGAAGCGTTATGTCATCCTTGACAGATTGCTCAAGGCTACAAAGCAACATGAGCACAGATGGTCACAATTTGGTCGAGATGTTCTGACAACTTACGTGATGTCTTTGAAAGTTCCAAATTCGATAGAGTCTCCTCCCTCTACATCTGGGAAGTTTCTCTTCAGCGCCATGTGCGCTTCGTTCTCCGTCATCATACTTTTCCCACAGTCTAATATCGTCAATTCTAGTTGACCCACTGCGTAGAGAAGTTGAGATTTCGGCAGACTTACCATTGTGATGGATGATCATAATGCCTTTCAGGGAAAGAAGCCCATCTATGTATATTATATCGTTAAGAACTGGCTGGACACGACCGCCTGCGGTTCTAAACACAACAACCTCTACTCAGAATAAGCGGGCTGCCGCTCTACTTTTTGAAGAATCTTGGAACGATCTCACTTACCAGGCGGCTTTAGGTCAAGAAACGTTTCTGGAACGCCACGAGGATCGGCACAAGTCACTTGAGCCTTGTCAGAGCTGTTTCTGTCGATAGGTAATGGGACCACATACCAACCACAATTGACGGGGGGCTTTTTCCAATTGACTCAAGCTCAGAAAAGAATGGGAGTGGAGTATGCTTCAAGGCATACGCACTAAAAACCCCGTTCAGCTAAAGGCTATGTATAGGTTGTCGTGAGTACATACTCGTTGCGCTCCAAGAGCTCAGTAACGGTCACAGGACCCGACATGATGACTTTCAATATCAATGAACCAAGCCTAAATGTAAGAGCTGACTCCAACACTTATTTGGAAAAAGACAGGTGAGAAGGTTGAAGCTGTTGGAGATTGGAGTTCAAGTTCTTGCCAGTTCATCAGTCTTTATACCTTGGAAATGCTTGACTCAGGAGAGAAACGCATCATCGTCAAAGCACTATACAGCATATTCGGAGACATATTGATTAGATGAAAGCTCATTGACAACCTCAAAAGGCTAGTACGGGTCAGTGATTATTAAACTAGAAAGGCGACCACAGGATCGGCACAATATAGAATTCCCGATTCCATAGAGATTGAGTGTCTAGAGCCTTTTGCAACGAGTCTATCTTAGACAAAGATTGCATTCGAGTCATCATTACTGACGAGCTTCTAGAAATAGTTGTGGAGACAAAACACATTAAGGTCCAATAGATTCTTCCAAAAGGCAACTATTCCATATTAGGATGTCAATACCCTGGTCGTACTCCAAACAAAGTGCCGGTCACAAGCAGAGAATTGCACCGTAGTAACTTGACCACTGCCTACGGCCGAGTCGCGGGACTGACACGGCCGTATCAAGTGATTACTGCACTGATTGAAATACTCAGGGCGGGTCATAAGTATCCTGTCTAGTCCACATAGCATCTCTAAACTCAGTTTTACCATCATGCCCAACACCTCTTCATCCAAATTCTGTTGTTATAAGCCACAGAGTCAAAATACTCAAAAGGGCATTGACTCGTCACTGTCATTTTGGTGCATAACAACGTGTAGCTATTGTTTCTCAAGCCGATGACCCTACATTCATAGGAAGCGCAAGATAACACTCCGAGGCCTCGTGTTCATCAAGTTTCTTAACACGAGTGAATATGATATTTCCACCATTTTCGGTCTTTCAAGAGATCCAAGAGATGAAAATCCATCATGGTGGCTTGGTTATTTCCATGCTGTTAAAAATAGGTCCACTAGTCATACGCTAGTCCCTTAAAGGCCCCATGGGCGAGAATCCTAACTCCGCGCAAGCGACCAATGCAACCCTTCAATGGTTTCTCATGTTTAGGTAGGGGCCTGCGCCATGGTCAAAAGCAAGCGCCAATACTCCTATATCTCTACCAAATCTTTATAGGTCAAGTGTGCACGTATTGCAAGATCTTAACCGGTCAGCAATACGACTGTCTAGGCCTCTTCCAACCCACAGTAACGGTGGACCGTGAAGATGCGGGTTCTTGCCAAGCTTAAACGTCATTTCTATCGTAGGAAGGAGCTCTAAAAAAGGCAGGCAAGCGGGCTAAAATTTCCTGGCATGTAGGATAAAAGGAGAAGTCGAGCAGCTCTTTGACAATCATCATCACCACAGCATCATTTCATTAAATTCTTCAGCATCCTATCGAAGAATATAACCTTTTCAGATCTTACATTTTGCCTCAAACCCTTATTGCCCGAGTATCAATATGCAAGTCTTAGCCTTACTCGCTCTTCTCCCGCTCCTCGCCTCCAGCGCTCTTGCCGCACCTCTCGAGGCACGTCAAGACAACTCCAACGGCTGGAGCGTTGCCTTCTTTGATGACACTAGCTGTGCAACTGGTGTCAATCTCAACACAACTTCAACCGATGCCAACTATTTCGACTGCCAGGCAGCTGGCTCTGGTCCCTATACCAATGGCACGTTCTTCGGTGCCAAAGCCACCGCTGATATGTACTGCCATATCAAATTCTTTGCCGACACTGCATGCTCGACACAGGTGGGCAGTGAGATCAATTCTGCTGCAAGCGGATGTATCACCAATCCTACTGGAGAAACCGGAATTATGGCTTACAGCGCCAGCTGCTACCGATAGGTGATTGGCGGGTTCGGTGCGGGTGAAAACACAATTCTCACATTCTTGTTATTAGATCTTGGTGACGAGAAGGTTGTTTCCTTTTTTTTTTGGGCTGCATAGCGACGGTAGTGTTGATGTTGATCGTAGTGCTCGAAGTAATTTTAGCTATCAAATAATCTTATTGGTGTTGCGCGTTCTTTTCGAAATACACTGTTCACCGACTGTGCTATGGTAGAACCGATTTCACAGGAGCTGCTAGCAATCTCTACTTTGAGCACTACACACAAAGCAGAGTATCCGTTTTTGTAATGCAGATCGTTTCGTTCCCCATCGATTGGCTTGGCGGACTCAGCCTTTTCCGTGGACCCGCTCTTGAGATGATCGACAAAAACCTAGTCAATTTTGGGTAGCAGTAGGCTGGTCAAAGTCCTTACCGGATCTGCATGAAATGCAGCCTCAAGACTGTGATCATTGCTTACAATAGCGGTGGCAGAGAGGCAGGAGGCTTTACAAGCGAGCTGGTAGGTTGATCTGTGTAACCTTTGAGTAGTTATGAGCTTCTCAGGCGCCCATCTTCTTATTGAACACCGGCGTTCAATCTCTTGTAATCCCACATCCCTTCACACTGTTTACTCTTTAGGGCATTAGAAAGCTTAGGATCATCTACTTCCAACCTATTTTCCGGCGCGCTTGGGAACTAGTCTTTCTTCTATCTACATAATATGACCTCGTCCATGACTCAAGCTTTGGAGTGGATTGACCAGTCAACGGATGGTCATGTACCTAAAAACAAAGCTAGTCGGCAAAAGATCCGACGACAGGCTATGCGAAGCATCGGGGCTGCCAGAAAGCAGGATGGCGCCTACGGACAAGTAAATCTTCGCCAGCTACCATTCTTTGTGGGCAATGCCACAGACAAGCCAGAAATCGCAAGGTCCCAGCTTCCTTCCTCGTCACCGTCTTCAAGCAAGACGTCTTCGAAAAAACCACGTGCATATGAGGAGAACCAATCAACTCAATTCAGTCCAGTTGAAGTCTTCCATGTGCAATCATTTGCAACAATTCCAGCGCCTCTATCTAGCAAGGGATATGAGCTGGCTCGGATACAATACGGAGTTGACCTTCTTCAACTCTCTTGTTTGACCAAGGTGCACTTTGGTCGTGTAGCGGCTCTCTTACTATCCAAGCAGCCATCAATGCTATGGAAGATTTTTTTGCTTGACGAAGCGTCATATCTAACACATGTGCCACAATTATACGAACGCAGTAGTTTGATCCAGGACGTAACACATTGTGCCCTTGCTCGAGCACGACAGTCTCTTGGCCCTGATCCAACGAAAACATCATCAACAGTGCTTGGGCTGTATGGTAAGGCACTGGCCAGCCTTCAACAAGCATTAGACAGTCCCGCTCGGTTACGGGATCCAGCAGTTCTGTGTGCTACGCAGATTCTGGCCCTTTTTGAGCTCCTCAACTTTTCCGAGGGCAAAGCCTGGGTACAACACGCAAGTGGAGCTGCGAGACTGATTGAACTCCGTGGCGTCCGGGGGTACAAATCTGAATTCGAAAAATCACTCCTGATGGCCCAAGCTGGACCCATGTTTTCAGAATCCTTGCTAAACAATGAAGCCTGCTTCATGGAAAAGCCAGAATGGCAAGAAGTCTTCAGCTCCATGGCCATTACCGGACCCCTCTTTTGTGATCGAGGTTCTGCCAACATATCGCTATGGAAGATGAAATATCACGTTCCAGGCCTCTTAAAGAAGACAACCACGATGATCTGTTCAGAGGAAGCCCCCGATGTGAATGCAGTCGACCGTCTTTTCCAAGAAGTACGTGAGCTCCGAGATAAGGTGCAAGAGTGGCGGTACAACTACGAGGATTATAGGAAATGCCCGTCACCTCTATCGAATTATGACAAGTCACGAACGGTCCTAGCTGTTTGTACCACTGATCTTATTTTGCTAAATCGATGCATGCTCGCGTTGGATCCGGTGGATAGCTGGGAATTAGAAGATCAATCTCAGGCACTCGCTCAACTGTTAGTGGTGTTAGAGCAAGAGGCTACTGCTTCGGGCTACATGGCCGCTCTTTTCATGACCCAAAAGCTAGGTCTTGCACAGTCTGTTCTGAAGACTGAGCGTGACTGGCGGCAAGCGAGATGGCAAAAAAGCGAGACGTTGGGGGGAAGAAGGGTGATAGAACGATGGATCTTTAAGAGATGGTGCTTATTGATGGGACGAAAGGTTGACTAACTAATTCATCGGTAACGAAGAACAGATAAACCTATTTCCATTGACGTATTAAACTTTACTGAAGGCGTAGAACGTCTGCGGTTTTTGAAAGTTGGACCTACCGTAGCTGATAGTAGATGTCATCCCCTTTTTGCGAGCTGAAGAGATGCAAAGTGTGTTTGCATCGCATTGTGGTCTGTGCACTCAGCGGCCGACTTCCCAAACGAAAGCAACTTTATCCCAAGCCAAGCTCCTGTTCATTACAGAAACATCTCCATCGCACTCTCCCACCATACCCTCTTCTCTCTCCTTCTACTCGCCAAGGACCGCTGAATATCCTTTTATTTCGCTTTTCGTTTGGATCTTTTGCATCAGGTCGAGAAGCTAGTGAGGCAGCAGCTGTTGATGAAGCCGCGTCTCGAGGGTCGTAATCATGGCACCTTTACCCATCAAGTTCCATGAACTGCTTCAGGTGCGCTTCTATGCTGATACTATAGATTGATATGTGCTGATCTTTTTTCCTGTAGTTGACATCCGTGGGTATACAAGTACGTATACAGCCGATCATCCGGCAGACACTTTGCTGGGCATTTGTTTCAAACTTCTTGATCACGCTAATATTCATCGTAGACTGCTTCGATTGGCTTCAACTCTTGCGTGAGTCTAGTGCTATCTGTTTGAATCTTTCTATGCTGATCCTGTTTCTAGACACTAGAATCCGATCACTACATATGTGTACGCGAAAAAGCCGACGAAAATGCCTCCCCCGAAGTCATTATCATTGACCTCAAAAACAACAATCAAGTCATACGGCGGCCGATCAAGGCCGACAGTGCTATCATGCACTGGTCGCAGCAGATCATCGCCCTGAAAGCCCAGCAGCGAACACTACAGATTTTTGATCTCGGCCGAAAATCCAAGCTCAAGTCGGCCAATATGAATGAAGATGTCGTCTTTTGGAAGTGGTTTTCAAGCGATTCAATCGGGCTTGTTACGGATACTGGAGTATACCACTGGAATATTATGGATCCGTCCCAAAGCGCTCCAATTAAAATCTTTGATCGGAGCCAAAATCTCAATGTTAGCTTGCGATGGATTCTTGGGACGACTATGAGAGCTAATATACTATTTACAGGGCGCGCAAATCATCAACTACCGAGTGAGCGACGACGAGAAGTGGATGGTCTGCGTGGGAATCTCACAACAACAAGGCCGTGTGGTTGGTGCAATGCAGCTATATTCGAAAGACCGAGGCATCAGTCAAGCCATTGAGGGCCATGCCGCAGCGTTTGGCACTCTTCGATTGGACGGCGCACCAGCTGATACCAAAGTATTCACCTTTGCAGTTCGATCTGCGAACGGGGCAAAACTGCATGTTGTCGAGATTGATCCACAGCAGTCAAATCCTCGATTTACGAAGCAAGCCAAGGACATCTATTTCCCGGCCGAGGCGACAAACGACTTCCCTGTTGCTCTTCAAGTATCTCAGAAATACGGTATAATCTATATTGTCACTAAGTATGGCTTTATCCATATCCACGATTTGGAAACTGCGAACCCCATCTTCATGAACCGGATATCAAGCGACACAATCTTTGTCACTTCTCCCGATTCCGAATCTGCTGGTATCGTTGGTGTGAATAGGAAGGGACAAGTCTTGTCAGTCAGCGTGGATGATGATAAAATCATCCCATATCTTATGGAGAATCCTGCGAATAGCCAGCTCGCTTACAAGCTTGCTTCGAGAGCTAGCTTGCCAGGAGCTGACCACTTGTACCAACAACAATTTCAGAATCTCCTCAGTGGACAGCAGTATGTTGAGGCTGCCAAAGTTGCTGCAAATTCCCCGCGTGGCTTTTTGCGAACCCCTCAAACCATCGAGCAGTTCAAGCGCGTTCCTCAAGAGCCAAGCCAACTCTCAGTCATCCTCCAATATTTTGGCATGCTTTTAGACAAGGGCGGACTTAACAAGTACGAAACTCTAGAGTTAGTGCGCCCCGTTCTGATGCAGAACCGAAAACACCTGTTGGAGAAGTGGCTCAAGGAGGACAAGCTTGATTGCTCAGAAGAGCTTGGTGACATTGTTCGACCTCACGATGTAAACTTGGCACTCCAGATTTATCTCAAGGCCAACATTCCTGGGAAGGTTATCGCTGCGTTTGCGGAGTCTGGTCAGTTCGATAAAATCCTACCGTATGCCAAGCAAGTTGGTTACACACCCGATTTCAATGGCCTCCTTCAACATGTCATTCGCATCAGCCCTGATAAAGGGACCGAATTTGCTACAGCACTGGCAAAGGACGAGAACGGTCCACTCATTGATATTGATCGTGCTGTTGATGTCTTCCAATCTCAAGGAATGGTCCAGCAGGCTACAGCTTTTCTTTTGGATGTTCTATCTGCCAATAGACCAGAGCAAGGCCATTTACAGACGAAGCTATTGGAGATGAACCTTCTTAATGCGCCACAAGTCGCTGATGCAATTCTTGGCAATGATATGTTTTCTCATTACGATCGTCAACGTATTGCAAAGCTTTGCGAGGGCGCTGGTTTTATTGCAAGAGCTTTGGACCACTATGACGATCCTGCCGATATTAAGCGCGTCATTGTGCAAACCGATAAGATTTCTGAAGAGTGGCTTATCAACTACTTTGGCAAGCTTACAGTTGAAAATTCTCTGGACTGCATGAATGAGATGCTTCGGGTCAACATTCGGCAAAATCTGCAGGCTGTTATCCATATCGCCCAGAAATACTCTGATCTATTAGGACCAACTCGCATTATTGAGCTCCTTGAGAAGTACCGAACAGCGGAAGGTCTGTACTATTACCTTGGAGGCATCGTGAACATTACCGAAGACAAGGACGTAACATTCAAGTATCTTGAGGCTGCAACAAAAATGGGCCAAATGAATGAAGTCGAACGGGTCTGTCGCGATAGCAATGCTTACGACCCAGAAAAGGTCAAGAACTTCTTGAAAGAGGCTCGTCTCACGGAGCAGTTGCCACTCATCATTGTTTGCGATCGCTTCAACATGATTCACGACCTCATCCTCTACCTCTACCAACAACAACAGTTCAAGTCGATTGAGATCTACGTTCAACGAGTCAATCCTTCTCGTACTCCGGCTGTGGTCGGCGGCTTGCTAGATGTTGATTGCGACGAGGGTGTCATCAAGAGCCTGCTTGCGTCCGTGAGCCCACAATCGATTCCGATTGATGATCTTGTCTCCGAGGTCGAGTCTCGAAATCGGCTGAAACTTCTGCTTCCTTTCCTGGAGGCCACACTTGCAAGTGGAAACCAGCAACAAGCAGTGTATAACGCTCTCGCCAAGATTTACATTGATTCGAATAATAACCCAGAGAAATTCCTCAAGGAGAACGATCAATATGACCCGCTAACCGTCGGTAAATATTGCGAGAAGCGTGATCCCAATCTTGCGTACATTGCATACAAGAAGGGTCAAAATGATCTCGAACTCATTAGCATCACAAACGAGAACTCCATGTTCCGTGCCCAGGCACAATATCTTCTCGAAAGGGAGGATCTTGAAATTTGGGAATACGTTCTAAGTCCGAACAACATCCACAGACGATCAGTGGTTGACCAGGTCATTTCCACTGCGGTCCCCAACTCGCAAGATCCCGAAAAGGTTTCTGTTGCTGTCAAGGCATTTATTCAGAGCGATATGCCAACCGAATTAATCGAGCTCCTTGAGAAGATTATCCTCGAGCCTTCAAGCTTTAGCGATAACTCAAGTCTGCAAAATTTGCTCATGCTTACTGCAGCCAAATCAGATCGGGGTCGATTGATGAATTATATCAACCAGTTGACAGCATACACACCGGAAGATATTGCTGCACAATGCATCGAGCTTGGCATGTACGAAGAGGCGTTCGAGATCTTTAAGAAGGATAATAGGCACGCAGAAGCTATGGATGTGCTCGTCAATCATATCGTCAGTATTGACCGGGCCTTCGACTACGCAGAACGTGTTGATACACCCGATGTCTGGAGCAAGGTTGCCAAGGCACAATTGGACGGTCTCCGCGTCAGCGATTCGATCGAATCTTATATCAAAGCGCAAGATCCCTCGAACTTTGCTGAAGTCATTGATATAGCTACTCATGCTGGCAAGGATGAAGATCTCATCAAATTCTTACGTATGGCGCGAAAGACTCTCCGTGAACCTGATGTGGACACTGCGCTCGCATTTTCCCTTGCACGCACACAGCAGCTACCTGAGCTAGAGGAGTTCTTGCGCGGACCTAATGTGGCCAACATTGAAGCTTCAGGAGACAAGGCGTACGAAGAGGGTTACCATGAGGCAGCGAAGATTTTCTTTACGAGCATTTCGAACTGGGCCAAACTTGCAACAACTCTGGTGCACTTGGAAGACTATCAAGGAGCTGTTGAATGCGCGCGCAAGGCCAATAGCGTCAAGGTCTGGAAGCAAGTTAACGAAGCGTGTGTGGCGAAGAAAGAATTCCGTCTTGCCCAGATATGCGGTTTGAGCCTCATCGTTCATGCCGAAGAGCTCACGGATCTGGTCAAGCAGTACGAATACCAAGGTTACTTTGATGAGCTCATTGCACTGCTTGAAGCTGGTCTTGGTCTTGAACGGGCACACATGGGAATGTTTACTGAACTCGGCATTGCTTTATCAAAGTACCACCCGGAGCGCGTTATGGAGCACTTGCGTCTATTCTGGTCTCGAATCAATATCCCCAAGATGATCCGTGGTTGTGAAGAAGCTCACCTATGGCCAGAACTTGTTTTCCTGTACGGTCATTATGATGAATGGGACAATGCGGCTCTCGCCATGATGGAGCGATCCTCGGATGCTTGGGAGCACCATTCATTCAAGGACACCATCGTCAAGGTCGCCAATTTGGAAATCTACTACCGGGCTCTGAATTTTTACTTGGAACAGCAACCATCACTTATCACGGATCTACTACAAGCACTCACGTCACGTATTGATGTCAATCGTGTCGTACGTATGTTTGAAAAGTCCGACAATATTCCACTCATCAAACCGTTCTTGCTTAATGTCCAACCACAAAACAAAAAGGCCGTCAACAACGCCATCAACGACCTCTTGATTGAAGAAGAGGACTACAAGACTCTTAGGGATTCGGTCGAGAACTACGACAATTACGACCCAGTTGATCTTGCTCAGCGATTAGAAAAGCATGATCTGGTCTTCTTTAGACAGATCGCAGCCAACATCTATCGCAAGAACAAGAGATGGCAGAAGTCGATTGAGCTTTCAAAGCAAGATAAATTGTACAAGGATGCAATTGAAACCGCTGCTATCTCGGGACGCCCAGACGTGGTTGAGGAGCTTCTACAATACGTAAGTCTTACTGCTAAAATGATCAAAGTAGTCCTATCTAATTGTCATCTAGTTTGTCGGCATTGGTAGTCGTGAATGCTATGTTGGGATGCTTTACGCCTGTTATGATCTCATTCCTCTTCAGACAGTCATGGAGCTATCGTGGCGCCACGGCCTCACGGATTTCACCATGGTAAGTTTCATCACTCAGAAAATATGTACAATAAAGCTGACGACTGGGTCCAGCCTTTCATGATCAATTTCATGGCGCAACAAGCCACGACAATCGAGCAGCTCAAGAAGGATAATGAGGAGCGCAAGGCGAAAGAAGCGTCGCAGCAGAAGGAGGAAGACAACGCGCCGATCCTGGGCGGATCGCGTTTGATGCTCACCCAGGGTCCAGTCAATAATGCGCCAAGCCCAGCACCGTATGGACAGGTCAATGGGATCGCGCCCCAACCCACTGGATACCGAGCGTTTTAGGAGATGATAGTGAATTAATGCGCTGGTGAAGGCGATATCGGTAGGCAGATGATGTCAGTTTCTCCTCTAATACTCACTAGTTAGTACCCTCTTCGACATGTTCCGTGAATGAGCGGAAAGCAGTATGTAGTTTCTCCGATTCGGACTCTTGAGCTATGCAGAGCGCTTGGGCGTGTGTCACACTGAAAGGGAAGCGCGCTGGTGGTGGCTGGGTTCTCTTGTATTCTAGATATGACATTTTCTTTCCTGCAGTCACAGCTTACAACATGAAGGAGTTGCTTATGCGTTATCCCCGCTGCCGGCGCGCCGTAGATCATGATGACTCAGCGCGTCACCGCGATAGTAATGCGCTTCTGAATTGGGGTTGCGCGTGGCCATAGCTTGCCCCAACGGGAGCAGCTTCTCATCGGTTGCGGTGGGTTAGATGAATTGGTCTCATCAAATCCCGGCGAATATGAGGGCTAGGCAGACTATTTGAGTAAGTACCAGCGAACTGCAGTTCCGCGACCTGGCGGTGTGCGCCGGTTACGGATGCGCCGGACTGAGAGTCTCGGTGATTTAGGGCAGCAATTTGGCAGCAAAGGGGGACGAAAGGAATGGGAATGAAAGAGACGAAAGCTGAAGATTTCGCTCTGGGATGGAGGAAAGAGATTCAGATGTAAAACTGTAGAAAGTTGCAGCTGCCGAGGATGCGAGATGAGGAGGTTCGAGGGACGAACCTGGCTGTATATCAGCTAAGGTACAGGCATGGTGTTGTGCGGTGTCCCCACGGCGGGGCAGACGGCAGGGGCCCAAGCTCCCCGAGCTTTCACCGTTTACATTGGCGTCACTCGCGCCCGGCCTAAAAAGCAACGTATCCTTCAGTAACCAGACAATTTCAAAAACCCCTTCCATCCCCACAATCCCCCTTAGCCTTCTCACATATTGCTCGCTCCGCATCGTTGTTCCCGTTGCGCTCCTCAATTAATTTGTGCTTTCCCGAGTCCTGAAACTCTGCTGTCGGACGGGGAAAAGGTGCGGTCCCGCATTCCGCAGCTTCCCACCAACGTGTTGTGTTAGCTCTGCCGTGTAAGCTCCGTTACGCCTTCGCCGGAGAACACATTGCCCTTCAGCTCGAGGGCCTTTGGAAAACACACCGGAATCACGCGGACTTTTTTCTTCGTTGCTTACACGCTACTTCACAATTTCAATTGCCTTTGAAAATTCGAGCTTCTGTTTTTAATCCCTCACCCACTTTGACCCTCCCCCACCTTGTCTCATCCCACCTCAACAAATTCGTCCAAGATGACGACTCTGCAAAATGGAGTGACAGAGCACGATGATGACCACAACGCAATTCACAAGGACATGGTCCACCAGCGTCTTCGGGCAAATAGCTCGATTATGCAATTGAACAAGATCTTGGGTACGTATCTACCAATTACGCTGCGCTGCTCGTGAGAGACGAGCTATCCCCCAACTGCAAAAAGAGTTGAGACTATACACAATGTAGAAGCTTGACATACCAAAAGTGCTAATAAGCTTCTCACTTCAGTGGCCAACCGTGGTGAAATCCCAATCCGTATCTTTCGTACCGCCCACGAACTATCCCTCCAAACTGTTGCCGTCTTCAGTTATGAAGATCGTCTGTCCATGCACCGTCAAAAAGCCGACGAGGCCTATGTCATTGGTAAGCGAGGTCAGTATACACCGGTTGGCGCTTACCTCGCCGGTGACGAGATCATTAAGATCGCCAAACAGCACAACGTGAACATGATCCATCCAGGTTACGGATTTCTCAGTGAGAATGCAGAATTCGCCCGCAATGTCGAGAAAGCAGGCCTCATTTTCGTCGGACCCACGCCAGAGACGATTGACGGCTTGGGAGACAAGGTTAGCGCAAGAACGCTTGCTCAGAAGAACAACGTGCCGTGTGTGCCAGGAACACCAGGTCCGGTAGAGAGATATGAAGAAGTCAAGTCTTTTACAGATGAATACGGATTCCCCATCATCATCAAGGCCGCATTCGGAGGTGGTGGGCGTGGTATGAGAGTTGTCCGCGACCAGGAGTCATTGAAGGATTCTTTCGAGCGTGCGACCTCTGAAGCCAAATCCGCTTTCGGCAACGGCACCGTCTTCGTAGAGCGATTTTTGGACAAGCCCAAGCACATTGAGGTGCAATTGCTAGGTGACAACCACGGTAACGTGGTGCATCTTTACGAGCGTGATTGCAGTGTCCAGCGTCGTCATCAAAAGGTCGTGGAACTTGCCCCAGCCAAAGACTTGCCTGCAGAGACGAGAAACGCGATTCTGAACGATGCCGTGAGGCTCGCAAAATCGGTCAATTACCGGAATGCTGGTACTGCGGAGTTCTTGGTTGATCAGCTCAACCGACATTACTTTATTGAAATCAACCCTCGAATGTGAGTGCCGTAGAGAGAGGAAGAAAAAGCAGCTTGATTACTAAGCAATTTCATAGTCAAGTCGAGCATACGATCACCGAGGAAATCACTGGTATTGACGTCGTTGCTGCTCAGATCCAGATCGCCGCAGGAGCATCCCTGCAACAGCTTGGCCTGACACAAGATAAAATCTCAATGCGCGGCTTTGCCATCCAGTGCCGTATCACCACCGAAGATCCTTCCAAGGGCTTCTCACCCGATACTGGAAAGATCGAAGTCTACCGATCCGCTGGTGGTAATGGTGTCCGTCTTGATAGTGGCAATGGTTTCGCAGGTGCCATCATTTCTCCCTTCTACGACTCCATGTTGGTGAAGTGCACATGTCACGGTTCCACATACGAGATTGCGCGCCGAAAGATGTTGCGAGCATTGGTCGAATTCCGTATTCGTGGTGTCAAGACAAATATCCCCTTCTTGGCTTCGTTGCTGACACATCCAACCTTTATTGAGGGAACTTGTTGGACAACCTTCATCGACGATACTCCCTCTCTCTTCTCTCTCGTTGGCAGTCAAAATCGTGCTCAGAAATTGCTTGCCTATCTTGGAGACATGGCTGTCAACGGAAGTCAGATCAAGGGCCAGATCGGCGAGCCCAAATTCAAGGGTGATATCATCATGCCTGTCTTGAAGACGAAAGAAGGTCAGGTCATTGACACTTCAGTACCAAACACAAAGGGCTGGAGGAACATCATCGTGGAGCAAGGACCCGCCGCGTTTGCCAAGGCTCTCCGTCAGAATCAGGCCATGGTAATCATGGATACCACCTGGCGTGATGCCCATCAATCACTCCTCGCTACCCGTGTTCGGACGACAGATTTTGCCAACATTGCCAAGGAGACTAGCTATGCCTACGAAAATGGTATCCTAGAGTGCTGGGGAGGTGCTACCTTCGATGTCGCCATGCGCTTCCTGTACGAAGACCCTTGGGACAGGTTGCGCAAGCTGAGAAAGCTTGTACCTAACATCCCCTTCCAAATGCTTTTGCGTGGAGCTAATGGCGTTGCCTATTCATCGTAAGTTTTCCGAAAGTAATAGTTCTTTCTCCTTTGACGTGCTAATTCCCAAAGCCTACCTGACAACGCCATCGATCATTTCTGCGAGCAAGCAAAGAAGAACGGAGTTGACATTTTCCGAGTCTTTGATGCTCTCAATGATCCCACTCAGCTCGAAGTCGGTATCAAGGCCGTTTTGAAGGCCAACGGTGTCGCAGAAGGTACCCTCTGCTACAGCGGTGACATGTTGAACCCCAAGAAGAAGTACAACCTTCAATACTACTTGGATCTCGCAGACAAGATTGTTTCGATGGGTGCTCACATCATTGGTATCAAGGATATGGCTGGTGTGCTCAAGCCCAAGGCCGCCACACAGCTTATTGGCTCCATCCGTCAGAAGTATCCTGACATTCCCATCCATGTGCACACTCACGACTCTGCGGGTACAGGTGTCGCAACCTACGTTGCCTGTGCCGAAGCTGGTGCTGATGCTGTTGATACTGCAACAAACAGCATGTCAGGCATGACCTCTCAACCCAGTGTCGGCGCTCTGCTTGCCTCTCTCGAGGGCAGCAAACACGACCCGCATCTAAATCACGAACATATCCGCGACATTGACGGTTACTGGGCCCAACTCCGCCTCCTGTACTCGCCCTTTGAGGCCGGTCTTACAGGCCCAGACCCAGAAGTCTACGAACACGAAATTCCCGGCGGTCAGCTCACCAACCTCATCTTCCAGGCCTCGCAACAAGGCCTTGGCGAGCAGTGGGCTCATACTAAGAAGGCTTACGAACAGGCCAACGACCTGCTCGGCGACATCGTCAAGGTCACGCCCACATCCAAGGTCGTCGGTGACATGGCGCAATTCATGGTATCCAACCAGCTCACGCCTGAAGCTGTCGTCGAGCGTGCCGAGTCTCTCGACTTCCCATCATCCGTGCTTGAATTCTTTGAGGGTCTCATGGGCCAGCCGTACGGCGGCTTCCCCGAGCCGTTGCGGTCGCAGGCGCTCCGTGGCCGTCGCAAGATGGACAAGCGGCCCGGCCTGTACCTGGAATCCATGAACCTCGACAAGGTGCGCGCAGACCTCCGTGAGAAGTACGGTCACGCCACCGAGACGGATGTCGCGAGCTTCGCCATGTATCCCAAGGTGTTTGAGGAGTACAAACGCTTTGTCGCCAAATATGGTGATCTTAGCGTCTTGCCGACCAAGTACTTCCTTGCGAAGCCCGAGATTGGCGAGGAGTTCAATGTCGAGTTGGAGAAGGGTAAGCTGCTCATTTTGAAGTTACTCGCGGTTGGACCGCTCAGTGAGCAGACCGGCCAGCGTGAGGTGTTTTACGAAATGAATGGTGAGGTGCGACAGGTTACTGTTGATGACTTGCATGCTGCGGTGGACAACAAGGCTCGGCCAAAGGCAGACGCAAATGACAGCAGCCAGGTCGGTGCGCCGATGAGTGGTGTTGTGGTGGAAGTGAGAGTGCATGAGGGCAGTGAGGTGAAGAAGGGAGACCCAATTGCAATTTTGAGTGCGATGAAGATGGTGAGTATTGCAATTATTTATGCTTACAAAGTCACGATGCTAACAAGGTATGATAGGAAATGGTCATCAGCGCACCGCACTCTGGTAAGATTGGACAATTGGAGGTCAGGGATGGCGATTCTGTAGATGGACAAGATCTTGTTTGCAAGATTATAAAATAGATACGGTTCAACAGTACAGGAATGTGAGGGGAACGGTGACCAAACTATGGTATCTGGTGGATATTGTGGTGGACGTTGTAGTAGGCATATTGGCTTGATTGAGCTTTGTGTCCCTGAATCTCATAGCTCCCGCCTTATGAAATGCAATGACTTTAAAAGAAATTGAACATTTGAATGTGCATCCTCGGCAAAAAACTGCCTCTAGACATTCACCACGATGGTCAGCATCGATGCTGGATAGCATGGAGGATACCATAAGGTACTTTGCGTGCATGGTGAACCATTTTTTCAGTTTTTCGGTATAGTCGATTACGACTCATAGCGTGGGAAAAAGCGAAAGTGATATGGTCATTCAATGCATAGAATGCTTATGTATTCAAATTGTTTATTGATCTGTGAAGGGCCCGAATGTAGACTTTATGGGAATATGAAAACCTATCCTAAGCCCACACCTAAATATCAACGCCATCTCATTTCACTACGGCGGACGAAGACAACCATTCGCCGTAGAAAATATATAATATGGAAGAGATGAAATGGTATCTCGAGAACAAGACGAGCCATGGCATCGAAGTTACCAAAACCATCTTCAAAACGCTCAATATCGTGATGGTCAGCTCGAGCAAACCTCGCTGACCAATCCCGTGTGTTCCAAAACGCCTCCCTCCTCTCCTGCAACTTCTAATTCGCTCGGATGCTCCTGGAATTCCTTCCAAGCCTCTCGTCCCTAGCGCGCAAAATGGCTGGCTATCATCGGCGTTTCACAACCCCCGACCACATCTAGAATCGCCCTTCCAGAACTTGGCCCCCCCTTGGCCGATGCCCGCGTGCTCGCATGAACGTCATCGGAATTCCTCCATGTATCGATGGTACCCACATCACCCCCTAGGAGTAATTAAGCACAGATTCCTCGTTGTTCCATGCAAACGATAAGCACCGTCTTCGATGATATCCCAGACTTCTCTGAATCTGAGATCGGAGACGGCCATTCGCCGGTTTGTCGCGGGTGGAGTCTGTATGCGTGTAGACAGGCTGGCCGAGTGTCAGAGTCACTTGGTTGGTTCCGCGATCTGCGGGGCTGGGTGAATCTGGTCGTGGCTTTCAAGACAAATGCACGATGCGTCAGCATCTTTGCTGCGGGTGGTAATCAGGAGACTTTGGAGCTAGCTATGAGGTGGGAGGGGAGGGGGAAGCTGGTATATTAGGTGCTTGCTGTGCCCATTGTTCTCCTAGATATCAGGATCTCTTGCTCACGCGACATCCATAAGCTCAACCCAAACTCATTTCAACGCCTCTACATAATTTCTAAACATTAACATGGCTCAAACCGATTCCTCTCCATCCAATAGCCCAACTGATCGCCGTCGTGTACGTTACTTCTATCATACCTGCTGCTATTCGTAGTGAAGTAACATAAATTAATAAAAATCTAGTCTTCCGGCGAGAGGTTTTCCGCCCTCAACCACCTCAAGCGCAATTCCAACCCTGATGCATTTGGCCAACGTCGTGCAAGCTTGACAGACCAGACCACTGCAAAGCCAGGTTTCTTTGGTCAAATTTGGCAAAAGTGAGTGATATTGTCATTGAATACTTGAGAGTGATCACACGTTAATCATTGTTGTACAGCTACACTCGTGGACCTGCCGACAGGAAGTAACGAACTAATATACGAATATTTGCTACGAATCAAATTGATGCAAGGAACTACCGTGGCTGCCTTGGGCGTTGGAAAAGCATGGAGTCGTAGGAGAATTTGCTCCTAAAATTGTGCTCAAACACTGTACTATTATTGTTAATGTGACAAGCGTTGCACTGTGTAAATACTAAAGCAAGCAAACGTTTATTTTTATTTATCTTCAAAATTTACAACCACGCTCGGACCAGGATTATCAACTGTGTCGTTTTGCCAGATTGAAAATGTAATCCTTACTTGAAAATTTATATGGCCGATAATATGCTAAGTCTCTTAGCGGTTGTGAGTGTCACCTTCTCTAGCAATATTGAAGCCGTCTCATGTGGTTTAATTTCCTTGGTGTATATCTTAGTTTATCCAGAAGGAAAGTTCTTGGATACTGAGGTACATATCCCAAGGAGGTTCTATTCAATTGGCGAAAACCCCGTCCTAAGAAGTCTCTTATCATCGCATTTTAGCATCATCCACCTACTCAATATGTAGAAGTCGCCTTGGCCCTTAACTTTGCTCCACACCTCCATATCAACATCGGGAGGGAAATGGTAAGCACTGAGCCTGCAAAAGCCAGAATACTATTAGTCCATCCATATCCAAGCGCTCGGTACATACTTGGAGCGAACAATGGAAACAAGAAAGCTGTCAAGCTCTTGATGAACTGTGTCGCCGCCATCGCGCTGCTGGTGTGTTCTCCGTATGAGTCGATAACATACGCCGTTACTATAACATCTATGGTTAGTCATTGCTTCTACAGACTAGCAAGAACAACAGAATGTCCAGAAGGTACTTACTACACATGCCACCAAGCTGCATCCCGAATAACATGACGAAGACCATTACATCAACTACGAGCCAATATAAGCGATACTCAGCCGTCCACCCATATGCAATCATTCCCAGCCACGAAATAATGATGCCAGGAAACATAAGCGGGATTCGAGACTCAGGGGCTGGGCTTTGTGCCTGTCGACGCTTGTAAAAATAGTCCATCATAGGTCCACTAACCTGCGAAGCAGCTACCTCGCCCAGTGAGCAGGCAATATAGTGCAATCCACTGATTTCCACGGACTGATGGTACTGGGATATCCAAAGGTTCGAGAAGGTAGAGAGCGTGATATACAAGATACCATAGTTAAAGCCTGACAAAGCAGCGGAAACTTGGATAATAGGATGGAAGATCAGAAGACGAAGGGGCCGAGTCAAGGCTTGCATGAGAATAGCCGCAGTCGATTTACCACTATCGAGCCTTTCACATTCCGTGTAATACTGGTGGTTACCATTTTCCCGACGAAGACGTTCAGCACGCCGTCGAAGTATTAGCGCGCCGTACGATTCAGGAAAGCTAAAAAATGATACACCTATCATTACGGCTTGAAATATAGAGGTAGACCAAAACATCCACCGCCAGGTTGTACGCGCGGCTATGTAACCGCCAATGATAGGACCTATAGAACCGGTAAGCTAACGTAGTACTCAATCATTCAATGGAGTGCTGCGGAACAACGGAGAGATGCTTTCTTCTGGTTATCATTCGGTCTCATGGAGCTTACCAACAGCCGCGCCCAGCAATGGGATCAACAAGTAAACTCCCAATGAGCGCCCTCTATGCTCCGGCCTCCATATATCACCTAGAACGCCGCCGGCAAGCGCATAAATAGCACTGGCACCGAAGCCGGCTAAAAAGCGAGATGCAATCAACACCCCCTTGGTTTTGGCGAAGCCACAAATCACGTTCCAAACAAGAAACCAGACGCTGGAGCTGTGTAGAATAACTTGCCGACCATAAATCTCTGACAGCGGACCAATGAATAGCGGACCAAAGGCGGTCGCCAATAGGTAAATGGACAAGGACATGGCCGACTCTGTTGAAGTCATATGGAGCTCGCTGGCAATAGTAGACAGAGCGGGCGCCATGATGGTCGAAACCATAATGCGATTGAAGCCGGTGGCCGACAGGACGTCTGTCACCATCCATTTCCGGCTTGTCGGCCAGTCCAATGGATTCGCAGCATCGTAGTGCTCGTCGAATGCAACGAGGAATGGATCGGAATCTTTCACAGTCCTGGTAGCAGCTGGCACCGAGAACCTGGCTAACTCCAGCTCAGCAGGATCAGGCACTGCTATAATTTCAATCTCATCATGGGTCTGCGTTGTCGCCATGACCAAGCGCGGCGTATTCGGGAGTAGCGGATGGTGAAGTTGATTCTATTGAACCGAGTGGATTTGGTAGTCAGAATCGCGTCTTGTGATGAAATTTCACGGAGAAGTATTTTGCTTATTGACGGCCAATAGGGCAAGCAAATTAATTAGCTGTGCTATTTCTTGGTATGTGGGACCTAGCTACTTCTCGAGCGCTGAGTTGGGGCCCATAAAGAGGAACTTTTCAATGCCTTTCGGTAGAATCCTATGAACATTTAAGGATGAGATCGATGAACGCGAAGGTAGACTTTATCTAGGCTAAAACTTATGCTAATTACGCCCTATTATGCAGAATATCTCTTGGAACGGAATAGCGGTGGCCCCTGCAGTGATAGAGTGACTCACCATGATCGCCAAACCTAAACCCAACCACTCCCATAACGCTGGGTGCCAGGGAATCATGAATCCATTCCGGCTCAAGTCGCTATTGCTTTGCCGCCGGCATCAATATCGTCCAATTTAGCGTCAACGATTTTCATGAATACTATTCAGCGCTGGTGCTACGCCAATCACAAGTACAGGTGGTAAAGTTGAATTGAAGACCGGCAGAAATATGGAAAACCTTATCGTTTTAGGTAGCACTACGAGCCAATCGAGAGGAGTGAACTTAGTTAAGTAAGTCAAAGAAGATGACTGGTACGCATAACTACACTGTAGGAATCAAAACCTGCCTAAACGAAAAGTCTTTTCCCCAAGGGACGTATTTGGCCACCGACTCACCACAAACATCTCCTACAAACCGTGTACATGAAGCCAATCGAACACCACATCATACCATCCCGTCGCGTTGAAATGCAGGTTCATACCATGCCCAGTATTCGGCTGCATATAGACCTCGAGCTCCGCCTTTGGAAAAACTTGCTCAGCCGGCCCCGTAACAATGCCTGTACAATTTGC
Organism: Astrothelium macrocarpum; assembly: GCA_021030915.1. Classification (NCBI taxonomy): domain Eukaryota; kingdom Fungi; phylum Ascomycota; class Dothideomycetes; order Trypetheliales; family Trypetheliaceae; genus Astrothelium; species Astrothelium macrocarpum. Next base: position 21,432 of record JAGEMR010000041.1, on the reverse strand, counting down.
GCCACAGAAAACGAGATCAAACTCGGCTGTCACAAGCTAGGTACGATCAGCACGACCATCCCTTGTGGCTCAGAAAATCACATCGCTACTCACCAAAACCGGCTTCGTAAACTCCGGCGCTTGCACTGGCACAAACCCGCTCGTCATAAACTCTCCCACTGTAAATGGCCACTTATTGCTCTCCGCATATTCCAGCAGGTTTGGATCAAAGAAGGGCCACGTGAAGAAGTCGAACTGGTCATAAAATTGGTCACCCCACGTCACCCAGCCAGAGGAAAAATTGCCGAATCGCTTCGGTTGATTCAAGCTTGCGAGATGATATGCCGTGCTGTGCACGTACCATTGCAGGTACTCAGTCAGGTGGCTGAAGCCCGTCAGAACGATGGCATCGGTGAGCTCAGGCGCCGAAGCCGCGATACCATTGGAGAGTAAGGAACCGAAGGAGTGGCCGACATGTGCAACTTTCTTTGGGACCGGGATGCTGCTGTGTAGCTTGCCTTCGCGCAGAAGCTTGGTGAGGGATGTGAGGATGGCGAGCTCTATTTGTGCTTGGATGATGTTGTAGGGATCTTCGTGCTGCGAGAGACCATAGCCCAGACGATCGTAGGAGAGGGTGGCAAACCCGGCGGTTGTGGCGTGCGCGGTGAAACTATATTTTGTAGGGTCGTTGTTGGGAAAGTTGAACGACCAGTAGCTTGAAAGCGTGTCAGTGGCAAGATTCGTGGTCATTCCGACCGAATGCACTTTACCTCTTATCGAATCCGAGACCGTGTGTTAGTAGCAGCACCGTGTCGATACTCTTACTGTAGCTTCGACCTGCAGGAACACAGTAGCGGGTACTGATATCGAACGTTGTGCTGAGGTTCTGTGGGGCGTCGAACATAGAAGTCGCTGGAGGTGGATCTCGGTGGGTGAATTGGAGAAGGAACTCCGTCGCCTCATTCTGATTCTGAAAGGGCGGAAACAACGGGGTGTATGTGATCGTATCAACTGGAACATTGACAAAGAAATCAATGCAGGAGCCTTCTGGATGCCGTGTCACATCGCCCTCAGGGTTCGCTGATGACAATGCAGCTAGGAGAGCTACAGGAATCAATTTAGGCAGCATTGAGTTGCTTTGGAAGCAATGACGGTACGAAAGATATTAAGAAGCTTGTCTGAAAAGGAGAATCTGAATTGAACTTGACCATTGTACTTCTATTTATCGATTTCAGCCACGGCACGAGCTCTTTGCTGAATTTGCAGAATAGCTCTACCATAACCGCCGGCCATTCGGACTACTCGACCAACTCCGAGACAATATCAGCCAGGGATCGGAAAAATTAATGAATTGAATTAGGATGGATAAATCCTATTTTTGGATGGATAAGAATGAATATCCGAATTAATTCGAATTATATATAATATGCAAAAATTCTAATCAAATTAGATTTAATGATTATTTTTGCTAATATAAGTCATTCTTCTTATTTTGTATAATACCAAATTTATCAAAAATATCTTTTATATAGAGATCAAATTTCTATTTTAATATTATATGAATCAAAATCTGAAATTCTATTTCGGATCCAATTTTTTAAATATTCAATTCTTTCAATATTCTCAGAATCAAATTTTATATATTTCTAAAAAATCGTATAATGAATTTATGAGAATATTCTTTCCGGTTCATTATTTATAACCGGAATAGAAAGTATTTCAATTATAAAACATAAAAGAAATGGATATTTATTTTATTATTGATTTTAATATCATCATCATAAAATTGAAAATTTTCCAATTTCGTACAGGATTTTTTTATAATATAACTGATATTCATTTTATTTTTTTTATCATATAATGATTTTATTTTGTATATCAGTTATAATCTGATAATACGTAATTATCAAAGATTTTTTTAATAGAATTTTTGGATGAATATCATTATATGACAGAGATTCTATTATATCATAAATTGTTTGATATTCATTCCAAAGAAATTGAATATTTTATAAAATTTAAAATTTCTATTATTCTGATTAGATTATTTGAATATATTTTATACGATAATATGAATTAAATACCAAAATTATTATATAATAAAATGAATCATCTGAAATTTCGTAATATTTCTGAAATTTATTCCAATTATATTTGATCCGTATAATAAAATCTGGATCTGTTTTTCTTTTTTTATTCTAATTTTATTAATTTTTATATAAATAAAATTTTATAAATTTGTATATATCAAAGATCTTTTAATATATATTAATAAAATATCTATTATTTATAATATCTGATCCAAATATATTTGATCATTTTCAAATATAAGAATTGTTATATGAAATGATTCTAAAAATTTATGAATTATATAAAAATGTTTCCAATCATATATATTAAAAAGATCAGATGAAAAAATGAAAAAATGAAATTTTATATATTAATCAATCTGTGATTTATAATTTATTATAATATTAAAAAGATTATATCAAGAATTCTATTTTATACGATTATTTAATAGAAATAATTTTTTTATGAATTATCTGAAATTTTTTATACGAATTAATGAATTTCGGTTATGAATAATGATATTATGAAATTTTTCAAATATTTTTAATATATAAAATTAATCTATTTTATTCTTTTATTATTCTTTATTTAATTGAATTCCATTTTTTTCTTTTTGATTATACGAATTCAAAAAAATGATATCAAAAATTTCTTTAAAAAGAAAATCTTATATGATAAAATTAATGATATAATCTGAATAACGAATTTTTTATATTTATGAATTCTAAAAGATTTTTTATATTTCAAAATTATTATTCATTATACGATAAAAAATATCATTTATATTAGAATTATCTCCAATCATAATTCCAATTTTATATATTATTTCATAATTTTGAAAAATTATATGAATAATAATCTATTGATTTTCTTCTAAATGACCGATTATTATATAAAAAATAAAAAGAATTTTTCGAAATTTCAGATCCTTATTCATATAATACGCACAGATTATCAGAAAAAGATAATTATTAGATGAGATTCAGATATCGATTAAAAAATGAATATTCATTAATACGAATTGGAGATCCTTTTATATAAGATTTTATTAACATATAAACTGATTTTTTATATATGAAATAAAAATTTTGATATTTATTGGAATTTTTATTATTGGATTTAAAATAGAATAAAAAATATAAAATTCTGGCCATTCGATCAGACGAAAAAGAAGATTTCATATAATCATAAAATTGATTAAAATCTATTAAAAAATCTCTTATTTAAACACTTTTTTCAAAACCAATTTTTCTAATTCATTCATTTCATATATATTTTTCATCATTTTTTGATAAAATATTAAAAACTGAACAACGGAAATTTGTCTTATATAAGATATATAAAGATCATAATTAATTTTATACTGATTCTTCAGATGATTTCGGAAATTTGTTATTATATATGAATTATACGAATAATCTTCAATTTTATAATAAAAGATTTTTCTTTTTTTTTTTGTCTTTGATTCGTGGTCGTACGGTTCACGGATATATTGATGAATAATAAAAAATGTTCTTTTGATGTATTTTCGTATATTGATAATTTCAGAAGAAATAATAACAAAAAAAATCTCAGAATTGGTTGGCATTTTAATTAAAATATTTTACAAAAATAAAACAGAAGAATTTTTTAATACAGAAATTAATTTCGGCTATCGGATATCAAATAAAATTCTGAATAATTCTGAATAATTCTCTTATCCATTCTTATCCGAAAATTATGAATTATTGGATTATATTCGAATGTTGCATAATTTTTCCGATCCCTGATATCAGCGCTGACTCTTAATGAAGTCTTTCAAACGACCCAATTTGAGATATCTTACTAAATGAATTATGCATGCGATTGAATAGCAATGAGGTCTGGATGGCCGTGGTTAGTGCTATCGGAAGAAAATAAAGATACATGACCGGACCTTTTTCTCGACGCCGAACTTCAAGAGCTCAGCCTGCCACCCTTTTGTCAAGCAACCCCATTCGTACAATTATCAGATACCTCTTTGGTACCCGCTATGTCGATGAACATTGCATAAATATTTCCTAACAATTCAAAAACATTTGAAGATCAACGATATATAGCTTAGCCACAACAGAGACATACACACGGGCTAGGAACGAGAAGAAAGCTACCAGTCTAGCTTTTACATTTGCATCTACGAAACTTAATGCCCAAGATATCGAGCACGATCGCAACAAATCCTTTCAGTCAATGAACAAATTATGATTGACGCCTAGATCTGAGAAAAGGGTTTGAATCGTGCAGCTTGATGAGCTAGGTGCAATCGACAACATTCATATCTACTGCATACTACCTTCATTTACATCTGAGTAATGTATTGCTAAACTGAGTTAGAAGAAGACTGTCCCGGGTTACACATCCTGAGCCCTTTGAATAATTACATTCAGCTCTAAGTGTCCCTGGACGCTGCTGAGTGCCCCTGAGCACCCCTTAAAAAGGCCTAGTTCCGGACCCCAATTCTGACGCTTGAACTCAGTTCTTGGAACCATCGTCTCGGATACGTTTGTTTTTCTTGAATTGATCATTCATTCTGCTTTGCCCCCATGCTATGTTCTAATCCAAGATAATTTGGGTAATTTGCCACTTACGAATGGTTTTTACATGGGTGCCACTGGCAAAGATCCACACGACCAAGAGAGTATTTTGCAGTTTTTTAGAATTTGTACTCCTCTTGTTAGAGTCCTGCGAAGCAGCCGTCACTGCTCCACAACTGTCATTTACATCACAACATTGTACAAGACTCAACAGGCAAACATCGAGTAGAAATCAGGTCGCTATCAAGCTCGTGACTGGAAGGATCCAGATGATTGCTGTCCAGCTTTTTACGCCCGTACATTCAGGATGTCCGAAGATCCGAGGATCGATGTAGCCTCTGACATTTATGTCAAAGCTCAGCCCGGTCAGGGGACTAGGTCAGAGTTGAAATAGGCCTAATAGAGAGAGGTGTCGAGGATCTCAAGTAGGCCTCGCAGGAAAGACTTGGGGCCCAAATATTCGTTCCCCGTCACGCCCATTGTGTTGCGCAAAGTCGACCCCAAAAAGGGGCCAATAGCGAGGAATCAGGCAGAAAGACCAATTCTACTTTAACGCCATGCCATGATGCCCCCTGTGTCTACGGAGGTACTCCGTACTTCCGCGTCCGTTTATGTCTCTTCCCGTCCCGTTGACGATATGCCTACATCTCTAGGCAGCTTTCAGTCAGCCATTTCAAAGCCCTCGGGAAAGAGCAGACCCACAATCGCCCTGGATAGTGTATGAGCGTTGCTTGGATTAACATTAGGTGAGTGCGGTGCCGTTCGTTCTAAGCGCCAGATACCGCCTATGCGACGATCGCGGACGATCATTGTCGAGGCGCAAAGTTTCTCCTTTTCCTCTCCTAAAATGAATTGGAGAAATTTGATCGTTCCTTTTCCCCGTATTTCTCCCGAGATTACCCCTGCCTTTCAAGCTCTACATATAGCTCAAGCCCAAACTAATCCCCGGCATCTCCCATACGGCTTACTTGTTCCTGTAGCCGAAGGGCCGCACATAGATACACAGATCAAAACTGAGGCGAGTAAGACTGGGGTCGGAAACTCTCTTAAAGGTCGAGATCATGATCAAAAGGCACTTATGGGACGCGACTGCGAAATTTAAAGATCTTGGTAACCCCAATTAACATCGGCGAGCTTTCTTGCCTCGTCTCTCGATCTCCAACGTGAGGTTAAAAATGATCGCCCTTCGGATCTCGTCTCTGTGCCTAAGCTTCACATACGCGAGTCCTACTAAGCAAGACCATCATCTTCTCCAAAGAGATCAACCACGAACGCCTGGCAAGCTCATTTCTGCTATGACACGAGTGAGACTGACGTATAGCAGTTTCTACAAGCGTTTATAATAACCTGGTCTATTACGCTCAATTTCCTCTATCCGCTGAAGTCCCTTGCACCAATCCGCCTGATGGCATAGCTCGGCAGAGCTACTTTGACAATAGATCTTCAGATACTCAAGCTTTGCTCTTTCGAATCGCCACTCAAGAAGATTTCGTGCTTGCAGTACCAGACACCAATAGCACGAAGGATATCTTAACGGAGCCCGACGTTGTTCTAATCCCATATGAGGCTTCTGGTATCTCTTGCTCAGGCTGTGTAGTGCACGGGGGGGTCATCAACGCGTAGAATTCAATCTCTGAGAGCGTTGAGGACGCACCGAAGACTGCATTAGCCAAAAATCTAACGTATAATGTCACGATTAGTGGACATAGACTTGAAGCAGGTTTGGCCGAGCTTGCTTTTGGCAGTCTGTAGCTTCAGTCCTTCAACGTCGGTCAGCTCTTCACCTATGCCTCGCCACAGTTCAGGCATCAGAAATACGCCAACCATATTGATGGTCTCTCAAGAGCCTCTAACTCGAACCCTGGTATTGCCTATCCTGTCACGCATGCTGATGGTGAGATTTATTTTCGTTTCTTACCATCGGTCCAGATGTCATGTCGTGATAGATTCTTCAGGAGTAGAGCTCACTAAATTTTCACAGATTTCGTCCCACATTTACTGCCACAGGCTTTGGGGCTGAGACATCCTCGTACCGAGTACTGGGAATCTCGCCTTACAGTCACCGAGAATACAACCTACAGGTGCTATGGGCAAGAGCCGACAGATTGCAGTCACAACATGATTCCAATATAGCTGACAATGCCCACGGCTCTTATGATGGACTAAATGATGTCTGGTAAAGTGGATTTTACGAAGTGTACTTGCATAGCCTTTTGTTCCTGTTAATACTCTAAATTGAAAGCTTAAAATTCCACCTTGTACGGTTGTTTTCACTTCCAGTCTTCTCAGTCCCGTTATCCTTCATTAGGAACTAGGATAAGCACATGCTTAGTCGTCTTTCTGAGTTGCGCCGACAGCTGCTCCTACAGAAATGAGGATGAGCGGGACGATTACGGACGCTGCGAGTCCAACTTCCTCCAGCTGGCGGCGAGCCAAGTGATCCTGACCTGCTGGTATGTTAGCTATAGATATGAGACTTGGGTAAAACTTGATATGGCAAAGCGAATTGAGCAGGCGAGAAAGGGAGAGCAACCCGAGCACTCAATACTCTTTATCGGTATTAATCAGTGAGAACTCGGAACGTGGCGAGTAAGTACATACCGTGTAGAAGAGCAGTGATGTCTTTGATCGGTCTGTCTTGACTCCCAGTTTCATAGTCTATGGGTGCTCCAATGACAGGACGGCAAGCATACAAAAATGCTACTCCCAAAATGAGGAACTTCATAATGAACCTATGAAGTCAAAAAGGAGGATTTGGATAGGGTATCGTAGAAAAAATTTGATCGCTGAAGGAGGATCTGAAGTCGCGAAAAGGAGGGCTCTGAAGTCACAGGGAGATGGTTCAAGGCTGCTGGATATGTTTGAAAGAAACGCATAGGACGTACCCGTATTTATAGAGATAGCCACGATTGGAGGACAATGACTTTCACGGAGCCAAGGTTACCTTATCCTACCATTGCCATGGGAAAGTGTATTCACAAAATTGAAGATTTTGTTGAAATGCGCTTCGACCTTGGATTGAGGACCGAGTACCAGAACCTGTTTGTGCTGATGGATCTAACGCCCAAATCAGGTACCGTATTGTCAGAGGTGAAGTCTCCGGTACCCGTTCTCCCCACCTTGTGCAAGCTACCACCTTGTGCAAGTGCCCGAACTTTTCACCACCACGCCTTCAACTATATATTAAGCCTCAACAACAGCGAATTAAATTATGAGAATTAGCTAATTCGGTACTTCTAAATACGCTGAGTTGAACGGTAGGTTTAATTTAATTTTTGAAGCGTTGTGGTAGGCGTAATTGGCGTTGGGGTCTGCCCGACGAAGAACTAGCTACACTTTGTTTAGAAGGCTCGTCAGCAATAACCTTCTTATTTACTTCTTTAGAAAATCGTGAGGCTTTTAGCGCGGTGTTTTGGCTTGTTCGTAGTTCAATTTGAAGCTGTTTATTGCTCTGCTTCAAGTACTGGGCCTCCAGCCTTTCGGCCTGTTTCTGAGTCTTGCGTTGTGCTGCTTCCTTTTTAGCGATAGCGACCTGTTCCTTTCGCTGCTCCTGTTCAATCCGCTTGAGCTGTCTATTTATCGCTTTCTGAGCTTTGATAGCCTCTTTTTGGGCGAGCTGTTCTGCTTGTTCTGCTTTTTCAGCTTCCTTCTCATCGATTCGGGCCTGGATCTTAATAGGCGATAGGAACTGAGCTTTAGTAACGTCCTCCGGCTTAAATAGTGCTTTGTTCTTGTGCTTTTGTTGTTTGGCTAGCTGGGTTGTTTTTTGGAGGTTTGTTATTTGATGGTTGAGAAATTCAACTTCGGTGGTGAGATTGAGTAAGCTATCAGCAAGGACTACACCAGCAGTTGATTTATGACGTCCTAATAGCGAATCAACATGATGTTATGCGTCGCGAAAGGTCTTAATTTGTACATTAGATGGCTCTGGAACGTTTACTGGTCGTTCTATTTGTGTCCGGTATTTCAATTTCGTAATTACTATAACCGGATTCCATGGGTGTAATTCTGTTTTTGTCCAACCATTTTCAATATTAGCGACAGTAAACGCGCGCTGCCATGCTTGCCAGAATAAAAAGAAGAAATCTCTTTTGGAAAAATTAAAGTATCTTGAGTGCTTCACGGTCCATCCATCCAATGCGCTGATGTAATAAATTGCAAGAGGCCCAAATAAATTTATATCAAACGATTGTAAACGATGAATTGAATGAGGTGGATAAAGCGTTATTTGAATATTATGCGCAAGACAATACTTTAGGAAGTCCATAGATAGATGGCTGCTATGACCATCTACAAAAAGAAGGCGTGGATCTCGTCCATTACGAGTTTTCTATTTAATATGCCGATCGAATATTGTGATAAGCCATTCGACACCCAATTCGCCATTCGTCCAACCATTTGATGAAGATGTAAAGAATATCTTATATTTATTTGAATCAAAATCATCGAATCAGAAGTCTTGAATATTGAAAATTTCTACTGTATAAATCAAACCAGATGGTAATACCGAATTATCCATTCCAATACACGTAAGGACAGTAATCCATTCTTTATTATCATTCTGGCCAGCGCCGAATATTCTGCCGCTTTCCATAACTTCTCGGATAAATATACGACGTTGTTTATCCAGTCATTCAATTATAAAACCCTTTTCATCCAAATTATATATATTTTGTGAAAGGATATCATGATATTCAATTTTCGCACCAATCTATAAGAATATTAGTATATAAACGATATCAAATAGATCAATTTATAAAATTAAAATAAAACTGGATTTGTGTTTCATTATCTGTCTTAATTCGGCAGAGATCAATCGCTTTTAATCAGTCAGAAGATAATTCATGTTTATGTAATTTGACGAATCGAGATGGCCAGTTCATTTCCGAATAAGATCCAGTAATATTCTCGACAAAAACCCGGACCATTCCCGGTATCAGAGGAATACTTCGATATGTAAGATCATTAATAAAATTAATTAGGATTCGTGCCTGTGGTGTTGAAAGATTTGCATTCGAATTTGTCTGAGCGGTCGCCCGGTCGGTAGTAATGCCTCTATAGCGGCGTGATAACGTCGAAAGACAGATTCCAAATTTTTTTGCAGTAACAGAATAATCTTTCGCACCTCGCGATTCTAAGTCTGCAAGCGCCTCATCAATCGGAGCCATGGTGATGGAGTTGGAGGTTGTTGAAGTTGAAGGTCGAGATCCGAAATACGCTTGCGAGAGGTGGTGGCTTGCACAAGGTGGGGAGAACGGGTATAGAAGCACGGAGTGGCAAAGTTCGAGCATACGCAGATTTCAGCTTCAGTTCTATTGACCCCAAGAAAATCTTACATTCGATTTTGTGGCCCGCCCTCTACAATTCATTAAAATAGCTTTCGACCCACTAGCCGAAACATTCAACAAGTCGCCACTGATGCGGCTATCCGTAAGATCTAATTGCCTTCGACGGCATCGTGCGTTGCCCACTTGGAGATGGAATTGCTTTCCCAGGTTTTCCTTCTACCTCGGAAGATTGAATCATGCACTGGTCTATTTAGACTATCGTAGTACGAGACAAAAGATCTTTGTCGCACAAGGGAAATTTGTACATTAGACGTATTGAAAGTTAAAAAGAGACAAGTACATCATCGACTAATTTCCGACAAATGTCCTAAAAACAGCCCATGATCTTCTTGTAGAAACAAGTGATATGATTCAAACTTCAGACCTAGCCTAATCTCAAAGCTACACAAGTGGCCGTAATAAGAAATGTCATCCGCGACAGCGAGAGATAAAGATTTGCCGCTTGCCTCGTTGGGAGGACATAATGCCATTTTGAGCGGCGACAAGCGCAAAAGTTCATCACCAATCTGTTGGAAGACAAATGTTAAGATTATTTTTCTTTACTACTGTTAAAAGTCTCTCAGCGAGACATGCAGCGAATTATATCTCTCACCGTCGCAGGTGACAAGTTTTCCTGCAATCTCCGGTGACTGGAAGACAGGGGTCGGAAGGATCATTGGATCGCATAGCATAGCATAATAGCTGGATAGCATAGGATCTGGATAATTATCCTAATATTAAGGATCATCCCAGGCCCATTTCTAAATCAAATTAGATCTACATATATCAGCCGTCCAAAAAGTTTTATATGATGTTCTATTCATTAAATAAATATATTAAAAATATTCGTATAAAATCTATAAATAACTGATAAATTTATAAATTATTATATTCTCATTTGAAAATTTTAAAAAAAAAAAAAACGCTTCCATAATATAAATTTAATTACAAATTTTACGTTTTATATAAAAAATTTTATATATATTATACAATAAATTAATAAAAAAGATATTTATTTTTATTCATTATATAAATATTCAATTCTTGATATTTCTTTTCGAATCTAATTTTTTAAATATTCAATTTTTTCAATATTCATTAGATTAAGAATCATTCTTTTTTATGAAATCGTACGATATATATATGAAAAAATTCTTTCAGATTCATCATTCATTATTAAAATGAAGAATATTTTTATTATAAAATATGAAAAAAATGACCAATATTTTTATTATTAATTTTAATATCATTATTATAAAATTGTTATATTTCCAATATTATACGGTATTTTATTATAATATTTTTCATATTCATTTTTTATTTGTTTTTTTATTTCAATTTTATTTCGTATATTTATATAGATTTTATTATATATATTTAATTGGATTTATTATTCTGATAAAATTTGATTTTGGATATTAATATACGAAATAAATTCAGAAATATTATAAATATTTTTGAATTAATATTAAAAAGATTTAATTTTATATAAAATTATCTTTTTTTAATTTTTTTGTCAGATTTTTTTGATATATTTTATACGATTATTTGAATAAAATATAAATATTATCGTATAATATGATAAATTATTTGAATATTGATAATATTTCCGATATTTCTTCCAATATTTATGAATTTATATGATAAATTTTTTATTAAATTTTTTGTATTCATTTTTATTTTTTATTAATAAAATTTCGTACGAATAAGATTAGATTTTATACCAAAGAATTCTTTATATATATGAATAAAATATCTATTATTAAAAGAATTTTATTCAAACGTGTTTTATGATCTTATATTTCAAATATTATATAATAAAATAATTCCAAAAAGATATAAATTATATAAAATTGATTTTATTTATATATATTGAGAATATCGGATAATAGAATATCAAAATGAAATTTAATGTATTCATTAATATTGATTTCGTGTTTTAAAATTATATTAAAAAGAAAGAATCAGAAATTCCATTTCGTTCGATTATTCAATGGGATCATTTTTCCAATTATTCGTTTAAATTCCATCGAATGAAATAGCGAATTGCGATTATGAATAACAATATTATGAAATTTTCTAAAAATTCCAAATATATAAAACTGATCTGCCTTTTTTTTTATCTATTTTTCATTCAAATTTATATTTTTATTTTTTTTTTAATCGTATGATTCAAATATTATTAGATCAAGAAAATTTTTGAATAAAAAATCTTATACAATGAAATTGATAATATATTTTTGATAATGAATTCTTTATTTTTATAAATTCCAATTAATATCTTATTTTTTTATATATTTATTCATCGTAAAATAGAAAATATTATTTATATTTGAATTATCTGTGATCAGAATATCAAATTTTTATATGATCCCATATTTTTAAAATACCGGAAGAATGAATTTCTATTGATTCTTTTTTAAATATCCAATTATTATACGAAAAATAAAAAAAATATTCTGAAATTTCATTTCATTATTCATATAATGAATATAAATTATAAAAAAAAGGAAATTATTCGATGAAATTCAGATATCAATAAAAAAATGGATATTTATAAATACAGATTGAAAATTTTTTCATATAATATTTTATTGATAATTATATTATTTTTGAATAAGAAAAATAAGATTTTTATCATTTGAATGAATCACTGAAATTGATATAAAATTCAGAATTAAATAAATTATATAAAATTCTGACCATTCAAATAATTGAAATAGAAGATTTTATACGATAATCAGATTGACCAGTATTTTTCTGAAAATATTTTTATTAAAAATTCTTTTTAATATCAGAATTTCAAATTCATCCATTTCGTATATATCATTCATAACCTTTTTATATAATTATATAAATTGAATATATGAAATTTCTTTCGCACGAAAAATACAAATTTCATTAATAATATCATATATTATAATATAATACCGAAAATTTGTATTAATATTCGATATATATAAATAATTTTTTTAATTATAATAAAAAAATAATCATCCGTTTTGTCTAATTGGTTCATTTTCACATGAATCACGGATATACTGATGAAAATCTGAAATCTTTTTTTCAGATTTTTATATATTAAAAATTTCAGAAAAAATAACAAAAAAAATTTCAGAATTAAAATCCATTATAAATAATATATTTTACACAAAAATCAAATGAAAGAATTTTTTAATATTAAAATTAAATTTCGGTAATTAAAATAAAATCGGAATTATCGGATATACCCCTGGATAATCCAGGATTATTATGCTATCCTATGCTATCCAAATAATCCAGAATCCTGCATAATGATGCCATACCTTAATGATCCTTCCGACCCCTGCTGGAAGACTCGGTTTTAGGTAACCAGCGTGGCAAGGAATCGAAGTTGTGTACTGGTTTTTGAAACAAATCTATCGCATCAGAATTCAATCTGGAGATATGGAATATCTTCCGCATCCAGTGTCCATAATGTGTGGTTCAATTATAAATAGCAAGTGTTGAAAAAGGCATGGGCAGGTTGAGTAATAGTTCATAAGCTGTCTAATTTGCATTTTGTTGGGGAAGTTTGCTTAGATAAAGTTGCTGACGGCTTTCTGGGCCTATTGTGGCCAACTGAGTGGAACATGGATCAACGATGTCGCGAACATTGGGATATACACATTAGTGACCGATTGGATCAACATGCTAGTGACAAATTAGGTGACTGTGGAACTGCTGCCCAAGGCTTTCCTTGAAGCTGGTGAGAATGTAATGATGGGACCAATCGGTGCAAAATCCGGGTGGGTGGGTGGCTCATAAATGTTCTATCTGGTCCACAAAGCTTATTTGAACTTAATTTTGACGTTATTCTCGGCATCTTTCAACAGTGACGACGTGGCTTTCAGGGTAGCGAAAGCACTCGTTACCGTCCTTTGTAACCACAAGATGATGAATAATCTCTCAACATCTCAACAAATCCAACGGCCTGTAGGATGCTGGATTACTCACTATTGAAGCTTCACACAGCACTTTCTTCGTCGATTCCCATCCACATCTCCTATCAACAGCACCTCGCCCGAACCTCGATATGCACGGTAGCTAGGTAGAAGATGAAAGAGTATCTGGAAACGTGGCCTTTGTTTCTTCCCCCACCGAAAATTTTTAAGTCCAGGAACCAGTCTAATTCAACAAACTGACTCGGAAAAACAAACAGACGAGTGAAGGTATGTATAAACTAAAAGCTGAGTGGATTCGAAATGAAAAACCAAATGATAGACTCTCCGGGGAATAGACAGGCTATATTACGAGTAGCCATCATAGGCTATGCGGCTTCGATTTTGTTCAGATAGTCTGCTTAGACGGACCGCAATGGCACAAAATTGATAGAGCACTGGCATGCAACCCCGAAACTCGCCCCAACAGCAAGGTTAATATCGAACGTGAAAGCGTAAGCCTACCGCCTTCTTTCAACATTTGCTGTGTGAACAGAACGTCCTCTCAACATTAGTGGTCGTTGTAGTGCTCGGAGGTACGTTAGTGGTTGAAGATGTGGTGCCAAGTAAAGGTCGTCCGATATTGGAAGGTGGATGAGGAACGAATGCTATTTCGACATGATACTCAGGAATTTTGCACCAAGCTTGGGCATAAAAATATTCATGTCCGGGTTTGTGTTCACATATCCAACCAGGGAGACAATCTCCTTCAAACTTTTGTTCATACTCGGGGTCATCCGTAGCGCAGGTCAGTACCCATGAAGATGCACCATTGCAAGTCGCTCCTTTATACGTAGAATACGTAGGATAGTGGGGTTGTGGGCAGTTCGAAATTCGATATTTGAATAACTTTCCGCCACGCTCGACCAAGGTCTCGTCACGTTTTTGAGGACCAGAGTTGGATTGGGCGTTCAAAGGAACGGCCATTAGAAAAAAACAAATTATCAACTGATTAGATAATGCTTTCATTGTTTTACAGAGAAACACGGATAAATCTCCACGGACCAACTTTTATTTGGAAGTGGGGCTATGAAAACAAAAAAAGAAAGGAAAAAAAGAAAGATAGCCCGAATGAAAATAAGAATAAATGGAAATACGGAAGAAAATAGTCGCTGGGACGAAAAGTGGGATTGGCACTCGATACTCAGGTCACGTATACTTCATCATTCCATTCTCCCGACGGCGGCGATACGCACAGCCAACACTAATTAAAGACGTAAAGGGGCTTTGCAACTTCAAGAAAGTCGTGATATTTTGTTGCATTCAAGAAAAAAAAAAGAATCTTACGTCTGGTCTTGCGATCGCGTAATACATCACCTGAACCGACAATTGATCGGACGAAGACGGGTGCTCGATTCTACAGCACACAGCGCACTACCTGATATTTTTAACCTTCAGATCGCAAGGGCAGACGAACGCTGATAGTCTTTTGTCCAAGACTGTGTAGTTATACCATCTACACGATTTATCCATGCCTCTCCGGCGCCTGGGTTATCGGAATGCTTACATTCGGTGCTCTCTGAAAGCAGAGGAAGGTCGTAAGGCAAGTCGCATAAAGCTGAGCGGTGCGATGAGAGTATCGGAAGAAGGAAGTCCTGGATTCTTGTTTACGTCACAGGATGGACGGCGTGTTACGCGGATATATTTGACATGGCGTGGAGTTTACTCTTTACTGCAGGCTTTATCATCCCTCTGCGCGAATGAGAAGCGGAGCAACATGACCAGCATCAGGCCAGATATTGGGATGTCCAATTGCCTCGTAAAGGCCTCGAATAGCCCATGAATGCAGGGTAAGGGAGATGACAGTTGCGTCCTCGTTGAGAAAGATTTCTTGGAGCAGGTTTGCGAACCGGGCCTTGAGCTCTTCTTCCGTTTCTCTTCGATCCGGTAGCCATAGCTCATCAGTCTCTGTAAATCCCGGCTCGATCTCCCAATCCGCATGTATGGATTTGATCCAAGTACGAGTGCTACGTTTGTTACACGTATGCACGCCGAAACGCTCTCTCATGGCTTCTTTGATGACCGGCCGGAAAGGCCTCGGTTCGAAGTGCTCTAGCTGCGAGAACATGTGATGTGTGGTTTCCAAGCATCGCGCAAGTGGGCTGGTGTAATATCTCTGTGGCCGAGGGAGCTTCAACTTGGTGAAAGCCTCATCCCAGAAGTCGCGAAGATCCAAGGCTTGCTTGACGCCTTTTTCGGTCAGATGTGCGTCAACCCACTTTTTCGTACCATCGCCATCTAGTTGTGACCAGTGCCGCTGGAGGAGCAAAATCAACGACATCCGATGCGTGATGAGGATGCACCAACCTCCCATTCATCTCTGCCCACCTCACGCTCCACAACATTATGAACACTTTGTCCATGGCGTGCAATATAGAACAGTTTGTAATGGACTTTACTGTTCACCTTGTTCAGATGTGCTAGATAATACTCGAAGCGCTCCCATTGAGCGCTCTTGTGTTGCGGATCAAAGTCTTCATCTGTCTCGTATTCCCGATCTAACAAGCCTAAGCCTGGTAGAGTTTTCTAGGAGCAGTTTTAGGACGGAGTTTGAGTTTTGCACATGTTCGCTAGATACAATACGTACGGCTCGGAAATCAGGGCCCATCGGTTGAGTATCGTGTTTGAAGAAGCCTGAGACATACCGGAGCTGCTTCTGCTTCGTTGCTGATGCTTGTGAATACATCCTGGGAAGACAGAACGGAACTACGGTAAGGAGTGGAAGACAGAGACTGATCAGTGCACTCTGGTAGCTTGTTTCATGGATGAAGACTATCGAGTCGCCCTAGTTGGCTTAAAAAGAGACCATACAGTATCCTGAACGAGAATTGGTCAGAATGAGTTGTGTAAGGGCCGGGAACTGTACAACTGGATTTTAGGCCTCCAACGCCGCTTTCTTCCGGCCGATTCCACCACGGTCTTAAAATAGCTTTGCTTCTTAATCGACCATGCATTTCCTCCCTATTTTGTTAATACTGGAACCAAGTAACCGCCAGCAATTTTCAATAGAAAGACATATCCAAAGTCTTCTACAAATTAGTTCATATCTACGAGTCAACCTAAATAGAGACACCCAAGCGCGCACATGACTCCATTTACCTATCTTACTATCAAACTGTAAATTGACTTGCGGCTCATGGCACCATGCCACCACGCTTATCTGAATACATCTATGAGAATATATCGGACGACCGTTTTCGAATATTTACCTTGGAGCCGCTGCAAAGCGATAGAAAGATCAGGGGTCATTTGATGCAAGCCAGTTTTGAATATCTTCCCAGTTACTGCGCACTTTCGTATACATGGGCTTTACCCTTCTCAGCTACGTCAGAAAAAGCTGGTTCCGAGATTGAAATTGGAGGGAGATCATTCATAGTACACAGCAATTTGTTTCAATTCTTACGCCGACTTGCATATGAGTCTGACGTCCAGGTAAGGCCGTGTGCCCATTTGCCACAGGCTTCACCTTGCCTTGCCCTGAGCCTTTGGAGTTCGTTCCATCCTTAGTCACTAGGTTTCCTCAGTAGATCTCGGTTTCGTATATAATTATCTCGATTGTTTGATGGGCTTATAGAAACGCGTTCTTTTGATCATGTCTGGCTTGACACTAAAACAATTCAGGCTCGTAATATCTGGATCGACGCGATCTGTATCAATCAAACGGATGAGCTTGAAAAGTCAATGCAAGTCAACTTGATGGGAAGGATCTACAGCTCTGCGCGGAACGTCCTTGTGTGGCTTGGCCCAGACGATGGGCATGTTCAGGCAGCGTCAGACCTTATAAATTGTCTCTACAGAATGACAGATGAACAACGAAGGCAGATTCGTCCAGATACATTGACCACAGACAATACTCGAAATCTCATTGGGAATTATGCTGATCGGACTTACTGGATATCGTTGGCCATCTTCTTCAGCAGAAGGTGGTTTGTCAGAGCTTGGACAATCCAAGAAGTCCTTCTTGCAAAGAATTTGGTTGTCTTTTGCGGAGACCTCGCTTCAAGCAAGATCAGCTGGGAAAAATTAGAGATTGTCTCGGGCTACCTAGCCAAGAGTGTCTGGACCCGAGCTTTTAAGGATGCGGAGTTCCTTGGTGGTCTTGTAATCAGATCTCATCTCAACGGGCCTGCCAAGCTCAAAGCTGCCAGGAGATCCTTACAAAGGGGTGACGACGCGCTTCTTTACGGTTTAATTCGATCACGACGTTATGAATGTAAACATGAGATAGACAAGGTATACTCTTTGTATGGTATTGCAAAAGAGCATTCAAATTACGCGTCTCTTGTTCCAAAGCCCGACTACCAAATGTCGATTCCTGAAGCATTTACTAACGCGGCAATAGCCATGCTGCATGGCTCGAAGGATCTTCTTGTCCTCGCTTATGCCGAGGGTCAAGAGCTTCGAAATCACCAAGACTTGCCTTCCTGGGTACCTGACTGGACTATCACCAAAACTATTGGTCTTGGTGTCACGGGCTATAGAAGGTTTTGGGCCTGCGGCGATCTGCAGCGCTATCTGTATATCCACGACGATCAGAGACAAATTTCCATCCAAGGAGCCAGGCTTGATGAAATCGTAGCTGCCGGAGAAAGCAAACAGCGTGTTGAGAGGCAAAAGGCTTTCCCGCGGTGGCTGGATATAATCCAGAGTCTCGACCCAATCTACCATACCGGCGAATCCAAAATGGATGTATTTTGGAGAACCCTGATTACAGACACGGACCCAAGAAGTAGGAACTGCCCGGCAGAAATACCAAGATCCGAATTCTCTAACTGGATCAGAAAGAACGCTGTATATTGCGAGCAAAACAAAGACACCAATATGGACGCAGCCAATACACTGCGGAAACTGACTGACCTGTACGAAGTGAGAGGAAGGGAAGACCTTATCCCATCACCCGCAGATATAACGAGCTTATCACGGCTTGCAGGCTCTGCCAGCTACGATGATCTCGATATGCGTAAATCAGATGATTTCGAGACCAGCTTTGCTCACGCTCTCTGCCTGAGACTTTTCAGGACCAAATTAGGATTTCTTGGCAAAGGCTCGCAGTCGCTCCGGCTTGGCGATACTATATGGATTGTTCCTGGACTTCGAGTGCCACTGATCTTGAGGAAGAAAGAAGGGAACAACCCGGCAAGCCAAGAGATTTTGGAGCAATTTGAGGTCGTCGGCGGTGCTTATGTCCATGGATTCATGCATGGCGAGGCTCTCGAAAGAGATCTGGATTTTCGTACTATTGAGCTTGTATAGTTCAATGATTTGCTTGTTGCAAATAAGGGTCCAGATTTCATTAAATTATATTGAGATACGTCCTATGCGATCTCGAATCTTACTCGAATTGGGCATACCTAAGGTATGGCAAAGGTTCCTTTGAAACGACGCAAAACAAAAGCAAGGTTCCGCTCCTGCTGTAAGGGAGCAAAGAAAGGAGACAAAGGAACATAAACGGGTTCGGAACGGAATATTGTCTATCCGCTAGGGTCGAACACGACTAACGCGTAGTTGTGGATAGGTTGCACTAGTGTATGAAAGATGCAAAGAGCAAACAGACTCTTCTTGAAGACTTCTTAGTCTTGAGATTAAGGAAAGCTCATTCCCCAAGCGCTCTAAGCTTCGAACCCACCCCATTACTTCACAATGGCCCAAGCGGGCACCATCGTCCCTCCGCTCAATCAACGGCCGGTACCGAACACCATTTGCCTTTTCGATGTCGACGATACGCTCACCCCAGCGAGAAGAGTACGTTACCTCTGTCCAACCCTTCGCTAATGTGTGATTTGTTTTTTCCGCAACCAATTGGAACTCCGAATAACATCGTTTTCACCCATGCCAGCTCGTCAGCCCCTCCATGCTCCAACTCCTCTCTGCGCTCCGCCACAAAGTCGCTATTGGGTACGTCAGCGGCTCGAACCTTGCTAAAGCACAAGAGCAACTTGGCACAAACGCTCTCCCCGTAACATCTCTCTTCGACTTCTGCTTCTCTGAAAATGGTCTTACTGCATATCGCATGGGTGAGGCCCTGGTGTCGCAGTCGTTCATCGCTTGGCTTGGCGAAGAGAAGTACAAGCGGCTGGTGAACTTCTGTCTCCGATTCATTGCGGATCATGACGAAATACCTGTGAAGAGGGGGACATTTGTGGAGTTTCGGAATGGAATGATAAATGTGAGTCCTGTGGGGAGGAATGCGAGTCAAGAAGAGAGGGAGCAATTTTTGGCGTTTGACAAGGAGGCAGGGCTGCGGAAAAAGATGGTGGAGGCGCTGAAGAAGGAATTTCCGGACCTTGGTCTCACGTAGGTTTTACTGTTTTCGCTCTTAGAACGGAACGGAAGCTTGTTAATGCTCACTTGGCTTTGGCAGGTACTCAATTGGCGGACAAATATCGTTTGACGTTTTCCCGCATGGATGGGATAAGACATATTGTCTCCAGCATGTATTGGCCGAGAAAGACCGTCCAGACGGAGTTGAATATACAGCAATTCATTTCTTTGGGGACAAGGCGTTTGAAGGCGGTAATGACTGGGAGATTCATAGTGACCCGAGGACAATTGGACATGCGGTTACAAGCCCTGAAGATACAGAAAAGCAGATAAAAGAGTTATTCAATCTATAAGTGGAGAACTTGAGGGATGGTCAAATCATTGCTGGACTGTCGACGCATATGATAGACTCCTTAGGCGTAACAGGCGGTTTGAGCAAGTCCTTCATGGACGCTTCCTGAGTCATGGAAGCTAAAAGTGGGTTTCAAAATATAGATATCTTGTGAAGCCTCTCGACACAGGTCCAAAGTTCGGGTGGGTTCCGGGATTTTTGCTTTCCCGTAAGTCATGACAAGTTTTGCTTAGTCAAATAGAGCATAGAATGAATTGGCCAAACTTTGGAGGCTTTCACTCATAATTGAAAATGATGCAATCTGATGTTATTAATATTCAAGGCTCCGAAAGAGGTTGCAATAACAAAAGAATGTGCGTCGCAAGAACATTAATTACCCTCATACACTTTAGAATGACCCTTGGCGTCATCTAAGACACTTTAGCATATTATTTTTTGGCTAATGAGTATTTTTAAGAAGTACGCTTATCACAGATGTCAAGGGCCTCTGTAACGCATGTAAAAAGAAAGTATCACTCGCAGCGCACAACATTTGTTTCCGGAGGTACTGGTGGGTGTCTCTATAAGGTATCTAGAGATCAACTGACCCAAAGCAAGCTTGATGGCCATGCTTGTGGATGCATTCATTGATGCTAGAGGTGTGCACCACCTCATGCACGGTCCCACGTCGTGCACACCCCCAACCACCCCAACCACCTATTTTAAATTTAAATATCTCAACAATAACATAATATTTTAAATTTAATTTTTGATGTATTAAATTTTAATAATATAAAAATATATTTTTAAAAAAATTTTATAAAAATTTTCAATATTTATTATAATATTTTAGATTTAAATTTTTTTAATATTTTTTTTAATATTTTTAATTATTTTAAATAATTTAATAAATAAATAATATAATAATAATAAAATATGATATTTTTATTTAT